>CM033743.1:1777599-2106637 GCA_019671005.1 Hibiscus mutabilis
ACCATTAATTTCTTAAATCCTAATCCTAAACATTAATATTAAACCTTAACCATAAACCCTAAATTTATTTTTTTAATGTAAGTATAAATAGAAGCACAAAAAAATAGCTGATTTTTATTACTGTTAGACAGTATCGCTATCGTTCTTACATTGATTTACTGTGTAGTCAACTGCCAAAAATGAAGTACATGAGCTCTTCCTGCAGATGAATCCAGGAAAAAAAGGGAAAATTAAGATGTCAAAGAAAATAACACATTGTTGTCACTTAGTGAAAGGGAAAAGCAAACGATACTACATATGTATGTTGCAGAATCTAAGCAGGTTGATGACGAACGAACGAGCTTGGTTTTATTTCGATATTTGACTTAATATTTGTTTGATAACATATCATCCGCAATCTTATTTTTAAGTTCGATCTCGATCGAAATCACAGTAAAACATATATCATATTGTTGATTTTTATGTTACTCAATAATGACCGTATTTGATTTCAAATCAATAGGTAAGCAATTAATCAAGTAGTTCATAGATGGATGTAAAATAGCCACTGATACAGTAGAAGACTCCATAGATAGCAAGAACACAAACATGGCGGAACTCCGATGATCGAGTTCGATTTCAATGCTTCACATTGTTATTAAAATTAAAATCCTCCATTCTAGTATAGTAAGTAAACTAGTACGCAGTCCAAGACATGAACCAACGGATGACAGAAGAGACGGAGCATGTTTTGTTTTTTGGTCCTTAATCGATTAAGCTCCCTTGAGGCTTTATCTGATCTGGGAATGCTTGAAAAACGAACCGCCATGGATTGTCGTCGGAATTCTGCCTCTTTGATCATCAGCTGAGTAATGTGATTCTTTCAGTTGAGCACTCATCATCATCATTCCTCTACGAGTACTCGAACCTTCCGCTGCCGATGATGACGACGATGATTCAGCCGTGCTCTTCCGGCGCCTTTCGTTATGTCCGGCCAACCGCCTTCGACAGCTCCGTTTCGATTCATCGAACTCCGGAAGCTCATGAAACCTATGAAAGTCATGAAAAGATAGATAAAATGTGTAAACTTTGATTGCCTTGTTGTTCAAGTAAGTAAGTTTCAAAGCAAAAACCTGCTGCATTGTTGACAAAAGCGTTGCCTGAGACCACCAACGACCACAAATGGCGCCTTGGCATGAATCTCACACACTTTATGTCGCCGGTGGTAGCGCTTGGCGTCGGATAAATCGAGCCCGCATTTCTCCACTTGGCAACAAGGCTGCGACACCCCACCGCCGCCAACGCCGGCTGATCCTCTTCTTCCATATGATTTCTTCTTCTTCTCATCATCCGGGAAACCACGATCACCACCACCACCACCCTCTTCCTCTTCTTCTTGCACGTCATTGTCGAGTTCTTCGGCTAAGAAATCCTTACTCATGTTTGTGCTTTCGAAACACTCTGAAAAACCTGGCGTGGAGGAGGAGATATAAATAATGGAGGATTGCAGAGAGCAAAGTTGTAAAGAGAAAAAGATCAGGTTGAGGACCACAAATGAAACAACATTTTTGCTTGTGAATGATTGGAAGTTAGAAAAGGAAGCTGCTGGGAATTCTGTTGATTCTCATAAGCAACCAAAAATCTTTCACAAACTCAATGATTTGAGGGTTTTGGCAACCATTGTCCTTTCATTTTGTTGATCACTCATGGCAGATGTTTCACGCAAACGAGGAAAGCTTGAATATCATACAAATGGATTCAGGCAAAGCTCAAAGTACACTGATTGTTTCAGATCACCTATTTACCTTACTACAATTTACAGACAGTCACGTGATCTGTTGTTAAAATGGTAATTAAATACGAATTTTTTTCAGTGAGAAAATTCTAAACAAATTTGAGGAAAATGAATTGCTTAGTTTTTGAGGTTATAATAGTTTGAGAACATATTCTACATACAGGTTGTAAAAACTCAACACACACTTGAGAGAGACATGAAAAGTGACATTCAAATGAATCCTGTAATGCACTGTACAGCACAACTTGTTTTATCAGTTGTGTTTTGCTTTTTGGTTGCCCTCCCGGTTCTGGAGTATTTTCTTTTGACTAATTTGAATCGATCTGTATTGTACACTTATTTTTTGAATGAATTTCTTAATGAAAATTTTCTGCATACACAAGACCCTAAAACTAAAAATTTATTTAAAAGATATCAAACGAATTATCCCTTAAACCAACCCATTAGTGTTTAACATACAACTTGGGACTAGCTGGAAAAATATATATTAGAAAAATCTGAATTAGTGACATTGACCCAACACAGGTTTCACGTGGCAACTGTACCATGGTACTCCATAAAAATGTTTCACCCTACTTTGTGATTGTGTGCACCTGCATGGCCATATTTAAAGATCAAGTTATTTCTTTAATTCAATAAATTCAGATCAAATATTGAATAATTTGTTCTGCACTAAACTAATATTTTAATATTATTTCAGTTTAATTATAAAAATAAAAAATAATATTTTTTAAAAAATAACTTATGATATGTAAATCAAGTTATCTAGCCGGTTTGAGAAATTTGAATAAAATAATTTTAAAAGAATTAGATTACGATCAATGACTCATTCCATAAATAACGCTGTTGTAATATGATTTTTGATATATGATGAAAGTAATCACACCCTTCTTTATCGGAGAAAAAAACCTTTTCCGGATGAAAATCGTTTGTCCCTTAACATGTCTTTCTATTTATGTTCCATATTAAAATTATAATTTAGGGTTTAAAACATATAGTTAGGGTTTAGGGTTAGGGTACATAAAACTTAGGGTATAGTGTATTTTTTAGAGTCAGGGTTTATGATTTATAATTTAGGGTTAGGGTTCATAATTTAATTTTAATTATTTTTTTAGCATGAGGCATAAAAAGAGGCATGCTTAGGGGACAGAAGATTTTTGTTCCCTTTTCGGTGCTACTTTCTATGTCTCAATGCTAAAAAAAACAAATTTTAAGCCCTAACCATAAATTATAGATCCTAAACCTTAAACTTTAAAAATACATCCTACATGAAATTTTTTAAACCCTAAACATAATTACTAACCTTAAACTTAAACCCTAAACTTATTCTTATAATGTGAGAGATAAATAAGGGCACCAAAAAGGCAAAAAAATTATATTTTTCTTTATCTATGAATCAAAAGCTATAATGTATTTAAGTATATAAGAATCATATATTTCTATATGTTGTAACAATAATAATATCGAGTTAAGACACAATCATCTTATTACAAATGCTTCTTGTGTTTTGTAGGTTTTTTTTATGCATGTCGTAAAACTATACAATATAAATAGAATAGAAATAGAATACAAACTATAAAATATAAAGGTAGAAATGAGGAGAATGGTAGAAGTGACATAAAAATCTAAATGGGTGCCAACTAGTATGTAGATTCTGCCCAATGCCAACGCTATGGTCCTATCTTTTTATCTTTCTTTACATTTTACCTCACCACTCTTCCGCGTCACAAATGCTGTATGTGTCTCTACAATTCAACATCATATTTTGTTTTCTATTTTCTACATAACTACTACAATACGCTATCAAATTCTTCTAAGGTTGTATTTTTAGCTGCCTTTAGCAATTTTTTACCAAATAATCTTCATTTTGATTGTGAACATGCTTTTATCCATCATTTTTACCGCCTAAACGGATATTTACTGACAATTGAATTTTTCAACTTCTGCCAACGAACGTTGCAGACCCATCGGCTGTTCCACAACAATCACAAAGGAAGCCTAAGTCACTCCCATTTTTTAGTTGGGTTTTGGTCCATTTCAATCTTCTTAGATTCTTTTCTCTCTTTACACTTTGCATCCCATTTTAGTTTTAATTTCTCATTTCTCACCCAATTCTCACCAATTTCGTCCAGAAAATAGTAATAGTATTAAATTTTAAAATATTTGATTATATAAATTAATTCAATTCAAAATTTAAATTTCTCTTTTTACCGTTATAGTTTTTCCGTCGTCACAATTAAATAGTCACTAAAAATTATACTTCTTATTGTAGTGAATTAGGTTTTTATTAGAAAAAAGTTATGAATTTATAAATGTATGCTTAGAATGAAGAGAGAAATATAGAATATGTAAAATAAAAATCACGTATTACAGCTGTTTGATGAGACATGTGTTATCTCTAGGTCTTTTTCAACAATATGCCATCTAAAATATCTGTATTTAGATTGTAAAAATGTTAAATTTATTGTATTCCTTTACATTTAGATAATATCTATAAGCAAATTACCCTTTTTTCTTGGAAAAAAAAAAGAAACTTTTTTTGGGTGACCACATTTTGTTTACAATGATTTGTTTGGTGATACGCCTTCCTACTATGTTCCTTTGGAATGAATTCTTTTATAAAATCTATACATTTGGCTCTTTCTTCCTCTACTTTTTTCTTATATGTTTATTGGTATCAGATTCCAATGGAATTGTTTTTCTTCGTAAAAACCATAGGAGATTTTTTTTCCATGGCTTGATATTTCTTTTTTAATGCACCCACCAATTTTGCCTTTTTTCTGGCTTAAATGAAAAATAAGAGCTCAAAGTATGCATTTTTTAAATTTTATGTGGTTAAAATATTTTTTTGTAAAAATAAATGTCTAAAGTTTCAAAAGTTATAATTTTAGGTGCATAAAGTATTTTTTTTCATAAAAATAGGTGCCTAAAGTTTCAAAAGTTAAAATTTTAGGTACCCCAAATATGCCACGTGTCAAGCATTGATTGGTTTAAAAAATTTTAACACTCATTAACGGCCAGACACCTAAAATTATAATTTTTGAAACTTTAAGCACCTGTTTTTACAAAAAAATACTTTAGGCACCTAAAGTTCAAAAAAGACATACGTTGGGCATCTATTTTTCATTTAAGCCTTTTTTTCTTTGATAAAAATTAACATTTTATGTCAATACCATTGGTACATAAGGCATAATGTCAAAAAATAACCCTAACATTTGATTGAATAGTCATTTTGGTCTCTATTCCTTTTTTGAAGCAATTTAACCATTAACGTTTCATTTTGAGTTAAAATGTCCTATCTGTGGACGAAAACGATTAGCTTCAGTGGAAAAAAGTATAAACATATCACGTGAGTGACTAAAAATTATTGAATGGAGATAGTTTATAGCTAACTCATGTACTATAATATAAAAAAATTATTACTCTAACCAAACATAACATCATCAGTGTTTTGAAAGAGAGATCTGAATTTTGTACCTCAAGTTTTTGAGTATATTTGCTTCAACATTCTTGTCACTGAGTTTACTCTGTGATCATCCATCAATTGCCATATATAGTGTATGATCATGTTGTGATTGCTTTTAAATTCAATGATATATATAGTTTGATATATTTCAACGTGAATTTAAAAAAATGTTTTCGTATAATCACTAATATTCAATTTATTAGTTAATTAATCTTAATCGAGTACTGTAAAAGTCTATTATGATCATTTACTATTAGTTGACTAATAGTTTTCATCTACAGAAAAGTTATTTTTTACTTAAAATGTAACATTGAGAGTTAAAGTGTTTTAAAAAACAAAAGCTAAAATGACCGTATAATCAAATGTTAGAATTATTTTTTTTATATTATATCTTGTTTTTATTATATTTAAAAAAGATGTTCGGTTTCTCAAATCCAGAAGGGTCAAAGTTGAGACCATGCAGGCAACATAGTCTAAAAAATGGAAAATTCTACAACAGGCATCGCATACCGGTGAACACCACTAACGCAATACACCGCTGAACACCATTAATTTTTTTAATAAATATTAAAAAAATTAAGGACTCTGATTATAATTAAAATTATTTTAAAAGAAAAATAGAAATTAGATTTAATAATTTTTTTATATTTTTATAGTATTTTTAATTGATATGTTAGAATCACAACATTTTATGTAATATAATATGGGATATTATTTCATGTACCGTCAATGGAGTTAAAAAACTCCACAAGCATGCCTATTTTGAGGTTAAAAATTAAAATCTCTAACACTAAATTCATAAATACTAAGTTTTAAACCATAAACTTTAAACCATAAATTCTAGCCATAAACTCTAAGTTCTATATCATACAACTTAAACCCCTCACTCATAACCCTAACCCTAAACCCCTAAACTAAACCGCTTGTGGAAACTAGTGCATTGAATAATTTCTCATATAATATAATATAGTATATAGTATGTGATGAGCAGCATCCATCTGAGAAGCGAGATAGGCTTTCCTTTAAAACTACAACAATGGCAGATCCATTGAATGTAGAGACTGCTAATGGCTGTAGTTCACAAGGAGCCAATGGAAGGAGTTGGAAAAAAGTTATGGATTTCGAAGAGGCTAAAGTTCAAGTTTTGTTTGCAGTGCCAATGGTGTTGTCCAATGTTTTTACTTCTCTATTACTATGGTTTCTGTCATGTTTGCTGGCCACCTCGGTGAGGTCGAGCTTGCTGCTTCGACTCTTGCCGATCCATGGGCCAATGTTACTGGTTTTGCTTTCATGGTATAACCTAATCTCTTAATTTAAACCTTAATCCATTTCATGTTCTTGTCTGAAAATTTTGTAAAATCCCCATTGATGTTGTTTTTTCTTTTCAGACAGGTTTAAGTGGAGCATTGGATACTCTTTGTGGTCAAGGATTTGGTGCAAAAATGTACAACATGTTGGGGATTTACCTTCAAGCTTCCTGCATTATTTCTTTCTTTTTCTCCATCATCATATCGATTCTATGGCTCTTTACTGCGCCAATACTTGTTCTGCTTCATCAAGATCCTGAAATCTCTAGAATGGCTGCTGCTCTCTACAATGAAGTACTTGATTCCTAGTTTGTTTGCTTATATATGGTTTTCTGCAAAACATATTGAGGTTTCTTCAGACACAAAGCGTTGTTACACCTTTGGTCGTGCTTTCTGTCATTTCGTTGGGTATTCATTTCGGAATTGTTTACGGTTTGGTAAACAAGACAGACAAGCCTTGGTTTCAAAGGTGCTCCCATGGCAGCTTCAATCTCGATATGGATATCGTTTCTTTCATTAGCAGTATATGTCGTTTTCACCGATAAATTTAAGAACACGCGGAGAGGATTATCTTTCGAATCATTTCGTTACATCATACGGACCTTGAAATTAGCACTTCCTTCTGCATTAATGACTTGGTGAGTTATTTTCCAAGTATTCGAATTAATTTGATATCGATGTTGGATCGAACATATATTCTAATGTACTAGTATTGATTCAAACACATAAAAACCTTTAAAAAAACGAAAATTGAATACTAGTATTTTTTTATACTAAACACATGTCTATATTCAATATTTACACTCAAATTCGAGTAAAACAGAACTTCACATTATAATTATTTTCCTTTTAATGGTGAAATCTTCTACCAGTTTGGTATGTTGGGCTTTTGAGATTCTTGTGTTTTTAGCTGGTTTGATGCCAAAGCCAGAAACAACAACTTCACTGATTGCAATATGGTAGACTTTTAATTATATGAGATATGATCCTCTTACACTATGTAAAACTCGAAAATTTTACATATTTTTGGACCATTGGATGAAGGTAGATGGATGATTGAGATTAACAGTACGATATTTGGAGATTATCACTTGAAAAAAAAATAAGAAAATAATCTTAGCCATTTATTGGTCTCATCCGAGGGTCTAATGAGAGTGTAAAAATAATTAAATTTTACATAGTGTAAGTGTATCCTAACCGTTATTTTGTTTCATTGTATATTTCTCTTATCCACAAATTTTATTGAGCTTTAATCATGGCGGATTACTGTTCTTTTGATACTCTCATACCATCACCAGCGTGAATACAGAAAACATTGCCTACATGATCACATATGGTCTTGGTCTTGCACCGAATTTGATTAATGTTAATTTAATATATATATATTTATTGAGAGTAAAAAAAAATTAAAACCGTAAAATAATAATGGTAACAGCCCACTGCATACTTTTTTTTTCACAGCACAAGAGTATCTAATGAATTAGGAGCTGGAAATCCAAATCGGGCAAAGCATGCCATGACAGTGAAAGGGTTTTTTTTTTTGCTGAGCAATAGATAAATTTTATTAAGAGCAAAAGTTATAAATGTGTGGCTCGTTAAAAACCTCTCTAACGTAAATTGGAGAAAAAGAGTACAACACACCCATGCTGCAAATACAAAGTAACTCGATACAAGCTGAAAATCGGACATTCATAACCTCAACCTCGATCATTTAACTTAGATACAATGATAACTAAAAAGCTTAACTACTTGACGAGATTCAACACAAAGTAAAACCAAAGAACAATCATATCCTGCATATCAAACAGCACAAAAGCATCCCACCAAGACAGTATCCCAAGAGTTTCTAAGTTGACGGAGATTAGGCTCCAAAACTCACCACCGCGCTTTGTACATGACTTGCCGATTCAATCCGTCCTTTGCTAGTCAATCCGCCATTTCATTTCCCGAAATCGAAACATGTGAAAATTGAACTCGATCAGCGGATTTGATCAATTTATCGATCTCCAGAAACAACGACCACCATTTCCATGGACTAGACAACGGTTTGGGAATCCAGTTTAAAGCAATCAACGAATCAGATACCAACATTAGAGAAACTTTACCTACCTATCCAGCCTCTACAAAGAATTACTAAAGCTGTTTTCAATGCTACCATTTCATTAGAAATTAGAATTGAACAGCTGGGTTAATTAGATTAAGTTCATTTATCAAGTAAAATGTGATTTCTTTTGAAAAATTGTAAAATGTGATTTTAAATTATATGTTAAAACTTTAAACTCACATTTTTGTATTTAAATTTAAGTTTGAATTGTGTTGGGAGGCTTGTACGATCAATCGAATGTCAAGAGGGGGTGAATTGGTTTTAGAGTGATAGTGGTGGAAGGAATAGAAAATTAAAAATTGACACAATGATTTATAGTGGTTTGACTTTCTAACCAAAGTTTACATCTACTACTTTAGCAAACCACTAAGGATTTTCCCAAATTCACTACTAAATTTCTTTCTTTTTTCCCGAGCTCAAGGAGATAACTCTTACAACCTCAAAGCTTATACCACAAAGCTTTGAGAGACTCTCTTACAAAGAGAAAATAAAAGAGCAAACTAGAAAAACCTCTTAAGGCTGATATGTTTGCAATTTTAAGCACTCACCCAAAACCTAACATTTGAGCATATATGACAATTGAGCTCACAAGTATGTTATACAAAGAAATTGACAAAATTAACCTATAAAACATTTTCTTTATCATTGAATGTTCGCTAGTTGTTTCTTCTTGTTCTATGGCTGCTTGAAACTTGCTTTTAAACCCTCTGGCCGTTACTAGCCGTTGGAGACTTTTTTCCAATCATAAATGCACTTCTGAAGCAGGGTGTATCTGTACTCGGGGTCTGGTATCGGTACATGCCTTAAGAAAACTAGCCGTTGGAGCATTTATCACACAGGGATATCGGTCGCTACATAAGCCTATCAGTACGACCCATAGGGTATCGGTACGGACAAGCATGTACCGGTACTCAATTTGACTACTGGAATTTGAAGTTTTGGCAAAACAAAGAGGCGTATCGATACGGGTAAAATAGGTATCGGTACGGGTGACTGGGTATCGATACTGAGGAAAGGGTATCGATACTCAAAGCCAGTTTTTAACATTTGGGCTATTTTGAAAGCATTTAAACATGTCAAAAACTCTTCGAAAAACTTTCAAACATATTTTTCAAGTTAATGAACTTTTGAAATATTTTTGCAAATTAGTTTAAGTCCAAAAACATTTTTCGTTTTAGTTATATCAAAATCAACATCCCAACAAATTGTGATTCTTAATATGATTAAGGGTGTGTTTGAATTTACAGTGTAATTGTATGAATATATTTGATTGAAATATATCTTATTTATTATATATATTTTTGGTCATGTTTCATTGACGGAGAATTTACAAAAATATGGCACTCAATTTTTTTTTAAATATGGAACAAGTTATTTTATTTCCACAAATATTACATTTTCTACAGTGAAAGTGAAGTCGGAACCATTAGAATCCGACTATAAACAATATTTTTATTTTTCGAATAAAAAAGTGAAGTCAAAACCATTAGAATCTGACTATGAACAGTAAAAAACATGAAAGCCGGTGGCAAGAGGCTCCGACTTTGAACAATATTTCTATTTTTTTAATTCGATAAATTGAATCACTATTCAAAGACGGTAAAAAATGGTTCTAACTTTACTTTCACTGTAGAAAGTGCAATATTTTTTGAAATAAAATAGCTTGTGTCATATTTGGTGGAGGGGGAAGTTGAGTGTCATATTTTTGTAAATTCTCCTTGATTGACCGTGTATAATTACCTTAACTTTTAAGTTTTTTTTAGATTAAATACTAATCAACTAGGACATTTGCACCTTCTAATTTTAAAGTTTAAATATTTAATAGATCCTTATTATTTTAGTGAAAAGCAATTTTTCCATCATAATGTTTGATGTTAGTTTTGTCTCTATTCTTATGTTACGTTTAATAATACAAATTTTAATTACATAATTATAAAATTTTAAATTTTAAAATATACTAATGGTTGATTGATGTTTGAAAGTGTCTAAGTGTATTTTGTATGGACTTAAGCAAGTTTAAAACTCATTTTTACCATCTTTGTAAGAGTAATACCGATTTTAGAGTAGAGGTATCAGTACTGCTAATTCCTAAAGGTTTTGGATCGTACATTTAATATTGATACTGGCTAATCAATATCGATACTGAATGAATAATATCAGATATATCAGCATTGATATATTCAAAAAATATATATCAGCGTTGATATTAATAGTTGAGTAACAATACTAAACCTCCTAGCTACCGAAACTTATTCATTTATGTTTCCAAAGCCTAAAATTCATTCTTTTACTTCGCTTGCAAGTTAGTTAAATTGAACCTTACATTGTACTATGTATTGTTTTTAAATGATTACTATGTTTTATTAATTTTAAGCAAGCACATTTTGGCAGGTTGGTCATGTTGTTTATCTTTGTTCTCTCATATTCTCTTAGGTCATGGGTTCTAGACTCACTAAGAGCACCTTCTTCTTTCCCTTAGAGTCTTCCTTTTCTCTCCCTTCTAGGTATGATTAAGATTAAAATTTATCAAAAAAATATGTTTTATTAATTTTATATCGAATTCCCGCTCTCATCTTTGATGTGGTTGATAGAATTAAACCATAATTAAATATGAAATCTAAATCCAAGATCTATCATGTCAAATCATCAAGAACAATAAACTGAATGAACTGAATTACGGAAGCGTACCTGAATTAATCGATAGATTGAAAACCTTGAATCTTGATGTTGAAATCCAAATCTTTGGTATTGATCTTCCAAGAAGATAGGTTTTTTCTTGACGTAAAACTCTCTGACGGGGAAGGAGAGAAAAACAAGTTAACCTATTTCTTGGGTTGATTATTAAATCAACTATTAAATATTTATAACTCTGCCCCTCATTGAATTATAAATATATCTTACGGTATCTACACTTTTATTTCCATGACATTTTAATACCCATGACACGCCTAACATAATTGGTCACTTAATTTTGTGTCATACTTTAAAATAGCAATATACATTATACATATGTGTCCACTATTACGGATTTTAATCCAACAATCTCCCACTTGGGCAACATATGTTTCCTGACAAATGTATAACCTTATGAGCTAAAAAATTTGCTATTATATAATAGGTATTCTGTAACAATCTCGTCCATCAACTATATCCATATAGGATCAAAGCAGCCTTTGTCGTATCAATCATGACAAGACCCATCAATGGTCACGTATACAAATATAGTCAAATGACATAGATCAATCATGGATGCGTAGCATGGAAAATTACATAAAATGTGAACCAAACATGTCTATTTCCAACTGGTCCTTCTAAACCTTAGTGAGATCAAACTTTACTGAATTCAGAGTGTGCATAAACCAAAAGAACTTTATTTTTCTGAAAAATAATCTTAAAATAACTTTAAAATCCAAGTAACCGAAATTGTGTCTAAACCAAATGAACATTTTTCAAAATTACAAACTCCCACTAAAACTGAATATCTTTATATAACATTACACCCACATGAGTAGTGTGCTCATGAAAGACCTAGGGTGATAGTTTCTTAATAAGCGCGCAAATATGGAGTTTGTACCAACATGCTTTATAGACACACAATCGCTCTGAATTTTCTTTAACAACTAGGAATTTAATATTTATGTGATTCAAATTTGAAGTGTTCCTATTGTTCATAGAATAAATGAATGCATATTTATTGTCACAAAATAACCGAAGTGGTCTTTCTATTCAATCTATAATTAGCAGCCCATGTGACAAAATTCTTTTGCATCAATATTCTAATAGAATCGAAGTCTGTAAACTTGATGATCTCTAACTTACCAGAACTTCGATATGTGAGCATGTAATTTTTGTTCTCTAAAGATATTTCATAACCCTATTGGCTGCTATTCAATGGTTCAAACTAGAATTGCTTAAATATCTGTCTAACATTCTAACAATGTACGCAATATCCGAACGCATACATACTTGAGCATAAATTAAATTCTCAATAGATTATGCACTTGGAATCTTTTGTATATATATTTTTTAAATTTCAAGGTTACTTTTAGGGCATTGAGTAAGCCTAAATTTGTCTTCTTTAGTAATATGAGTATCACTTGGTTTACTCCCACTGAACTGTAGTATATAGAATTGTGAACCAAATTTATCTCAAAACCAAATGAGATAAACAATATGAAATTTATAATTTCGTTAATGAGAGTCCAACTTAAGCTCATAGATGAATTTCTTTAATTTACATATCATTGAATTTGTATCATTAGACACAAATCTATGATTGTACCATATAATTTGTTTCTTCAATGTCACCATTGAAAAACACAAGCGTAACATCCATCTTATGTAGCTCAAGATTAAAATAAGCAATAAGCGTCATGATTATCTTAAAAGATTCTTTCAATAAAACTTGAGAGAAAGTCTCCACAAAATCAATGTCTTCTTTTAGAGTATATCCTTTAGATACAAGACATGCCTTATACTTGTCCACATTATCATTTGCATCCCTCTTGGTTTTAAATATCCATTTACAACCAATTGGTTTGCACCTTCACATAATGAGACAAGTTCCGAAACTTTATTGTCTTGCATAAATTTATACTCTTCTTGAATGACATCAATCCACTTTTGAGAGTCAGAACTTTTATGATTTGATAAAAAATGATTGAATCATTTTCTATCATTCCATTATTATCCTTATTTTCTTGAATAAATACAAAGTAATAATCTAGAATAGTATTTCTCCTTCCTCTCGTGGATATCTTTAATGACACTTTTTTTTAAGGTTGTTGAGTTTGTTCTTCTGAAACAATTACCTTATCTTGAATGGGAGTTGTTCAACATTGTTTTGCTGAGGTACTTGATTCACTTCTTGATTATGATAGGTTTACATCATTAAAAGTGATAGTATGAATTAAATTATAATTCAACTTCCCCTCAATAGCAATGTATCTAACCTTATTTTTCCCTCCAAACTCAACATCCTAAAAATGTTAAACCTCTCCTTAAAATAATCCTTATTGTGGGATCATAAAATTTACAGCCCATGGATCACTCAAAATAACCGAAGTAGTTGCTCACTTTTGAAGTTTAATTTCTTCACATGTGTCCTAACTTATACAAAAGAATCAATACTTTGTAACTTATTGTTGTTTCTTTTGATTAGGACCTTTAGCAACTTTATTCTAATATTTTTTTATTGCCCTTATTCTTAGAGACACTAACTAAATGAGCACTAACCGAATGAGTACTTTTACACTTATAACGCTTCAAATTTTCTTCCTCTTTAACACAATGAGAAATAAGCTCATTTATAGTCTATTTCTCCTTTTGACAGTTGTAACTAATTTTGAATTGGTTAAACTGTATAGGAAGCGATACCAAAATCATAAGAACAAACAATTGTTAGAAAGTTCGATCTTATGTACCTTAAGTTTTGAAGCAATATTAAATATTTTCATAATATACTCCCTCACATTTCCTTGATCTTTATACTTCATAGACATCAAGTAAGTCAAAAGTAACGTCATAGCCTTAACATTTTTTAATAAAATGTTTCTCAAATTTATCAAGGAAACCCTTAGTATGAGTAACATCTTTAGATTTGTGCTCCTAAAGAATTCTAGAATGTTGTACTTTATGATCATTAAAATCATGCAATTTGAACGAACTCACCTCTCAAAATCCCTTTTATGGGTGCTTACCGCCATGAGAGGTGCAAGTTGTTCTTCCTTAGTGCAAGGTCTATGTTCATACAACCAAATACTTTATGTAAGTGTCTTTTCTATTCGTTGAAACTAGTTTCACTAAACATAAGTGTAGAATGTATTTAACAGATATTGTAACAGCAAAGATAAATTACCTAAATATAGAACAAAATAAGCAAATAAAATAAAAACAAGCCCACATAAATATTCATAAGTAAACAAATAAATTCAAAATAATGGTTAGTTCCCCTCAAGATACCAAGCACAACATTAATATCAAGTCTTTGGACAAGAATATTAATCAGAAATGTACTCTTGTTGTAGCAATCAAACATTGACAATAAACTATGTCAAACAATAGATTAATCTTTGGACTAACGTATTGCTTACATAAAATACCTTATAATTGTCACACATTTATCGCCACAGTTGTCGTTGTAATTCTGCCAAATATTAACTTTCCTTTGGGCCAATTAATAAACACATGAATTACAAAAACCCATAATTATCTTAATATATTAATAAACTAATATACACAAAAGCGGTCACTTTGGTGACATTATGTTTCAATTAATCTATTAAAATATTAGACATCTGAAACCAAAATATGAATTTAATTGTTTCAAAATATTTATCTTAATTTTATCTTTCAATCAAATTAAAAGATAACCAAAATAATAATAAATTTGAATAAAGGTAAACCTCATATCAAGATACCGGACACTCCATTAATATTTCATCTTTGGACAAAATATTAACTTGTAAGTGATATCTTGGTACAAGAATCAAACATTGATAATAAGAACATATCAAAATGTAAATCTTCCTTTGGGCGATTTATTGCTCACATATAAAAATTGAATAATTATCACATGTTTATTACCACAGTTGCACATGTAATAATGTTAATTATTAACCTTCATTTGGGCCGATTAATACTAACATAATCCGACTTACATGCACAAAAACCTTCTATATATTAAAATAAAATAATTTCTACAATAGAGGTCACTTTGGTGACTTAATGCTTCAATTAATTTATCTTAAAATATATAATGTAAATATACCGATATCTAAATTTAAAATTATGCAATAAATCAAAACTGAAATTTCGATAACACTTAAGTTTCCAAATAACCTGAATAAGGTTGTCCAAATGGGGCTATCAAAAATCGAAAAACCAAATCTTTGACTGTTTCTCAAAAATTTCTTAAACATGCATTTACCAAAATAAAAGTTGAATTCAAAACAACCAATCTTTAACTTAAATTAAAAAGTATCATATAAATGAACAATTCATAAAATGATCACATGAAACTTTAATATATCCATAATAACCTAATGATCAAAATTGAAATTCTTGTTCAAACCAATAAGATATGAATTTTATAAGATTAATGTCATGCTTTCCAAAATCAAAACTAAATATATATATCAATACCAAACATAAACACGATAATAATTTAAATAAAACTAATCACATGTTGTGGTTTGCACAACCAATCCAAATCAGAAATATGTTAAGCATAACATGAAAAACTTCAAGTCCAAGCGGCATGATGACTAATTTTCATTATACATCATGAACATACATGTTACCGATATCACTCGCACCCGTATTCCTAATTCCATGATAACTAGACAACAGTTTTAATTTTCGAACATTACTTATTTCATTCGCTTTCAAGATATATGCATATCAAAAAAAACAATTATTTTTATCGAACAACTTAAAAACTAATGTCAAAAATCAGGTTTTGTACGATCCGAACTACATAAAACAACCAAGTTTTATAATTCATAAAAATATAAAATCCTAAAATTTATGAATAAGTAAACTAAATATTTAAATATTTAATCATAAAATCATAAGAATATATATATATATACCAACTGAATCCAAGTAATAAGAAACCGAAGTGCACTGATGCTCGTGCAATAAAATCTTAAGCAATATATACACTGATAATGCGACTTTTTATTACTACTATTGATATTTAATAATCAAACATGATTGATATATATATATATAAACCAATGAAATAGAAAACTAAGATTTCAATCTTAACCCAAGGGATTCGAAGAATAACCATCGATAAACCATATACAAAACCCTAAAAACTTATTAATGAATCAAATTGCGGCAAACACCTAAAACCTTATTAACGAATAATTCCAAAAATAAATAAATTTATTCTCAGTGATTCAACATGACGAGGCACTGATGCCACTTGATAGAATTAAACCATAATTAAATATGAAATCTAAATCCAAGATCTATCATGTCAAATCATCAAGAACAATAAACCAATGAACCAAATTACTAAGCGTGCACTCAATTAATCGATAGATTGAAAACCTTGAATCTTGATGTTGAAATCCAAATCTTTGGTATTGATCTTCCAAGAAGATAGGTTTTTTCTTGACGTAAAACTCTCTGACGGGGAAGGAGAGAAAAACAAGTTAACCTATTTCTTGGGTTGATTATTAAATCAACTATTAAATATTTATAACTCTGCCCCTCATTGAATTATAAATATATCTTACGGTATCTACACTTTTATTTCCATGACATTTTAATACCCATGACACGCCTAACATAATTGGTCACTTAATTTTGTGTCATACTTTAAAATAGCAATATACATTATACATATGTGTCCACTATTACGGATTTTAATCCAACAGTGGTATCTCCGGTCCAATTCTCAACTAGGCTGGATTAAGGTTGTTAGATAGCTTACGAGTTAGTATTTTTATTTTTTGTGTAACTATCGGTATTCGATCCATAGCCGATTAATTCGGATCAAATTTTGTCAAAGTCTATTATTAGAACACCTCCTAATTTAGTTTTTTTCATTCACAACGTCAGTATTCGAACCTTTATATTGATCGGCAAAGATCCATTTTTATCATTACTAGTTATTTAAGAGCACACAATACGTTCTACTCCTTCCTATTTCATTTCTTCAAATGATGATCCTCTTAACGATATAGCCTCAATTTCACACATTTTTTAAATTTTCTTAATAAAATCCAAAAAAATCTGTTAATTCCCTAAATTGAAAGCATTGGGCTTCCAAGAGGCTTCTTTGGAGCTCCATGTGTGTATATCTTTCTATATATAGTCTTATTCAAAACACAAAGATGAAACTGAAAACTTTTGAGCCAAAAACAAAATGAGAGCCTTCCAATTATGAAATTTCAGAGGTTTCTTCCCCTTCCCTTAGTTTTATTAGCCTACTTTGTTCTTTCATCCCATTGCCATACCTTCTATGTTGGTGGCAAACAAGGCTGGGTTTTGTACCCTAAACAAAAGTACAATGACTGGGCTGGTAAACACAGGTTCCACGTCAATGATATACCGAGTAAGTTCATTGTTTTTAGTGTTCTGATTCATTTTTGTTAGATTGTTTATTGATTTATATGTTTTCTGGGTTTCTTTTTGCAGTTTTCAAATATGAGAAAGGAGCAGACTCTGTTTTGTTGGTGAAGAAAGAGGATTACTATAAGTGTGAAAGAAAGCATCGTTTGATGGAAATGAGCAATGGAAGTTCAGAGTTTAGGTTTCCACATTCGGGTCCATTTTTCTTCATTAGTGGCAAAGAGGGTCATTGTTCAAAGGGTCAAAAAATGATCACTCTTGTCATGGCTAAATCTCCGGGAAAATCACCATATCCGGGGCCGGCTCAGTCACCCAAGCACCGCGACCATGGTCATGTTGCTTGTCCATCCAAAGGCTCGTCTTCTTCCCCGGCTCACTCTCCTGGGCACCATTGACCTGTTGCTAAGCCACCTATGGGGCCAGTACAGTCTCATTATCACCATTGCCCCATTTCATGTCCTCCCACTTCACCGGCTCCATCTACTCATCGTGCTCCACAGTACGGTCCTTCGCAGTCTCCGGTGGCTCATGGCCCTACTGTAAACCCACCTGCAACATCTCCGTCCTCACCACAAGCTTCAACTCCCTCAGGTTCAAGTCCACCGGCACCTCCGCAGGGTGTTTCTCCTTCTACTCCTTCGCCGTCCGTAAGTCAAACCAGTACTCCGACCAACGGTTCATCTCCGGCGCCGTCGAGGTCATCTGCTACAGCGACTTTTTCGAGTGTAGTGCTGATTGCTGCTAGCGTCTTGTTTAGTATAACATGTGTTTATCTTGTGGATGGGTTTTAGAAATGTTTAATACTATAATTTTTAATGATTATTCGATGCTCTATTTTACTTTGTTATTGATTAATGTTGTGATGTTTAATGAACAATATTTGTACTTTTATAATTTTGCTTTCAAGTATTATATGTTGATTTGTCTTTATTTCAAAATAATCAATTTGTATTTTGTTATAAATATTTATCTATGTGGATGTTTATCATGATAAGAACTTTATCAAGGAAATTTGATTTACTTTATCATTATGAATATTATCTTCATTAATTAGAGTTTAATGTATTATGTACTTCTTATGCCTATAAATAGATGATTTGATGAAGACATTGTATACAAGTCTTTAAGAATAATACAAATCTCCTTTTTTCTCTCATCTCTTTGTTCTTTTATTCTTGTTCGTTGTTCTTCGTTATTTTATTCACAACACGTTATCAACACGGGAGTCTAATCAACTGAGGTCTTCATCGTTCGAATCCAAAAAAAAGTTATTGGAAATAATTTGATTATAGGATGAACCAAAGATAAGTTTTTTCTTCTTATTTTTTTAGTTATTGATTGTCTTTCTCTTTATATTTTAACTTGATTTTTAATTTTTTTTAAAGGCATGGAAGCATGTTTGATTGTATTTGAATTTTGAGCATTGGGCAAAGATGAATTTGCGACTTCTCACAAATCAAACGATGATTTGACAGAGATGATCCGGCCGTGTTTGGTTCGTACTTAACGCCTAAAGCATGTTCTTTAATTTAACGTCTGGTTTAACATATATGTTCTTTGTTCTGTTGGACTAATCCAAGTATATTGGCTGGACATCCCGTTCTGCGAGGCTATTGGTCTCAAAGGAGGTTTTTAAAAGACCTTGTGAACTGGTTTAACAATGCCGCGTACGAGGATTAAATCTTATTTGCTCAAAAGCAATAATTTTTATGTGTTAAAAAAATCGTCAATAGACTTCTCCCAAGTTCAAGTTATGAAAATTCATCTTGATCAAAAAATTTTATGGGAAGAATTCCCTGAAGTGAATACAAGCATGATGTTTATTCCATGCGATTATTGGATAAGATTCATTCCCTGAAGTGAATGCAAACATGATAATTCACTATATGGTTAGTGGATAAAACTCGGTTATGTGGATGTTTCAAATTAAATTGAAATTTTATGGTCGGAGAATCACTTATGGGGATATGCTTAACCTTTCACGCAAACAATGTCGTCATGCAGACACAATATCATGAAAAAAAAGGTTTTTGGAAAGCCCACTGGCTCTACTCCATTCCCTGAAGTGAATGTGATATTATATAACGGAAGAATAAAGGTCACATTATTAATTATGAGTACGGTCGATGCCATTGGCATAGACATGATAATTATTTTAAGAATGCTTATAACCACCAGAAGTGGGTTTATAAAGATGACAAGAATATATTAAGAAAATAATTTTTTATGCAATGGTACAAACCATTAATCTCGTACTTGTCATACGCCGAAGAATTATGGATCTTTATCCACAATCATGAATGATAAAGGAAAGAAAATATACACAAATTTTCTTTACGAAAATGGAGAAAATAGTTATGGCGTTATTGGTCCAACTCAATTGGATATTGTTAATTTACTCATAACCATTGAAGAGAATAATTTGCAATTTATTTTATTTCCTTATAATGGAATTATTGACATTTTTCATTTATTTTGCTTTTATGTTAATTTGTTTTACATATTATATATATTTAAATATGTTAATTTATTTTACATATTATCCTTTAAAGAATATGTTTACTTCTGGAATAAAATATGCAATGAATTGTGACGATTTATGCTTAGCAAACAAAGGCAAGTACTCATACTATACTTAAGCATAAGAAATATTTTTTTCCATTTAAATGCAAAGGAAAAATGTGAGTACTATATCTCAAAGTACTAAATTATCAAAGCTTCGGAAGAGTAATAAGTTCTTGTGACATTATCTTTGATAGATAATTGATTCGATATGTGCTATATTTTATATTGTTCATTCCCTGAAGTGAATGGTACAAAACACATATTTTTCATTCTCTGAAGCGAATGAAACAAAACACATATTGAAAGGTGCATAATTATGCATATTTTCTCATTTAACAATGCAAGAGAATAATGCGAGTACTATATCCGGAAGTACTAACATCATAAAAGGCTCGGGAAGAGCAAATATATTATTGCTAAATGGAATTCAATTCCATATTCACAATGCATTTTACTCGCCAAAGTCGCAAAGAGACTTACTGAATTTTTAAAGATATTCACATAAATGGATATCATATTGAGACTATTAGTTAATGGGATGCTGACTGCCTCCATATTACGAGTATAACTCAAGGCAATAAGAAAATCTTGACAAAATTACATGCACTGTCATCCGAATTGTACTACATAAGAATTAGTACAAAATTGAAGCTCATGCTATTGTAAACCAGAAGTTTACTGATAACTTTATTATGTGACATGACCGGTTAGGTCATCCCTGTTCAATTATGATGCGAAAAGTTATTGAATCTTCATGTGGTTATTCATTGAAGAATTGATAGATTCTTCAAAGTAATATTTTTCATGTGATGCTTGCTCTCAAGGAAAATTAATTATTCGACCATCACCACCTAAGATAGATTATGAATCTATTAATTTTCTGGAAATGATACAAGGTGATATATGTGGGCCTATACATCCTCCTTGTGGACCATTTAGATATTTTACGGTTTTAATTGATGCATAAACTAGATGGTCACATGTATCATTATTATCAACTCGTAACCTGGCGTTTGCAAGGTTACTTGCTCAGTTGATTAAATTACGAGCACATTTTCCAGATTCTCCTATAAAGACAATTCGTCTTGATAATGCTGGTGAATTTACTTCCCAAGCTTTTGATGATTTTTGTACGTCAATTGAAATAAGTGTTGAACATCCTGTAGCTCATGTTCATACACAAAATGGTCTTGCAGAGTCATTCATTAAACGTCTTCAATTAATTGCAAGACCGTTATTGATGAAGTCAAAACTTCCAATTTCTGCTTGGGGACATGTCATATTACATGCAACATCACTAATTCGTATCAGACCAACAAGTTATCATAAGTTCTTCTCATTACAAATGGTTTTTGGTCAGGAACCAAATATTTCCATCTTAGAATTTTGGGTGTGCGGTATATGTTCCGATTGCTCCACCATAACGCACAAAGATGGGTCCTCAAAGGAGGTTTGGAATATATATTGGATTTGAATCTCCTTCAATAATTAAATATCTCGAGCCTTTCACGGGAAATTTATTTACATCTCGATTTGCTTATCATCATTTTAATGAGTCATTTTTCCCAACATTAGGGGGAGAATAAACAGCTAGGTAAAGAAATAAATTGGAATGAATTATCATTATCTCATTTTGATCCACGTACCCAACAATGTGAACTAGAAGTTCAAATGATAATTCATTTACAAAACTTAGCAAATAAATTGCCAGATGCTTTTACTGACCCTAAAAGAGTGACTAAGTCGAATATACCAGCTGTGAAATGCTCCAATTAAAATTGATGTCCCTGAAGGCCAAACTCTAGTTGCTAATGAGTCTAGAAAACGCTTGCGTGTGAAGACCAAATGGTTCCAAAAATAAGAATCCTCAGAAAAGAAAAGGAGTTATATCTAATGATGGTCCGACTGAGAAATCAATAAATTTTAAAAAGTCTCCAAAAGAGAATAATGAAACCCTAGAAGAGACATTAGACATGACTCAGGTACCTGAAAATGAAGAGATCTCAATAAATTATGTCATGTCTGGTAATAAGTGGAACCGAAATCAAATCGACGTCGATGATATATTTGCATGCAATATAGCACTAGAAATTTTGGATGATTATGTGGATCATGAACCTATGTCAATTGGACAATGTAAACAAAGAAATGATTGGCCAAAATGGAAAGAGGCAATTGAGGCAGAACTAAAATCTCTTTCGAAAAGGGAAGTGTTCGGACCAGTAGTTCGTACACCGGAAGGTGTAAAACCTGTAGGATATAAATGGGTTTTCGTGAGAAAGAGAAATGAAAAAGGGGAAATTGTGAGATATAAAGCTCGTTTGGTTGCACAAGGTTTTTCACAAAGACCTGGGATCGATTATGATGAGACATATTCCCCAGTGGTGGATGCAACTACTTTTAGATTTTTGATTAGTCTGGCAATAAAAGAAGGACTTACTTTCTGCCTAATGGATGTTGTTACAACCTATTTCTATGGGCCTCTTGATAATGATATTTACATGAGACTTCCAGAAGGATTTAGACTGCCAGAATCAGTTAATTCAAGTTCTCGAGAACAATATTCAATCAAATTGAATAGATCCCTTTTGGATTAAAACAATCTGGACGTATGTGGTATAATCGTCTCAGTGAATACTTATTAGTGGAAGGTTATAAGAATGATCAAATTTCCCCATGCATTTTTATTAAGAGATTTAGCTCCGGATTTGTTATTATTGATGTGTATGTTGATGATTTGAATATCATTGGGACTTCTGAAGAGATCTCAATGACAATGAATACCTAAAGAAAGAATTTGAAATGAAAGACCTTGGAAAGACAAAATTTTGTCTTGGATTACATATTAAGCACCTAAAGGATGGAATCCTTGTGCATCAATCAACTTACATAAAATGTTACGAAGATTTAACATGCATAACACACATCCATTAAGCACCCCAATGGTTGTTAGGTCGTTATGTGTAAATAAAGATCCTTTTCATCCCTCGGATAAGGATAAAGATCTTTTTGGTCCAGAAGTACCATACTTAAGTGTCATTGGTGCACTAATATATCTTTCTAGTCATACACGACCTAACATATCATTTGCTGTAAATTTGCTATCGAGATTTAGTTCATGTCCAACCCGAAGACATTGGAATGGGGTCAAACATATATTTTGTTATCTTCAAGGTACGAAAGACATGGGATTATTTTTTCCTAATCTATCCAAAACCGAATTGATTGGTTTTGCAAATGCAGGGTACTTATCTGACCCTCATAATGCTCGATCACAAACCGGTTATGTATTTACATATGGTGGTACTGCAATTTCTTGGCGCTCTATGAAGCAAACAATTGTTGCCACTTCCTCTAATCATGCTGAGGTTTTAGCTATTCATAAAGCTAGTCGTGAATGTGTATGGTTAAGGTCTGTAGTTCATCACATTCGAGAAAATTGTGGCTTATGCTCCGGAAGAGTAACTTTGATGGTCTTATATGAAGACAATACATCTTGCATTGCTCAACTGAGAGAAGGATACATAAAGGGTGATAAAACAAAACACGTCTCACCAAAATTTTTCTTCACTCATGATCTACAAAAGAATGGAGACATTGATGTCCAACAGATCCGTTCAAGTGAAAATTTAGCAGATCTATTCACCAAAGCGCTTCCTACTTCTACATTTGAGAAGTTGATTTTTATCATTGGATTGCGTCGTCTCTGAGATCTTAGTGATGCATAAATGAGGGGGAGTAAATACGTGTTGCGCGTAATAAGTGCTACGCAAATGTGCAAGTATACACGTCGCAAGTTATAGTATAAAAGATATCGTCTCCACAGGGATTGGTGCCACTTCAAGAATCTAGTCTCTTGCACTGTAAAAAGTAAAAACACAAGTAAAGGATTATAGAAGTTTTAACTAATAACTAATCTAGAAAGCAATTAAGTAAATGAAAAGATGAATTCAATTGAGAGAGATAGGCTAGGTTATCGTGAGTTGAGGTGTGATAGCCGATTGGATTGTCTTGGTAAAAGAGTGCACGGGCAACTCGATTGCCGTGGGCAACTTGCACGACGGGGTTGCCGTAGCAACTAATTGATGGTTGCTTGGGCGACTAGTTGGGCAACTACTTGGGCGACTGGGCAGCAACTTCAAGGTTCGGCGGAGCGTTCTTCAATGGTTTCTTCTTATCCCTAAGTCGAAACTCTAGCTATTTGTGCATGCCTTGATAATACATCCCTGCGTGAATCAAGGGTGAACAACAACCAATCTTGCGCTCCTCTTAGCCGTTGAAATCCTTAACTTATTCCTAAGCCGGATTAATCTTCACCATCATTGGATTGAATAAAGATCATATTCATTCGTTTCTTGAATCTAACTCTCCCGATATTAGATAAATGGATGAAATCACGAGATCCTCTCCCAATTCACTCGCAAACAATAATAAGAATCAAGAATGAATAAACCTTGAAATAGAAAAGTGCAAACTCTTATTACCTAAACAAAAACCAATAGTTTCTCGCAACCACAAAACACAATAACCATAGCCAAGTAAATTTAGTTCATGGCTAGGTTCCAAAGAAACACAAGATAAACAATCCCTAGCATGAACCCAATCGAACAATGAAGAAAAGATGAAGCTTGTCGAAAATTCCTTGCCCTAGATGCTTGCCGAAAATTCCCCTTGCTTCCTCTCTTGGAGTTGTCGAAATTCCCTCTTGCTCTCCCTATTGATCTTGTCGAAATCTCCTTGGTATTTATAGGGCTAGGCCAAAGTCCTTCTTTGAGGAGGAGTTTGAGTTGGAATTAAATTATCTTTAAAGAATATAATTCTTTATTATAATTTTATTCCTATTAGAACTTCTCCTATCCTCTTGGAATTTAATTCTTCTTTAATCTCTGCATGGCAATCAAATTCCTTTGGGCTTGGGCCTTGCTCCATGTCATCTTGGGCTTGTAAAATCATGAATTTCGACATCCCTATTGTATTTTGTCTTTGTCGACAAATGTCATGGCAACTGCTCTGCGTCTCCTTCATGCATTGCCCGCAACTAGCTCAACATTGCTTTGGCAAGTGATCCTGCACATACACACACAAAGCACACCAAAGCAGCATCTTTTCCATAAAAACTACCAAGTTATGTAATCAAGCTCAACGATGGAAGGAAACATGGATTAATGCATGAATGGCTAACTATGCAACTAATATGAGCCTAAGTCTAACAATAATATGAGTAAAAAGGGTAAGAAAAATAGTACTTTTGAACACTTATCACACCCCCAAACTCGAACTATTGCTTGTCCTCAAGCAATGCAAACTCATAATTACCTGCCAAGACTTCAAATTTTCACAAACTGAGCTTTGAAATTGATTTCAATTCTCTGAACCGGGGCACAAAGTATGATTGGCTTTTTATTTTTCGGAAAACTGAGGAGTTACTCGGAATCAAACTATAATGCTTGTGAGTGTGTGTGGAGTTGTGTGCAAGTTGATTTTCCGGATTCTATGCAAACAATAGGTTTTCAAATTACTTCATTGGGTTCTTTTTAACATGTTTTAACTAGAGCCAATTTCGGGCACCTCTAGTTAAAAAAAAAATTTAACGCCTCCTAGAGCCAGTTTCGGGCACCTCTAGTGATCAATTTTTTTTTAGCATATGCTAGAGCCAATTTCGGGCACCTCTAGCATTCATCCAATTTTTATTCTAATCCCCCAATTAGTTAATTATCCACCTAAGTTTACTAGAACTCCTTAAATCAATCAAACCACAACAGTGTTTCATCAAATTTAGCATCATAGTAAAATTCTAAGTTTTTCCATGGTTATCCTAGAATAAAAATTTTATCAGTTAAGTTCATTGGTAAAGTCATCATTGAATATTCATCAAATCTAAGCAATTCTTGTTCCAATTAAAGGCATGGCAAGCAATTTATGTATCCTAAATGTAATGCTTAAGATTAATGTAACTAAACATGGTAATTACTAATAACAATCCCCCCCAAACTCGAGTGAGGCATTGTCCTCAATGCATGCATAAAAATAACGAAAAATAACAATAAAAATAAAAATGCATACGAGGACTTACTCCGAGAGTTCGTCATCGTAGATGATTAGTTTCCTTCTAGTTGGCGTCTTGATTTTCTTGCTTGAATGCAATGGTTGTTTTTGTTGTTGCCGGGATGTCTTGACTTTGGTTGCCGTGGCATCTTCGGGTTGGTTGCCGTGGCATCAGCTTGTGCATGCATGAAGTAAGTTGCCGCGGCATCTTCTTCATTGGTTGCCGGGCAAGGATCTTGGCAGATAAATTTCCTTAGCATAGTAGTTGTGAGTCTTGTTGTGAAAAAGAAAATAAAGAAAACTGAAAATGAGAGGAGAGCATGCTCATGCATCTCCTAAGTTGACCACTTCCTTGTTACGTTCCACATGGGCACCATTGTAGTGCTTCAATCTTTGTCCATTAACTTTGAATTCATGGTTGTCGAGATGGACTTGATTATCACAAAGCACTATGGGAGAATGGTTTGACGACTTCAAATGGTCCCGACCATCTTGATTTCAGCTTTCGAAAAAGTTTTAGCCGAGAATTGAATAGGAGAACTAGTTGCCCTAGCGTGAATTGCCGTGGCAATAGTTTCTTGTCGTGCCATCGCTTTGTTTTCTCCTTGTAGATTCGTGCATTGTTATAGGCGAGTGCACGAAATTCTTCTATCTCATTGAGATCCATCAAGCGCTTTTGTCCGCACTTTCCCAATCCATATTCACGGTCTTGATTGCCCAAAGACGCCTTGTGCTCGATTTCCACCGGTAGATGACATGTTTTACCATAGACAAGCCGGAAGGGGACATGTCTAATGGTGTTTTGAATGCAGTCGCGATATGCCCAAAGTCGTCATCTAGTCTTAATGACCAATCCTTCCTTGAGGGATTTACAACTTTCTCGAGTATTCCCTTCAACTCCCGGTTGGAAATTTCGCTTGCCCGTTGGTTTGTGGGTGATATGCCGTGGCGATCTTGTGTGATATGCCGAGCGTTGCAACATCTTGGCAATTAGTCCATTGTCAAAATGCTTGCCCCGTCGCGCCGCTGATAATTGCTCTCGGCATCCCAAACCGTGTAAATATATTTTTCCGCAAGAATCGTTGCACGTCTTGGAATCGTCGTTAGGAATCTGCAACTGCCTCTACCCATTTAGACACATAGTCGACGGCGAGTAAGATGTAGAGGTTGCCGAATGAAGATGGGAAAGGTCCCATAAAATCGATCCCCATACATCGAACAGTTCCACCTCGATGATGTTCGGAGTGGCATCTCATGTCGTCTAGAGATATTGCCCGTCCTCCGCAACGATCACATTGCTTGTAAAAGTCCCGGGCATCTTTGTACAATGTTGGCCAATACAAACCGGATTGCAAGACTTTGGCATGATACGAGTTCCTCCAAAATGTCCTTCATAGGGTGAAGAATGGCATTGCCGGAGTACATTCTGTTGCTCTTCTTCAGGGACACATCGGCATATAACCTGATCTGCACATTGTTTAAACAAAAGAGGCTCGTCCCAAAAGTAATGCTTAGCATCATGGCGGAACCGCTTCTTTCCTTGGTGAGTAATGCCATACGGAAAAATACCACAAACAAGGAAGTTAACTAAATCTGCGTACCAGGGTATTGCCGAGGCATGTGCTGCCGTAGTGTCTGCTCCCAAAATTGCCGAGGCGTGTGCGTCAAAGACTGCTGCGGCGTCGAGAGTTGCCGAGGCGTGTGCATCCATGGTTGCCGAGGCGTTATGGGCTGCCGAGGCATTGAGGGTTGCCGAGGTAATTAGAATTTGTTCATCCGGGAATGCATCGCATATCTCTAGATCCGCGTCCTTCTCCCTATTGCGTTCCAAACGTGATAAGTGATCGGCCACTTGATTTTCTGTTCCTTTCCTGTCCTTAATTTCAATATCAAATTCTTGTAAAAGTAATATCCAACGAATCAAACGAGGTTTAGCATCCTTTTTAGCAAATAAGTATTTGATTGACGAATGGTCCGTATGAACAATTACCTTTGTACCAATTAAATAGGATCGGAACTTGTCAAATGTGAAAACTACAGCTAGTAACTCTTTCTCCGTTGTTGTGTAATTCACTTGAGCATCGTTAAGAGTTTTACTAGCGTAGTATATCACATGGAAAGGTCTTACCTGTGCGTTGGCCTAGGACTGCTCCTACCGCGAAATCACTTGCATCACACATGAGCTCAAAAGGTAGCGTCCAATCTGGTGGAACGACAATGGGTGCCGAGGCAAGCTTTTTCTTTAGGGTTTCAAATGCTTGAGTGCAAGAATCATCAAAATCGAAGACTTTATCCTGTTCAAGCAGATTACACAAAGGTTTAGTGATTTTAGAAAAATTATGAATGAACCTCCTGTAAAAACCTGCATGTCCGAGAAAACTTCGAATTCCTTTAACCGAATTTGGTGGGGGTAATCTCTCGATCACGTCCACCTTGGCTTTGTCTACTTCAATTCCCTTGGATGAAATCTTGTGGCCGAGCACTATTCCTTCATCTACCATAAAGTGGCATTTCTCCCAATTGAGGACTAAATCTGTTTCTTCGCATCTTGCCAACACCCTCTCTAAATTGCCGAGACAGCCGTCGAAGTCATTACCAAAAACCGAAAAATCATCCATGAAGATCTCAAGGAAGTCTTGACCATGTCCGAAAAGAGCGCCATCATGCATCTTTGGAAGGTTGTCGGGCGTTACACAATCCGAACGGCATCCTTCGGAAGGCATAAGTATCGTAGGGGCATGTGAAGGTTGTCTTTTCTTGATCTTCTCGGTGCTATGGCAATCTGATTGTAACACGAATAACCATCAAGAAAACAAAGAAAAGGGTTTACCCAAAGACGGTCAAGCATTTGATCAATAAAGGGTAATGGGAAGTGATCTTTCCTAGTGGCTTTGTTTAGCTTTCGATAGTCCATACAAACCCTTCAACCGGTCACATCTGGTTGGGATAAGTTCATTATTTTCATTGCTTACCACTTTGTTATACCTCCCTTTTTCGGCACACATTGTACGGACTTACCCACGTACTATCGGAGATAGGGTATATAATGCCGGCGTCAAGCCACTTGATGATTTCTTTCATTACAACCCCTTTCATGGCATGATTCAGTCTCCTCTGGGCCTCAATTGAAGGTTTGTGATCATCTTCCAACAAGATCTTGTGCATGCACACCGCCGGGCTAATTCCCTTCAAGTCGGCAATTGTCCACCCTATTGCCTTTTTGTGTAGCTTCAACATGTTGATCAGCTCCTTTTCATGCTCAGGTTGTAACTTAGAGGAAATAATTACAGGTAATGTATTATCGATCCCTAAGTATACATATTTGATTTGCTCGCAATTGTTTCAACTCAAGAATTGGTGGATTTTCGATAGAGGGTTTTTCGATCTTACCTTCCTTACCTGAGTAGTCCAGTGGTTCAAAGTATGTACCTGGTCGATTGACTAGCCAATTTGCCTCTTCTGGTTGTTTCTCATCGACCGGTTCTTCATACTCCTCATGTTCCTCGTGTTCAGAAATGTAGTTGCTGAGGCAACTAAATTCTTCATCGAAGTTAAACTCTGCCGTGGCATGAAGTAGTTGGCATTCTTCTGGATCATCTGCATGCCTTAGTGTTTGGAACACATTTAGTTTTACTGCTGGTCATTCACCCTCATTGTGAGTTCTCCTTTTCAACATCAATCAAAGTTCTCCCTGCCGCTAGGAATGGTCTCCCGAGAATGATAGGTGCATGCTCATCCGCTTCACAATCCAAAATAATAAAGTCAGTGGGAAAAATGAATTTATCAACTTTTACCAAGTATGTCCTCGATTTTTCCCTCGGATGCACATAGGATCTGTCGGCTAGCTGCAGCATAATCAAGTAGGTCTTGCCTTCCCGATTCCTAGTTTCGAAAACCGATTTAGGCATCAAGTTTATGCTAGCCCCTAGGTCGCATAGTACTTTCCCGACATAGTGATTTCCAATAGAACAGGGTATTGTGAAACTTTCGGGATCCTTCAACTTGGGCGGCATGCGATTGTGCAACATTGCCATGCATCCTTCATTGCGGCAATCGTTTCAAACTCTCCTAGCCTTGTTCTTTTGGACACAATGTCTTTAAGGAACTTGGCATAGTTTGGCATTTGTTCAATTGCTTCCACCAATGGCAAGTTGATGTGGACTTGCTTTAGGATATCAAGAAACTTCTTGAATTGGTATTCTTGCTTTTGTCGCTTCAACCTTTGTGGGAATGGTGGTGGAAGTCGGATATCTTCGATCTTCTCATTGGTTTGAAACCTGATTGACGGTATTCTTTGGGACATCCGAGTTGCCGAGGCATTATCAACTGGGGTTGCCGAGGCATGCTTATCGCAAGTTGCCGAGGCGTCTTTATCGTCGGTTGCCGAGGCATGCTTATTGCCGGTTGCCGCGGCAATTCCTCGGTTCAAAGATCCGAGGCTTTGCCGCTAGGTTCGCCTTGATCTTTTTGTGGAGTTTTGTTTGACGAGCGGGTTTGAATCTCTCTAAGTTGTTGTCCACTTCGGTGGTGATTGCCTTACATTGCTCATGGCCAGTTCCTCTTGCGACTTGATATCGCTAGGTAAACCTCCTTGTGGTCTAGTGTTGATTTTGAGCAAACCGTCCGACTTGATTTTCCAATGATTTGATTGCCGCCTCTTGGTTTTGCAATCTCATCTCGGTCCTGTTAATAAAAGCATCGTTCTTTTTATGAAATTACTATTCTCAGCCATATAAGATTGATTTTTCATCATAAAAGCATTTAGAGAATTTTCCAAAGAACTGGATGTTGTCGGTTGTTGCCGCGGCATCATTGCCGTGGCATATTCTCTTGGAATCCGATGCTTGTGCATTCGATTGTTCTGGTTTAGAGCATTGTTGGGATTACTCCATGAAAAATTCGGGTGCTTCTTCCAAGCTAGATTGTATGTATTTGACATCATGTTGTTGCCCCGATTGTAATTCCCCACATAGAAGCTAGATTCCGGATTCTGCATACATTCAGAAGAATTATGGTTATCACCACATAACTCACAAAAAGAATCCATTACCTTGACTTCATGTGTGTTGTTTGGTTTTTGCATGTTCTGGACCATCTTGGTTAAAGCGGCCAATTGTGCCAAAATTGAATCTGATGATCCTAGTTCATGTATTGTGGCTTGGCGTCTAACTCCTCCTCTTCTAGTAGATGGGAATTGATAATCATTCTTGGCCAGCCTGTTTAAAATTTGCATTGCTTCTTCCGGTGACTTATCTAGGAGTATGCCGTTTGCCGAGGCATCTAGCATCATCTTTGTTGGTGTATTCACGGCGTTGTAAAACATTGTTACTTGAGTCCACACCGGGAATCCGTGTAAAGGGCATTTGTGTAGAAGTTCTCTATACCGCTCCCAAGCCTCGTACATGGATTCATCATCCGCCTGCGAAAAAAGAAGTAATGTCGTTCTGAAGCTTATCGATTAAATTTGTAGGATTAAATCTAGCAAGGAAATCACGACAAAGATCATTCCAAGATGCTATGGATCCGGCAGGAATGCTATTTAGCCATGCTTTCGCCCTATCCCTCAGTGAATAGGGGAATAATCTTAATCGTAAGACATCAGGGGTGACTCCGTGTATTTTGAACGAGTTGCAAATCTCGAGGAAAGATTTCAGATGTTGTCGTGCATCTTCGATTCTTGAGCCGCCAAATTGACCTATTGTGTTGATCATATTAAACATTTCGGTTTCAACTCAAAGTGGTCGGCTTCAATTTCGGTGCGACAACTCCCGGGTTAAGTCCATCAAGATCTTCTTCAAGATAGTCTCGAATAGTTCTGCTTTGTGTGCAAGAATCACTCCTCCTCCCGCCGAACATCTTGATTAATATTGCCGTCTTGATTTGCCATTGCTTCTCTTATCCTTCGTCTAAGTCTTTGTAAGGTTCGTTCGATTTACGGATCAAAGGGATATTCTGGTGAAGTCGGTCTCGCCCTGGTCATATACCAATGCAAAACCAAAGTTTGTTAACCCTTTGAATTTTAAACAAGAAAAATAAAAAGAAAGTACAAGAAAGTAAAAACAAAGTCGCTATTGCCAATCCCGGCAACGGCGCCAAAAAAACTTGTTGCGCGTAATAAGTGCTACAAAATGTGCAAGTATACACGTCGCAAGTTATAGTATAAAAGATATCGTCTCCACGAGGATTGGTGCCACTTCAAGAATCTAGTCTCTTGCAATGTAAAAAGTAAAAACACAAGTAAAGGATTATAGAAGTTTTAACTAATAACTAATCTAGAAAGCAATTAAGTAAATGAAAAGATGAATTCAATTGAGAGAGATAGGCTAGGTTATCGTGAGTTGAGGTGTGATAGCCGATTGGATTGTCTTGGTAAAAGAGTGCACGGGCAACTCATTTGCCGTGGCAACTTGCACGATCGGGTTGCCGTAGCAACTAATTGATGGTTGCTTGGGCGACTAGTTGGGCAACTACTTGGGCGACTGGGCAGCAACTTCAAGGTTCGGCGGAGCGTTCTTCAATGGTTTCTTCTTATCCCTAAGTCGAAACTCTAGCTATTTGTGCATGCCTTGATAATACATCCTTGCGTGAATCAAGGGTGAACAACAACCAATCTTGCGCTCCTCTTAGCCGTTGAAATCCTTAACTTATTCCTAAGCCGGATTAATCTTCACCATCATTGGATTGAATAAAGATCATATTCATTCGTTTCTTGAATCTAACTCTCCCGATATTAGATAAATGGATGAAATCACGAGATCATCTCCCAATTCACTCGCAAACAATAATAAGAATCAAGAATGAATAAACCTTGAAATAGAAAAGTGCAAACTCTTATTACCTAAACAAAAACCAATAGTTTCTCACAACCACAAAAAACACAATAACCATAGCCAAGTAAATTTAGTTCATGGCTAGGTTCCAAAAAACACAAGATAAACAATCCCTAGCATGAACCCAATCGAACAAGGAAGAAAAGATGAAGCTTGTCGAAAATTCCTTGCCCTAGATGCTTGCCAAAAAATCCCCTTGCTTCCTCTCTTGGAGTTGTCGAAATTCCTCTTGCTCTCCCTATTGATCTTGTCGAAATCTCCTTGGTATTTATAGGGCTAGGCCAAAGTCCTTCTTTGAGGAGGAGTTTGAGTTGGAATTAAATTATCTTTAAAGAATATAATTCTTTATTATAATTTTATTCCTATTAGAACTTCTCCTATCCTCTTGGAATTTAATTCTTCTTTAATCTCTGCATGGCAATCAAATTCCTTTGGGCTTGGGCCTTGCTCCATGTCATCTTGGGCTTGTAAAATCATGAATTTCGACATCCCTATTGTATTTTGTCTTTGTCGACAAATGCCATGGCAACTGGCTCGGCGTCTCCTTCATGCATTGCCCTGGCAACTAGCTCAGCATTGCTTTGGCAAGTGATCCTGCACATACACACACAAAGCACACCAAAGCAGCATCTTTTCCATAAAAACTACCAAGTTATGTAATCAAGCTCAACGATGGAAGGAAACATGGATTAATGCATGAATGGCTAACTATGCAACTAATATGAGCCTAAGTCTAACAATAATATGAGTAAAAAGGGTAAGAAAAATAGTACTTTTGAACACTTATCAATACGCGTTTGCACTCTTTTTCCCTTAACCAAGGTTTTGTCCCAATGGGTTTTCCTGGTAAGGTTTTTAATGAGGCGACTTGTTATGCGTATCAAAAGATAGTGTACTCTTTTTCCTTCACAGGGTTTTTGTCCCACTGGGTTTTTCCTAGTAAGGTTTTAACGAGGCACATAGTTTAGGACATCTAAGGGGGAGTGTTATGAATATTTATCTATGTGGATGTCTATCATGATAAGAACTTTATCAAGGAGATTTGATTTACTTTATCATTATGAATATTATCTTCATTAATTAGAGTTTAATGTATTATGTACTTCTTATGCCAATAAATAGATGATTTGATGAAGACATTATATACAAGTCTTTAAGAATAATACAAATCTCCCTTTTTCTCTCATCTCTTTGTTATTTTATTCTTGTTCGTTGTTCTTCGTTATTTTATTCACAACACATTTGAGTATTTAATAGAATTTCCAACATCTTTTTCTAAAATAAAGAAATTAATTGATATGGAGTGAATTAGTGTTTGGTAAAAAATATCTTTTTAAATTTTGGTATTAAAATTATTATTTCTAGTAATAATGATTTAAATGATAAGTAAGCATCGTCTCATGATTTTATAAATGAGAAGAATAATATATGCATGAAGAACCTTACTTTATTTGATATTGGAAAATATGAGACCGAGATTTTATTTGACCGATAGAGCTTTCCTTCGGACTTTAATGTTTCTTTACACTTAATCCTCCAAAATTTCTTAGAGAAAATATTAATCTATTGTTTATTATATTCATAAAAATGTAATTAACACGCAAGTGAGACTTAAAGATTTAAGAGAGATCTTATATAATTTGTTGAAATGGTGCTTTTAATTTTTGAAAATATAATTTAAATATTCTAAATAACAATAAAAATACATTTTTAATCGGTAAGAAATGTCTCTTCAACTTTGCTTCTTCTTCTTTTACATTTTTTTGGGGTTTTTTTATAAATTATTTTTTTGGTTTAAATTATATTAATAGCAGATTCATTGGTTAACTAATCTAAACCAAATTTTGTAGAAGCTCAATATAGGGCGAACCTTTCAACCCAGTTTTCTTCATTCACAATATTAGACTCGAACTCCTCGCATTACTTAAAGAACCTAACATGTTCCCGTTAAACATTGATCTTATAATACTTTTTAAATCTTTCAATAAAATCATGTTATAATGTTCCATGTTTATTTTGCATAGATTTAAAAGGTTAGGGGGCTAAATTTAAAGTAAGCCAAAAACACTTTTCGAACACAATGCTAAACCGGACCTAAGTCTCGATAATATAGATTTATTCTTCCCGGTACATAGAAGTGAGAAAACCAGATCAAATATAATGTGTTCATAAGGATCAAATGCTAAGGCAATAAATTCAATAATAATTACCTACATTACAAAAAGTATGGATGGAAACTGGGAAAGTATAGGCATTGCTATTATCAGATACTAAAATGATTTAGAAAAATAACCATCACAAATCAAACGACGATTTGACAGAGATGATCCGGCCGTGTTTGGTTCGTACTTAACGCCTAAAGCATGTTCTTTAATTTAACGTCTGGTTTAACATATATGTTCTTTGTTCTGTTGGACTAATCCAAGTATATTGGCTGGACATCCCGTTCTGCGAGGCTATTGGTCTCAAAGGAGGTTTTTAAAAGACCTTGTGAACTGGTTTAACAATGCCGCGTACGAGGATTAAATCTTATTTGCTCAAAAGCAATAATTTTTATGTGTCAAAAAAATCGTCAATAGACTTCTCCCAAGTTCAAGTTATGAAAATTCATCTTGATCAAAAAATTTTATGGGAAGAATTCCCTGAAGTGAATACAAGCATGATGTTTATTCCATGCGATTATTGGATAAGATTCATTCCCTGAAGTGAATGCAAACATGATAATTCACTATATGGTTAGTGGATAAAACTCGGTTATGTGGATGTTTCAAATTAAATTGAAATTTTATGGTCGGAGAATCACTTATGGGGATATGCTTAACCTTTCACGCAAACAATGTCGTCATGCAGACACAATATCATGAAAAAAAAGGTTTTTGGAAAGCCCACTGGCTCTACTCCATTCCCTGAAGTGAATGTGATATTATATAACGGAAGAATAAAGGTCACATTATTAATTATGAGTACGGTCGATGCCATTGGCATAGACATGATAATTATTTTAAGAATGCTTATAACCACCGTAAGTTTTATAAAGATGACAAGAATATATTAAGAAAATAATTTTTTATGCAATGGTACAAACCATTAATCTCGTACTTGTCATACGCCGAAGAATTATGGATCTTTATCCACAATCATGAATGATAAAGGAAAGAAAATATACACAAATTTTCTTTACGAAAATGGAGAAAATAGTTATGGCGTTATTGGTCCAACTCAATTGGATATTGTTAATTTACTCATAACCATTGAAGAGAATAATTTGCAATTTATTTTATTTCCTTATAATGGAATTATTGACATTTTTCATTTATTTTGCTTTTATGTTAATTTGTTTTACATATTATATATATTTAAATATGTTAATTTATTTTACATATTATCCTTTAAAGAATATGTTTACTTCTGGAATAAAATATGCAATGAATTGTGACGATTTATGCTTAGCAAACAGTGCAAGTACTCATACTATACTTAAGCATAAGAAATATTTTTTTCCATTTAAATGCAAAGGAAAAATGTGAGTACTATATCTCAAAGTACTAAATTATCAATGTTTCGGAAGAGTAATAAGTTCTTGTGACATTATCTTTGATAGATAATTGATTCGATATGTGCTATATTTTATATTGTTCATTCCCTGAAGTGAATGGTACAAAGCACATATTTTTCATTCTCTGAAGCGAATGAAACAAAACACATATTGAAAGGTGCATAATTATGCATATTTTCTCATTTAACAATGCAAGAGAATAATGCGAGTACTATATCCGGAAGTACTAACATCATAAAAGGCTCGAGAAGAGCAAATATATTATTGCTAAATGGAATTCAATTCCATATTCACAATGCATTTTACTCGCCAAAGTCGCAAAGAGACTTACTGAATTTTTAAAGATATTCACATAAATGGATATCATATTGAGACTATTAGTTAATGGGATGCTGACTGCCTCCATATTACGAGTATAACTCAAGGCAATAAGAAAATCTTGACAAAATTACATGCACTGTCATCCGAATTGTACTACACAAGAATTAGTACAAAATTGAAGCTCATGCTATTGTAAACCAGAAGTTTACTGATAACTTTATTATGTGACATGACCGGTTAGGTCATCCCTGTTCAATTATGATGCGAAAAGTTATTGAATCTTCATGTGGTTATTCATTGAAGAATTGATAGATTCTTCAAAGTAATATTTTTCATGTGATGCTTGCTCTCAAGGAAAATTAATTATTCGACCATCACCACCTAAGATAGATTATGAATCTATTAATTTTCTGGAAAGGATACAAGGTGATATATGTGGGCCTATACATCCTCCTTGTGGACCATTTAGATATTTTACGGTTTTAATTGATGCATAAACTAGATGGTCACATGTATCATTATTATCAACTCGTAACCTGGCGTTTGCGAGGTTACTTGCTCAGTTGATTAAATTACGAGCACATTTTCCAGATTCTCCTATAAAGACAATTCGTCTTGATAATGCTGGTGAATTTACTTCCCAAGCTTTTGATGATTTTTGTACGTCAATTGAAATAAGTGTTGAACATCCTGTAGCTCATGTTCATACACAAAATGGTCTTGCAAAGTCATTCATTAAACGTCTTCAATTAATTGCAAGACCGTTATTGATGAAGTCAAAACTTCCAATTTCTGCTTGGGGACATGTCATATTACATGCAACATCACTAATTCGTATCAGACCAACAAGTTATCATAAGTTCTTCTCATTACAAATGGTTTTTGGTCAGGAACCAAATATTTCCATCTTAGAATTTTGGGTGTGCGGTATATGTTCCGATTGCTCCACCATAACGCACAAAGATGGGTCCTCAAAGGAGGTTTGGAATATATATTGGATTTGAATCTCCTTCAATAATTAAATATCTCGAGCCTTTCACGGGAAATTTATTTACATCTCGATTTGCTTACTGTCATTTTAATGAGTCAGTTTTCCCAACATTAGGGGGAGAATAAACAGCTAGGTAAAGAAATAAATTGGAATGAATTATCATTATCTCATTTTGATCCACGTACCCAACAATGTGAACTAGAAGTTCAAATGATAATTCATTTACAAAACTTAGCAAATAAATTGCCAGATGCTTTTACTGACCCTAAAAGAGTGACTAAGTCGAATATACCAGCTGTGAAATGCTCCAATTAAAATTGATGTCCCTGAAGGCCAAACTCTAGTTGCTAATGAGTCTAGAAAACGCTTGAAGCGTGGAAGACCAGTAGGTTCCAAAAATAAGAATCCTCAGAAAAGAAAAGGAGTTATATCTAATGATGGTCCGACTGAGGAATCAATAAATTTTAAAAAGTCTCCATAAGAGAATAATGAAACCCTAGAAGAGACATTAGACATGACTCAGGTTCCTGAAAATGAAGAGATCTCAATAAATTATGTCATGTCTGGTAATAAGTGGAACCGAAATCAAATCGACTTCGATGATATATTTGCATGCAATATAGCACTAGAAATTTTGGATGATGATGTAGATCATGAACCTATGTCAATTGGACAATGTAAACAAAGAAATGATTGGCCAAAATGGAAAGAGGCAATTGAGGCAGAACTAAAATCTCTTTCGAAAAGGGAAGTGTTCAGACCAGTAGTTCGTACACCGGAAGGTGTAAAACCTGTAGGATATAAATGGGTTTTCGTGAGAAAGAGAAATGAAAAAGGAGAAATTGTGAGATATAAAACTCGTTTGGTTGCACAAGGTTTTTCACGAAGACCTGAGATCGATTATGATGAGACATATTCCCCAGTGGTGGATGCAACTACTTTTAGATTTTTGATTAGTCTGACAATAAAAGAATGACTTACTTTCCGCCTAATGGATGTTGTTGCAGCCTATTTGTATGAGCCTCTTGATAATGATATTTACATGAGACTTCCAGAAGGATTTAGACTGCCAGAATCAGTTAATTCAAGTTCTCGAGAACAATATTCAATCAAATTGAATAGATCCCTTTTGGATTAAAACAATCTGGACGTATGTGGTATAATCGTCTCAGTGAATACTTATTAGTGGAAGGTTATAAGAATGATCAAATTTCCCCATGCATTTTTATTAAGAGATTTAGCTCCGGATTTGTTATTATTGATGTGTATGTTGATGATTTGAATATCATTGGGACTTCTGAAGAGATCTCAATGACAATGAATACCTAAAGAAAGAATTTGAAATGAAAGACCTTGGAAAGACAAAATTTTGTCTTGGATTACATATTAAGCACCTAAAGGATGGAATCCTTGTGCATCAATCAACTTACATAAAATGTTACGAAGATTTAACATGCATAACACACATCTGTTAAGCACCCCAATGGTTGTTAGGTCGTTAGATGTAAATAAAGATCCTTTTCATCCCTCGGATAAGGATAAAGATCTTTTTGGTCCAGAAGTACCATACTTAAGTGTCATTGGTGCACTAATATATCTTTCTAGTCATACACGACCTGGCATATCATTTGCTGTAAATTTGCTATCGAGATTTAGTTCATGTCCAACCCGAAGACATTGGAATGGGGTCAAACATATATTTTGTTATCTTCAAGGTACGAAAGACATGGGATTATTTTTTCCTAATCTATCCAAAACCGAATTGATTGGTTTTGCAAATGCAGGGTACTTATCTGACCCTCATAATGCTCGATCACAAACCGGTTATGTATTTACATATGGTGGTACTGCAATTTCTTGGCGCTCTATGAAGCAAACAATTGTTGCCACTTCCTCTAATCATGCTGAGGTTTTAGCTATTCATAAAGCTAGTCGTGAATGTGTATGGTTAAGGTCTGTAGTTCATCACGTTCGAGAAAATTGTGGCTTATGCTCCGGAAGAGTAACTTTGATGGTCTTATATGAAGACAATACATCTTGCATTGCTCAACTGAGAGAAGGATACATAAAGGGTGATAAAACAAAACACGTCTCACCAAAATTTTTCTTCACTCATGATCTACAAAAGAATGGAGACATTGATGTCCAACAGATCCGTTCAAGTGAAAATTTAGCAGATCTATTTGATAAGTGTTCAAAAGTACTATTTTTCTTACCCTTTTTACTCATATTATTGTTAGACTTAGGCTCATATTAGTTGCATAGTTAGCCATTCATGCATTAATCCATGTTTCCTTCAATCGTTGAGCTTGATTTCATAACTTGGTGATTTTTGTGGAAATAGATGCTGCTTTGGTGTGTTTTTGTGTATGTATGTGCAGGATCACTTGCCAAAGCAATGCCGAGCTAGTTGCCAGGGCAATGCATGAAGGATATGCCGAGCTAGTTGCCAGGGCAGTGCATGAAGGAGACGCCGAGCCAGTTGCCATGGCATTTGTCGACAAAGACCAAAAGCAATATGGATGTCGAAATTCATGATTTTACAAGCCCAAGATGACATGGAGCAAGGTCCAAGCCCAAAGGAATTTGATTTCCATGCAGAGATTAAAGAAGAATTAAATTCCAAGAGGATAGGAGAAGTTCTAATAGGAATAAAATTATAATAAAGAATTATATTCTTTAAAGATAATTTAATTCCAACTCAAACTCCTCCTCAAAGAAGGACTTTGGCCTAGCCCTATAAATATCAAGGAGATTTCGACAATTCGGAGGGAGAGCAAGAGGGAAATTTCGGCAAGTCCAAGTAGGGCAAGAGGAGAGAATTTTCGACAAGCATCAAGGGCAAGGAGGATTTCGACAAGCCTCTTCCTTCATCTTTGTTCGATTGGGTTCATGCTAGGGATTAATTATCTTGTGTTTCTTTGGAACCTAGCCATGAACTAAATTTACTTGGCTATGGTTATTGTGTTTTGTGGTTGTGAGAAACTATTGGTTTTTGTTTAGGTAATAAGAGTTTGCACTTTTCTATTTCAAGGTTTATTCATTCTTGATTCTTATTATTGTTTGCGAGTGAATTGGGAGAGGATCTCATGATTTCATCCATTTATCTAATATCGGGAGAGTTAGATTCAAGAAACGAATGAATATGATCTTTATGCAATCCAATGATGGTGAAGATTAATCCGGCTTAGGAATAAGTTAAGGATTTCAACGGCTAAGAAGGAGCGCAAGATTGGTTGTTGTTCACCCTTGATTCACGCAGGATGTATTATCAAGGCATGCACAAGTAGCTAGAGTTTCGACTTAGGGATAAGAAGAAACCATTGAAGAACGCTCCGCCAAACCTTGAAGTTGCTGCCCGATCGCCCCCAAGTAGTTGCCCAACTAGTCGCCCAAGCAACCATCAATTAGTTGCCAAGGCAACCCGTTGTGCAAGTCGCCACGGCAACCGAGTTGCCGCACTCTTTTTACCAAGACAATCCAATCGGCTATCACACCTCAACTCACGATAACCTAGCCTATCTCTCTCAATTGAATTCATCTTTTCTTTTACTTAATTACTTTCTAGATTAGTTATTAGTTAAAACTTCTATAATCCTTCACTTGTGTTTTTACTTTTTAAAGCAAGAGACTAGATTCTTGAAGTGGCACCAATCCTGTGGAGAGACGATATCTTTTATACTATAACTTGCGACGTGTATACTTGCACAATTGCGTAGCACTTATTACGCGCAACAAGTTTTTTGGCGCCGTTGCGGGGATTGGCAATAGCGACTTTGTTTTTATTTTCTTGCACATTCTTTTTATTTTTCTTGTTTAAAATTCAAAGGGCTAACAAACTTTGGTTTTGCATTGGTATATGACCAGGGCGAGACCGACTTCACCAGAATATCCCTTTGATCCAGAAATCGAACGAACCTTACAAAGACTTAGACGAAGGATAAGAGAAGCAATGGCAAATCAAGACGGCAATATTAATCAAGATGTTCGAGCGGGAGGAAGAGTGATTCTTGCACGAAATGCGAACGATTCGAGACTATCTTGAAGAAGATCTTGATGGACTTAACCCGAGTTGTCGCACCCGAAATTGAAGCCGACCACTTTGAGTTGAAACCGGTAATGTTTAATATGATCAACACAATAGGTCAATTTGGCAGCTCAAAGAATCAAGATGCACGACAACATCTGAAATCTTTCCTCGAGATTTGCAACTCGTTCAAGATACACGAGTCACCCCGATGTCTTACGATTAAGATTATTCCCTATTCACCGAGGATATAGGGCGAAAGCATGGCTAAATAGCATTCTGCGGATCCATAGCATCTTGGACTGATCTTTGTCGTGATTTCCTAGCTAGATTTAATCCTACAAATTTAATCGATAAGCTTCGTAACGACATTACTTCTTTTTGTCAGGCAGATGATGAATCCATGTACGAGGCTTGGGAGCGATATAGAGAACTTCTACACAAATGCCCTCTACACGGATTCCCGGTGTGGACTCAAGTAACAATGTTTTACAACGCCGTGAATACACCAACAAGGATGATGCTAGATGCCTTGGCAAACGGCATACTCTTAGATAAGTCGCCGGAGGAAGCAATGCAAATTTTAAACAGGCTGGCCAAGAATGACTATCAATTCCCATCTACTAGAAGAGGAGGAGTTAGACGCCAAGCCACAATACATGAACTAGGATCATAAGATTCAATTTCGGCACAATTGGCCGCTTTAACCAAGATGGTCCAGAACATGCAAAAACCAAACAACACACATGAAGTCAAGGTAATGGATTCTTTTTGTGAATTATGTGGTGATAACCATAATTCTTCCTCAATGTATGCGAGAATCCGAATCTAGCTTCTATGTGGGGAATTACAATCGGGGTAACAACATGATGTCAAATACATACAATCCAGCTTGGAAGAAGCACCGAATTTTTCATGGAGTAATCCCAACAATGCTCTAAACTGAAACAATCGTAATGCACAAGCATCGATTCCAGCAGAATATGCCACGACAACAGAGGCCGCGGCAACAACCGACGACATCTAGTTCTTTGGAAAATTCTCTAAATGCTTTTATGATAAAAACTGAATCTTATATGGCTGAGAATAGTAATTTCATAAAAAGAATCGATGCTTTTATTAACAGGACCGAGATGAGATTGCAAAACCAAGAGGCGGCAATCAAATCATTGGAAAATCAAGTCGGACAGTTTGCTCAAAATCAACACTAGACCACAAGGAGGTTTACCTAGCGATACTCAAGTCGCAAGAGGAACTGCCATGAGCAATGTAAGGCAATCACCACCAGAAGTGGCCAACAACTTAGAGATTCAAACCCGCTCGTCAAACAAAACTCCACAAAAGATCAAGACGAACCTAGCGGCAAAGTCTCGGATGCTGAACCAGGAATTGCTGCGGCAACCGGTGACGCCTCGGCAACTTGCGATAAGCACGCCTCGGCAACCCCAGTTGGTAACGCATCGACAACTCCAGATGTCCCAGCAATGCCGTCAATCAGGTTTCAAACCAATGAAAGGATAGAAGATATCCGACTTCCACCACCATTCCCACAAAGGTTGAAGCGACAAAAGCAAGAATACCAATTCAAGAAGTTTCTTGATATCCTAAAGCAAGTCCACATCAACTTGCCATTGGTGGAAGCAATTGAACAAATGCCAAACTATGCCAAGTTTCTTAAAGACATTGTGTCCAAGAGAACAAGGCTAGGAGAGTTTGAAACAGTTGCCGCGACAGAGGGATGCATGGCAATGTTGCACAATCGCATGCCGCCCAAGTTGAAGGATCCCGGAAGTTTCACAATACCCTGTTCTATTGGAAATCACTATGTCGGGAAAGCACTATGCGACCTAGGGCTAGCATAAACTTGATGCCTAAATCAGTTTTCCAGAAACTAGGAATCGGGAAGGCAAGACCTACAACAGTTATGCTGCAGCTAGCCGACAGATCCTATGTGCATCCAGAGGGAAAAATCGAGGACATACTGGTAAAAGTTGATAAATTCATTTTTCCCGCTGACTTTATTATTTTGGATTGTGAAGCAGATGAGCATGCACCTATCATTCTCGGGAGACCATTCCTAGCGACAGGGAGAACCTTGATCGACGTTGAAAAGGGAGAACTCACAATGAGGGTGAATGACCAGCAGGTAAAACTAAATGTGTTCCAAACACTAAGGCATGCCGATGATCCAGAAGAATGCCAACTACTTCATGCCACGGCAGAATTTAACTTCGATGAGGAATTTAGTTGCCTCGGCAACTACATTGCCGATCAAGAGGAACCTGAGGAGTATGAAGAACCGGTCAATGAGGAACAGCCAGAAGAGGCAAATTGGCTAGTCAATCGACCAGGTACATACTTTGAACCACTGGACTACTCAGGTAAGGAAGGTAAGATCGAAAAACCCTCTATCGAAAATCCACCAATTCTTGAGTTGAAACAATTGCCAGAGCAACTGAAATATGTATACTTAGGGACCGATAATACATTACCTGTAATTATTTCTTCTAAGTTACAGCCTGAGCAGGAAAAGAAGCTGATCAACATGTTGAAACTACATAAAAAGGCAATAGGGTGGACAATTGCCGACTTGAAGAGAATTAGCCCGGCGGTGTGCATGCACAAGATCTTGTTGGAAGATGATCACAAACCTTCAATTGAGGCCCAGAGGAGACTGAATCATGCCATGAAAGGGGTTGTAATGAAAGAAATCATCAAGTGGCTTGACGCCGGCATTATATACCCTATCTCCGATAGTACGTGGGTAAGTCCGGTACAATGTGTGCCGAAAAATGGAGGTATAACAGTGGTGAGTAATGAAAATAATGAACTTATCCCAACCAGGACTGTAACCGGTTGGAGGGTTTGTATGGACTATCGAAAGCTAAACAAAGCCACTAGGAAAGATCACTTCCCATTACCCTTTCTTGATCAAATGCTTGACCGTCTTGCAGGTAAACCCTTTTACTATTTTCTTGATGGTTATTCAGGTTACAATCAGATTGCTGTTGCGCGTAATAAGTGCTACGCAAATGTGCAAGTATACACGTCGCAAGTTATAGTATAAAAGATATCGTCTCCACAGGGATTGGTGCCACTTCAAGAATCTAGTCTCTTGCACTGTAAAAAGTAAAAACACAAGTAAAGGATTATCGAAGTTTAACTAATTACTAATCTAGAAAGCAATAAAATAAAATAAAAGATGAATTCAATTGAGAGAGATAGGCTAGGTTATCGTGAGTTGAGGTGTGATAGCCGATTGGATTGTCTTGGTAAAGAGTGCATGGGCAACTCGGTTGCCGTGGCGACTTTGCACAACGGGTTGCCTTGGCAACTAATTGATGGTTGCTTGGGCGACTAGTTGGGCAACTACTTGGGCGACATCGGGCAGCAACTTCAAGGTTCGGCGGAGCGTTCTTCAATGGTTTCTTCTTATCCCTAAGTCGAAACTCTAGCTACTTGTGCATGCCTTGATAATACATCCTCAATGCGTGAATCAAGGGTGAACAACAACCAATCTTGCGCTCCTCTTAGCCGTTGAAATCCTTAACTTATTCCTAAGCCGGATTAATCTTCACCATCATTGGATTGCATAAAGATCATATTCATTCGTTTCTTGAATCTAACTCTCCCGATATTAGATAAATGGATGAAATCACGAGATCCTCTCCCAATTCACTCGCAAGCAATAATAGGAACCAAGAATGAATAAACCTTGAAATAGAAAAGTGCAAACTCTTATTACCTAAACAAAAACCAATAGTTTCTCACAACCACAAAACACAATAACCATAGCCAAGTAAATTTAGTTCATGGCTAGGTTACAAAGAAACACAAGATAATTAATCCCTAGCATGAACCCAATCGAACAAAGATGAAGGAAGAGGCTTGTCGAAATCCTCCTTGCCCTTGATGCTTGTCGAAAATTCTCTCCTCTTGCCCTACTTGGACTTGCCGAAATTTCCCTCTTGCTCTCTCTTGAATTGTCGAAATCTCTTGCTATTTATAGGGCTAGGCCAAAGTCCTTCTTTGAGGAGGAGTTTGAGTTGGAATTAAATTATCTTTAAAGAATATAATTCTTTATTATAATTTTATTCCTATTAGAACTTCTCCTATCCACTTGGAATTTAATTCTTCTTTAATCTCTGCATGGCAATCAAATTCCTTTGGGCTTGGACCTTGCTCCATGTCATCTTGGGCTTGTAAAATCATGAATTTCGACATCCATATTGCTTTTGGTCTTTGTCGACAAATGCCATGGCAATTGGCTCTGTCTCCTTCATGCACTAAATGCAACTAGCTCGGCATATCCTTCATGCATTGCCCTGGCAACTAGCTCGGCATTGCTTTGGCAAGTGATCCTGCACATACACACAAAAACACACCAAAGCAGCATCTATTTCCACAAAAATCACCAAGTTATGTAATCAAGCTCAACGATTTAAGGAAACATGGATTAATGCATGAATGGCTAACTATGCAACTAATATGAGCCTAAGTCTAACAATAATATGAGTAAAAAGGGTAAGAAAAAATAGTACTTTTGAACACTTATCACACCCCCAAACTCGAACTATTGCTTGTCCTCAAGCAATGCAAACTCATAATTACCTGCCAAGACTTCAAATTTTCACAAACTTAGCTTTGAACTTGATTTCAATTCTCTGAACCGGGGCACAAAGTATGATTGGCTTTTTATTTTTCAGAAAACTGAGGAATTACTCGGAATCAAACTATAATGCTTGTGAGTGTGTGCGGAGTTGTGTGCAAGTTGATTTTTCGGATTCTATGCAAACAATAGGTTTTCAAATTACTTCATTGGGTTCTTTTAACATGTTTTAACTAGAGCCAATTTCGGGCACCTCTAGTGTTTTATTTTTAGTTTTCTTAAGTTAATTTAATCGACTAGAGCCGGTTTCGGGCACCTCTAGTTAACCGAAAAAATTTTAACGCCTCCTAGAGCCAGTTTCGGGCACCTCTAGTGATCAATTTTTAGCACATGCTAGAGCCAATTTCGGGCACCTCTAGCATTCATCCAATTTTTATTCTAATCCCCCAATTAGTTAATTATCAACCTAAGTTTACTAGAACTCCTTAAATCAATCAAACCACAACAAAGTTTTCATCAAATTTAGCATCATAGTACAATTCTAAGTTTTTCATGGTTATCCTAGAATAAAAATTCTATCAATTAAGTGCATTGGCAAAGTCATCATTGAATATTCATCAAATCTAAGCAATTCTTGTTCCAATTAAAGGCATGGCAAGCAATTTATGTATCCTAAATGTAATGCTTAAGATTAATGTAACTAAACATGGTAATTACTAATAACAATCCCCCCCAAACTCGAGTGAGGCATTGTCCTCAATGCATGCATAAAAATAACGAAAAATAAATATAAAAATAAAATGCATACGAGGACTTACTCCGAGAGTTCGTCATCGTAGATGATTAGTTTCCTTCTAGTTGGCGTCTTGATTTTCTTGCTTGAATGCAATGGTTGTTTTCTTGTTGCCGGGATGTCTTCAGCTTTGGTTGCCGTGGCATCTTCAGGGTTGGTTGCCGTGGCATCAGCTTGTGCATGCATGAAGTAAGTTGTCGCGGCATCTTCTTCATTGGTTGCCGGGGCAATGATCTTGGCAGTAAATTTCCTTAGCATAGTAGTTGTGAGTCTTGTTGTGAAAAAGAAAATAAAAAAAAACCTGAAAACTAAAGATAATGAAGAAAAAATAAAATATCTCCTAAAATTAAAAATAAAAATAAAAAGAAAAAGAAAAAGGAAATACTGAGAGGAGAGCATGCTCATGCATCTCCTAAGTTGACCACTTCCTTGTTACGTTCCACATGGGCACCATTGTAGTGCTTCAATCTTTGTCCATTAACTTTGAATTCATGGTTGTCGAGATGGACTTGATTATCACAAAGACCATGGGAGAATGGTTTGACGACTTCAAATGGTCCCGACCATCTTGATTTCAGCTTTCCCGGGAAAAGTTTTAGCCGAGAATTGAATAGGAGAACTAGTTGCCCTGGCGTGAATTGCCGTGGCAATAGTTTCTTGTCATGCCATCGCTTTGTTTTCTCCTTGTATATTCGTGCATTGTTATAGGCGAGTGCACGAAATTCTTCTATCTCATTGAGATCCATCAAGCGCTTTTGTCCGCACTTTTCCCAATCCATATTCACGGTCTTGATTGCCCAAGACGCTTTGTGCTCGATTTCCACCGGTAGATGACATGTTTTACCATAGACAAGCCGGAAGGGGACATACCTAATGGTGTTTTGAATGCGGTGCGATATGCCCAAAGTCGTCATCTAGTCTTAATGACCAATCCTTCCTTGAGGGATTTACAACTTTCTCGAGTATTCCCTTCAACTCCCGGTTGGAAATTTCTGCTTGCCCGTTGGTTTGTGGGTGATATGCCGTGGCGATCTTGTGTGATATGCCGAAGCGTTGCAACATCTTGGCAATTAGTCTGTTGTCAAAATGCTTGCCCCCGTCGCTGATAATTGCTCTCGGCATCCCAAACCGTAAAAATATGTTTTTCTCAGGAATCGTTGCACGGTCTTGGAATCGTCGTTGGGAACTGCAGTGCCTCTACCCATTTAGACACATAGTCGACGGCGAGTAAGATGTAGAGGTTGCGAATGAAGATGGGAAAGGTCCCATAAAATCGATCCCCCATACATCGAACAGTTCCACCTCGATGATGTTCTGGAGTGGCATCTCATGTCGCCTAGAGATATTGCCCGTCTTCTGGCAACGATCACATTGCTTGTAAAAGTCTTGGGCATCTTTGTACAATGTTGGCCAATACAACCCGGATTGCAAGACTTTGGCATGGTACGAGTTCCTCCAAAATGTCCTCCATAGGGTGAAGAATGGCATTGTCGGAGTACATTCTGTTACTCTTCTTCAGGGACACATCGGCGTATAACCTGATCTGCACATTGTTTAAACAAAAGAGGCTCGTCCCAAAAGTAATGCTTAGCATTATGGCGGAACCGCTTCTTCCCTTGGTGAGTAATGCCATACGGAAAAATACCACAAACAAGGAAGTTAACTAAATCTGCGTACCAGGGTATTGCCGAGGCATGTGCTGCCGTAGTGTCTGCTCCCAAAATTGCCGAGGCGTGTGCTTCCATGGTTGCCGAGGCGTCATGGGCTGTCGAGGCGTCAAGGGTTGCCGAGGCGATTAGAATTTGTTCATCCGGGAATGCATCGCATATCTCTAGATCCGCATCATCTTCCCTATTGCGTTCCAAACGTGATAAGTGATCGGCCACTTGATTTTATGTTCCTTTCCTGTCCTTAATTTCAATATCAAATTCTTGTAAAAGTAATATCCAACGAATCAAACGAGGTTTAGCATCCTTTTTAGCAAATAAGTATTTGATTGCCGAATGGTCCGTATGAACAATTACCTTTGTACCAATTAAATAGGATCGGAACTTGTCAAATGCGAAAACTACAGCTAGTAACTCTTTCTCCGTTGTTGTGTAATTCACTTGAGCATCGTTAAGAGTTTTACTAGCGTAGTATGTCACATGGAAGGTCTTACCTGGCGTTGGCCTAGAATCGCTCCTCTACCGCGAAATCACTTGCATCACACATGAGCTCAAAAGGTAGCGTCAATCTGGTGGAACAACAATGGGTGCCGAGGCAAGCTTTTTCTTTAGGGTTTCAAATGCTTGAGTGCAAGAATCATCAAAATCAAGACTTTATCCTGTTCAAGCAGATTACACAAAGGTTTAGTGATTTTAGAAAAGTTATGAATGAACCTCCTGTAAAAACCTCGCATGTCCGAGAAAACTTGAATTCCTTTAACCGAATTTGGTGGGGGTAATCTCTCGATCACGTCCACCTTGGCTTTGTCTACTTCAATTCCCTTGGATGAAATCTTATGGCCGAGCACTATTCCTTCATCTACCATAAAGTGGCATTTCTCCCAATTGAGGACTAAATCCATTTCTTCGCATCTTGCCAACACCCTCTCTAAATTGCCGAGACAGCCGTCGAAGTCATTACCAAAAACTGAAAATCATCCATGAAGATCTCAAGGAAGTCTTCGACCATGTCTGAAAAAGAGCGCCATCATACATCTTTGGAAGGTTGCCGGGGCGTTACATAATCCGAACGGCATCCTTCGGAAGGCATAAGTACCGTAGGGGCATGTGAAGGTTGTCTTTTCTTGATCTTCTGGTGCTATGGCAATCTGATTGTAACCTGAATAACCATCAAGAAAACAAGAAAAGGGTTTACCCGCAAGACGGTCAAGCATTTGATCAATAAAGGGTAATGGGAAGTGATCTTTCCTAGTGGCTTTGTTTAGCTTTCGATAGTCCATACAAACCCTCCAACCGGTCACATCTCTGGTTGGGATAAGTTCATTTTTTTCATTGCTTACCACTTATTATACCTCCCTTTTTTAACACACATTGTACCGGACTTACCCACGTACTATCGGAGATAGGGTATATAATGCCGCGTCAAGCCACTTGATGATTTCTTTCATTACAACCCCTTTCATGGCATGATTCAGTCTCCTCGGGCCTCAATTGAAGGTTTGTGATCATCTTCCAACAAGATCTTGTGCATGCACACCGCCGGGCTAATTCCCTTCAAGTCGGCAATTGTCCACCCTATTGCCTTTTTATGTAGCTTCAACATGTTGATCAGCTTCTTTTCTCTTCAGTCAGTAACTTAGAAGAAATAATTACGGTAATGTATTATCGGTCCCTAAGTATACATATTTGATTTGCTCGCAATTGTTTCAACTCAAGAATTGGTGGATTTTCGATAGAGGGTTTTTCGATCTTACCTTCCTTACCCGAGTAGTCCAGGGTTCAAAGTATGTACCGGGTCGATTGACTAGCCAATTTGCCTCTTCTGGTTGTTCCTCATCGACCGCTCTTCATACTCCTCATGTTCCTCGTGTTTGGCAATGTAGTTCTTGAGGCAACTAAATTCTTCATCGGTTAAACTCTGCCGTGGCATGAAGTAGTTGGCATTCTTCCGGATCATCTGCATGCCTTAGTGTTTGGAACACATTTAGTTTTACCTGCTGGTCATTCACCCTCATTGTGAGTTCTCCCTTTTCAACATCAATCAAAGTTCTCCCCGCCGCTAGGAATGGTCTTCCGAGAATGATAGGCGCATGCTCATCTCGCTTCACAATCTAAAACAATAAAGTCAGCGGGAAAAATAAATTTATCAACTTTTACCAAGATGTCCTCGATTTTTCCTCTGGATGCACATAGGATCTGTCGGCTAGTCAGTAGCATAATCATTGTAGGTCTTGCCTTCCCGATTCCTAGTTTCGAAAACCGATTTAGGCATCAAGTTTATGCTAGCCCCTAGGTCGCATAGTGCTTTCCCGACATAGTGATTTCCAATAGAACAGGTATTGTGAAACTTCCGGGATCCTTCAACTTGGGCGGCATACGATTGTGCAACATTGCCATGCATCCCTCTCATTGCGGCAATTGTTTCAAACTCTCCTAGCCTTGTTCTCTTGGACACAATGTCTTTAAGAAACTTGGCATAGTTTGGCATTTGTTCAATTGCTTCCACCAATGGCAAGTTGATGTGGACTTGCTTTAGGATATCAAGAAACTTCTTGAATTGGTATTCTTGCTTTTGTCGCTTCAACCTTTGTGGGAATGGTGGTGGAAGTCGGATATCTTCGATCTTTTCATTGGTTTGAAACCTGATTGACGGCATTACAGGGGACATCCGGAGTTGCCGATGTGTTACCAATCAGGGTTGCCGCGGCGTGCTTATCGCAGGTTGCCGAGGCGTCATGGGCTGCCGAGGCATGCTTATTGCCGTTTGCGCAGCAATTCTTGGTTCAAAGATCGAGACTTTGCCGCTAGGTTCGTCTTGCTCTTTTTGTGGAGTTTTGTTTGACGAGCGGGTTTGAACCTCTCTAAGTTGTTGGCCACTTCGGTGGTGATTGCCTTACATTGCTCATGGCCGTTCCTCTTGCGACTTGATATCGCTAGGTAAACCTCCTTGTGGTCTAGTGTTGATTTTGAGCAAATTGTCCGACTTGATTTTCCAATGATTTGATTGCCGCCTCTTGGTTTTGCAATCTCATCTCGGTCCTGTTAATAAAAGCATCAGTTCTTTTTTATGAAATTACTATTCTCAGCCATATAAGATTCAGTTTTCATCATAAAAGCATTTAGAGAATTTTCCAAAGAACTAGATGTTGTCGGTTGTTGTTGCTGCGGCATCTGCTGCCGTGGCATATTCTCACTGAATCCCGATGCTTGTGCATTCTGATTGTTCTGTTTAGAGCATTGTTGGGATTACTCCATGAAAAATTCGGTGCTTCTTCCAAGCTGGATTGTATGTATTTTGACATCATGTTATTGCCCCGATTGTAATTCCCCACATAGAAGCTGGATTCCGAATTCTGCATACATTCAGAAGAATTATGGTTATCACCACATAACTCACAAAAAGAATCCATTACCTTGACTTCATGTGTGTTGTTTGGTTTTTGCATGTTCGGACCATCTTGGTTAAAGCGGCCAATTGTGCGAAATTGAATCGATGATCCTAGTTCATGTATTGTGGCTTAGCGTCTAACTCCTCCTCTTCTAGTGGATGGGAATTGATAATCATTCTTGGCCAGCTGTTTAAAATTTGCATTGCTTCTTCCGGTGACTTATCTAGGAGTATGCCGTTTGCCGAGGCGTCTAGCATCATCCTTGTTGGTGTATTCACGGTATTGTAAAACATTGTCACTTGAGTCCACATCGGGAATCCGTGTAGGGCATTTATGTAGAAGTTCTCTATATCGCTCCCAAGCCTCGTACATGGATTCATCATCCGCTGCCGAAAAAAAGTAATGTCGTTCTGGCTTATCGATTAAATTTGTAGGATTAAATCTAGCAAGGAAATCACGACAAAGATCAGTCAAGATGCTATGGATCCGGCAGAATGCTATTTAGCCATGCTTTCGCCTATCCCTCGGTGAATAGGGGAATAATCTTAATCGTAAGACATCGGGGTGACTCCGTGTATCTTGAACGAGTTGCAAATCTCGAGGAAAGATTTCAGATGTTGTCGTGCATCTTGATTGTTGAGCCGCCAAATTGACCTATTGTGTTGATCATATTAAACATTACGGTTTCAACTCAAAGTGGTCGGCTTCAATTTCGGGTGCGACAACTCTGGGTTGAGTCCATCAAGATCTTCTTCAAGATAGTCTCGAATCGCTTACATTTCGTGCAAGAATCACTCCTCCCCGCCGAACATCTTGATTAATATTGCCGTCTTGATTTGCCATTGCTTCTCTTATCCTTCGTCTAAGTCTTTGTAAGGTTCGTTCGATTTACGGATCAAAGGGATATTCTGTGAAGTCGGTCTCGCCCAGTCATATACCAATGCAAAACCAAAGTTTGTTAGCCCTTTGAATTTTAAACAAGAAAAATAAAAAGAATGTGCAAGAAAATAAAAACAAAGTCGCTATTGCCAATCCCGACAGCGGCGCCAAAAAACTTGTTGCGCGTAATAAGTGCTACGCAAATGTGCAAGTATACACGCCGCAAGTTATAGTATAAAAGATATCGTCTCCACGAGGATTGGTGCCACTTCAAGAATCTAGTCTCTTGCACTTTGTAAAAGTAAAAACACAAGTAAAGGATTATCGAAGTTTAACTAATTACTAATCTAGAAAGCAATAAAATAAAATAAAAGATGAATTCAATTGAGAGAGATAGGCTAGGTTATCGTGAGTTGAGGTGTGATAGCCGATTGGATTGTCTTGGTAAAAGAGTGCATGGGCAACTCGATTTGCCGTGGCGACTTACTGTGGGGTTGCCTTGGCAACTAATTGATGGTTGCTTGGGCGACTAGTTGGGCAACTACTTGGGCGATCGGGCAGCAACTTCAAGGTTCGGCGGAGCGTTCTTCAATGGTTTCTTCTTATCCCTAAGTCGAAACTCTAGCTACTTGTGCATGCCTTGATAATACATCCTGCGTGAATCAAGGGTGAACAACAACCAATCTTGCGCTCCTCTTAGCCGTTGAAATCCTTAACTTATTCCTAAGCCGGATTAATCTTCACCATCATTGGATTGCATAAAGATCATATTCATTCGTTTCTTGAATCTAACTCTCCCGATATTAGATAAATGGATGAAATCACGAGATCCTCTCCCAATTCACTGCAAGCAATAATAGGAACCAAGAATGAATAAACCTTGAAATAGAAAAGTGCAAACTCTTATTACCTAAACAAAAACCAATAGTTTCTCACAACCACAAAACACAATAACCATAGCCAAGTAAATTTAGTTCATGGCTAGGTTACAAAGAAACACAAGATAATTAATCCCTAGCATGAACCCAATCGAACAAAGATGAAGGAAGAGGCTTGTCGAAATCCTCCTTGCCCTTGATGCTTGTCGAAAATTCTCTCCTCTTGCCCTACTTGGACTTGCCGAAATTTCCCTCTTGCTCTCTCTCTTGAATTGTCGAAATCTCTTGCTATTTATAGGGCTAGGCCAAAGTCCTTCTTTGAGGAGGAGTTTGAGTTGGAATTAAATTATCTTTAAAGAATATAATTCTTTATTATAATTTTATTCCTATTAGAACTTCTCCTATCCACTTGGAATTTAATTCTTCTTTAATCTCTGCATGGCAATCAAATTCCTTTGGGCTTGGACCTTGCTCCATGTCATCTTGGGCTTGTAAAATCATGAATTTCGACATCCATATTGCTTTTGGTCTTTGTCGACAAATGCCATGGCAACTGGCTCGGCGTCTCCTTCATGCACTGCCCTGGCAACTAGCTCGGCATATCCTTCATGCATTGCCCTGGCAACTAGCTCGGCATTGCTTTGGCAAGTGATCCTGCACATACACACAAAAACACACCAAAGCAGCATCTATTTCCACAAAAATCACCAAGTTATGTAATCAAGCTCAACGATTTAAGGAAACATGGATTAATGCATGAATGGCTAACTATGCAACTAATATGAGCCTAAGTCTAACAATAATATGAGTAAAAAGGGTAAGAAAAAATAGTACTTTTGAACACTTATCAATTGCCATAGCACCAGAAGATCAAGAAAAGACAACCTTCACATGCCCCTACGGTACTTATGCCTTCCGAAGGATGCCGTTCGGATTGTGTAACGCTCCGGCAACCTTCCAAAGATGCATGATGGCGCTCTTTTCAGACATGGTCGAAGACTTCCTTGAGATCTTCATGGATGATTTTTCGGTTTTTGGTAATGACTTCGACGGCTGTCTCGGCAATTTAGAGAGGGTGTTGGCAAGATGCGAAGAAACAGATTTAGTCCTCAATTGGGACAAATGCCACTTTATGGTAGATGAAGGAATAGTGCTCGGCCACAAGATTTCATCCAAGGGAATTGAAGTAGACAAAGCCAAGGTGGACGTGATCGAGAGATTACCCCACCAATTTCGGTTAAAGGAATTCAAGTTTTCTCGGGACATGCGGGTTTTTACAGGAGGTTCATTCATAATTTTTCTAAAATCACTAAACCCTTGTGTAATCTGCTTGAACAGGATAAAGTCTTCGATTTTGATGATTCTTGCACCCCAAGCATTCAAAACCCTAAAGAAAAAGCTTGCCTCGGCACCCATTGTCGTTCCACCCAGTTTGACGCTACCTTTTGAGCTCATGTGTGATGCAAGTGATTTCGCGGTAGGAGCAGTCCTAGGCCAACGCACAGGTAAGACATTCCATGTGATATACTACGCTAGTAAAACTCTTAACGATGCTCAAGTGAATTACACAACAACGGAGAAAGAGTTACTAGCTGTAGTTTTCGCATTTGACAAGTTCCGATCCTATTTAATTGGTACAAAGGTAATTGTTCATACGGACCATTCGGCAATCAAATACTTATTTGCTAAAAAGGATGCTAAACCTCGTTTGATTCGTTGGATATTACTTTTACAAGAATTTGATATTGAAATTAAGGACGAAAGGAAAGAAAATCAAGTGGCGATCACTTATCACGTTTGGAACGCAATAGGGAGGAGGACGCGGATCTAGAGATATGTGATGCATTCCCGGATGAACAAATTCTAATCGCCTCGGAAACCCTTGACGCCTCGGCAGCCCATGACGCCTCGGCAACCATGGATGCACACGCCTCGGCAACTCTCGACGCCACAGCAGTCTTTGACGCACACGCCTCAGCAATTTTGGGAGCAGACACTACGGCAGCACATGCCTCGGCAATACCCTGGTACGCAGATTTAGTTAACTTCCTTGTTTGTGGTATTTTTCCGTATGGCATTACTCACCAAGGGAAGAAGCGGTTCCGCCATAATGCTAAGCATTACTTTTGGGACGAGCCTCTTTTGTTTAAACAATGTGCAGATCAGGTTATACGCCGATGTGTCCCTGAAGAAGAGCAACAGAATGTACTCCGACAATGCCATTCTTCACCCTATGGAGGACATTTTGGAGGAACTCGTACCGCGGCCAAAGTCTTGCAATCCGGTTTGTATTGGCCAACATTGTACAAAGATGCCCAAGACTTTTACAAGCAATGTGATCGTTGCCAGAGGACGGGCAATATCTCTAGACGACATGAGATGCCACTCGAACATCATCGAGTAGAAGAACTGTTCGATGTATGGGGATCGATTTTATGGGACCTTTCCCATCGTCATTCGGCAACCTCTACATCTTACTCGCCGTCGACTATGTGTCTAAATGGGTAGAGGCAGCTGCAGTTCCCAACGATGATTCCAAGACCGTGCAACGATTCCTGCAGAAAAACATATTTACACGGTTTGGGATGCCGAGAGCAATTATCAGCGACGGGGCAAGCATTTTGACAATAGACTAATTGCCAAGATGTTGCAACGCTTGGCATATCACACAAGATCGCCACGGCATATCACCCACAAACCAACGGGCAAGCGAAATTTCCAACCGGGAGTTGAAGGGAATACTCGAGAAAGTTGTAAATCCCTCAAGGAAGGATTGGTCATTAAGACTAGATGACGACTTTGGGCATATCGCACTTTGCATTGAAAACACCATTAGGTATGTCCCCTTCCGGCTTGTCTATGGTAAAACATGTCATCTACCGGTGGAAATCGAGCACAAGGCGTCTTGGGCAATCAAGACCGTGAATATGGATTGGGAAAGTGCGGGACAAAAGCGCTTGATGGATCTCAATGAGATAGAAGAATTTCGTGCACTCGCCTATAACAATGCACGAATCTACAAGGAGAAAACAAAGCGATGGCATGACAAGAAACTATTGCCACGGCAATTCACGCAGGGCAACTAGTTCTCCTATTCAATTCTCGGCTAAAACTTTTCCCGGGAAAGTTGAAATCAAGATGGTCGGGACCATTCAAGTCGTCAAACCATTCTCCCACGGTCTTTGTGATAATCAAGTCCATCTCGACAACCATGAATTCAAAGTTAATGGACAAAGATTGAAGCACTACAATGGTGCCCATGTGGAACGTAACAAGGAAGTGGTCAATTTAGGAGATGCATGAGCATGCTCTCCTTTTGATATTTTTATTTTTATTTTTATTTATTTTTATTTTTGTTTTTGTCGATTATTTAATTATTTATTTTTCATTTTTTTTCGAGTATTATTTTTTTATTATTATTTTGCGATTATTAGTAGTTTTAGGATAGATTTTTTTTTTCAAGTCTAAGAATCCTATTACACATCTTTATTTATTTTCTTTATTAGTTTATCTTTAATTTTAATCCTTATTTGATTTGTTTTTGAATTGTAGGAAAGGAAGTTCAAGAGAAAGAAGGAATTCTAAACCAAGTAGGAAAACATCTTCAACAAGGAAACTAATGGGCTGAATCTAAGGCTTATATAAAGTCTCCAATTCATCCTAACCAAAACCCCTTTTGTCGAAAATTCCTACCAAACCCTAACCCAATTGTCGATTTCCCCTAATCCCACCCACCTATCTTTTCTATAAAACCCATCACCCTTAACCTATTCCTACTTTCTATCTTGCAACTTTTTAGTTTCTTTTCTTTTCTTTGTTTTTACTCACAACCAAGATCATACATGGCATCCAAGATTAAACTTTTAGTTCATCCAAGTTCCTCCAAAGAACCAAGATACAAGAAGTTTGCTACACCGGCGGTTCAAGAAAGATTTCAATCAAAGTTTGAAAGCCGGAAGATTCATGAAGAACAAGGCTTTGAATACTCCAGGATCTCAAGATTTCGGCCTTGAACCATTCATCTTCAAAAGGATTGCACATCAAAAGTGGCAAATCTTTTGCCATCAACCGAACCGTAACATCTCATGGGTAAGAGAATTCTATGCTCACTCACCTAACCCGGATAATCCTTATGTTTTTGTTCGTGACAAGGCCATACTTATAAGTCCCGAAAGCATCAACACCTTTTACGGACTTTACATTGAGAAAGACGAACATCAAGCCTTCGTTGACCAAATCAATCCCAAGCAACTCGACAAGGTGCTTCAAGAACTCACTCAACCGGGAACTCATTGGAACGACGGTAAATACAAGGGCACGGTAAATCGCCTTCGGCTTAAACCCGAGGCAAAACTATGGAATAAGTTTGTTAAAACTTCTTTAATGCCCTCCACACACAATACTACCGTTGACATACCACGTCTTTTGCTCATACATTCTATTTTGCATAATCGCATCATTAACATTGGAAAAATTATTTGCGATAAGATTTTTGTATGCAGCACAAAAGATAAGGGTTATCTTTTCTTCCCTTGCTTAATTTCCAATCTTTGCAAGGAGATGCATGTCCCGAGTGAGTCCACAGATGAAAAAGCCCTACCCAAGTCTGGTTGGAATCAAGCACTAATCCGGAAGCTAATGGGAGAGGCACCGGGATATTCTTCAAGGCCCCCAATTGTCACGGCAACTCCTCCGCCCGCGGCAATCCCTAATGCCCAAGCACCTAACGCCAGGGCAACTCGGCCATTAATCCCGGGACACATTGAAGCACTTTTGCACCCATTGGAAAGCCGCCTAAGGCAAATTGAAGATCGGCAACTAATGTTCATGCGGTACATGAAGGAGCACAACAATGCCATCACCCAAGTCATCCTAGAAAAGTACCGGACAACCGTGTGCCGTTCCCAATATTTCCGCCGATATCCTTGCCACGGCAACCAAAGAAGCTGACGCCACGGCAACCAAATCTGACAATGCCCCGGCAACCACTGAAAAAGCCAAAGGTAAAGCACCTATACCTGAATCAACTCCTACGGAATCATTTTCTGATTTTTCAGATTCGGACGAGTCCTCCATTGAACCAATAAAGACCGCACCAATTGAATCCTCCAAACGAAAAGCCATTGACATTGATGAAGAGGATGATGAGGACAACCCCGCATTTAGGGATCGATTCCACCACCGGCAACAAGAAAACAACCATCGCGTTCAAGCAAGAAAGTCAAGACGCCAACTAGAAGGAAACTAATCATCTACGATGACGAACTCTCGGAGTAAGTCCTCGTATGCATTTTTATTTTTATTGTTATTTTTCGTTATTTTTATACATGCATTGAGGACAATGCCTCACTCGAGTTTGGGGGGGATTGTTATTAGTAATTACCATGTTTAGTTACATTAATCTTAAGCATTACATTTAGGATACATAAATTGCTTGCTATGCCTTTAATTGGAACAAAAATTGCTTAGATTTGATGAATATTCAATGATGACTTTACCAATGCACTTAATTGATAGAATTTTTATTCTAGGATAACCATGGAAAAAAAAAAACTTAGAATTTTACTATGATGCTAAATTTGATGAAACACTTTGTTGTGGTTTGATTGATTTAAGGAGTTCTAGTAAACTTAGGGTGATAATTAACTAATTGGGGATTAGAATAAAAATTGGATGAATGCTAGAGGTGCCCGAAATTGGCTCTAGCATATGCTAAAAACTTAATCACTAGAGGTGCCCGAAACTGGCTCTAGAAGGCGTTAAAATTTTTAACTAGAGGTGCCCGAAACCGGCTCTAGTCGATTAAATTAACTTAAGAAAACTAAAAATAAAACACTAGAGGTGCCCAAATTGGCTCTAGTTAAAACATGTTAAAAAGAACCCACTGAAGTAATTTGAAAACCTATTGTTTGCATAGAATCCGAAAAATCAACTTGCACACAACTCCGCACACACTCACAAGCATTATAGTTTGATCCCGAGTAACTCCTCGCTTTTCCGAAAAATAAAAAAAGCAATCATACTTTGTGCCCCGGTTGAGAGAATTGAAATCAAGTTCAAAGCTAAGTTTGTGAAAATTTGAAGTCTTGGCGGTAATTATGAGTTTGCATTGCTTGAGGACAAGCAATAGTTCGAGTTTGGGGGTGTGATAAGTGTTCAAAAGTACTATTTTTCTTACCCTTTTTACTCATATTATTGTTAGACTTAGGCTCATATTAGTTGCATAGTTAGCCATTCATGCATTAATCCATGTTTCCTTCAATCGTTGAGCTTGATTTCATAACTTGGTGATTTTTGTGGAAATAGATGCTGCTTTGGTGTGTTTTTGTGTATGTATGTGCAGGATCACTTGCCAAAGCAATGCCGAGCTAGTTGCCAGGGCAATGCATGAAGGATATGCCGAGCTAGTTGCCGTGGCGCAGTGCATGAAGGAGACGCCGAGCCAGTTGCCATGGCATTTGTCGACAAAGACCAAAAGCAATATGGATGTCGAAATTCATGATTTTACAAGCCCAAGATGACATGGAGCAAGGTCCAAGCCCAAAGGAATTTGATTTCCATGCAGAGATTAAAGAAGAATTAAATTCCAAGAGGATAGGAGAAGTTCTAATAGGAATAAAATTATAATAAAGAATTATATTCTTTAAAGATAATTTAATTCCAACTCAAACTCCTCCTCAAAGAAGGACTTTGGCCTAGCCCTATAAATATCAAGGAGATTTCGACAATTCAGAGGGGAGAGCAAGAGGGAAATTTCGGCAAGTCCAAGTAGGGCAAGAGGAGAGAATTTTCGACAAGCATCAAGGGCAAGGAGGATTTCGACAAGCCTCTTCCTTCATCTTTGTTCGATTGGGTTCATGCTAGGGATTAATTATCTTGTGTTTCTTTGGAACCTAGCCATGAACTAAATTTACTTGGCTATGGTTATTGTGTTTTGTGGTTGTGAGAAACTATTGGTTTTTGTTTAGGTAATAAGAGTTTGCACTTTTCTATTTCAAGGTTTATTCATTCTTGATTCTTATTATTGTTTGCGAGTGAATTGGGAGAGGATCTCATGATTTCATCCATTTATCTAATATCGGGAGAGTTAGATTCAAGAAACGAATGAATATGATCTTTATGCAATCCAATGATGGTGAAGATTAATCCGGCTTAGGAATAAGTTAAGGATTTCAACGGCTAAGAGGAGCGCAAGATTGGTTGTTGTTCACCCTTGATTCACGCAGGGATGTATTATCAAGGCATGCACAAGTAGCTAGAGTTTCGACTTAGGGATAAGAAGAAACCATTGAAGAACGCTCCGCCAACCTTGAAGTTGCTGCCCGATCGCCCAAGTAGTTGCCCAACTAGTCGCCCAAGCAACCATCAATTAGTTGCCAAGGCAACCCCGTTGTGCAAGTCGCCACGGCAACTGAGTTGCCCGTGCACTCTTTTACCAAGACAATCCAATCGGCTATCACACCTCAACTCACGATAACCTAGCCTATCTCTCTCAATTGAATTCATCTTTTCTTTTACTTAATTGCTTTCTAGATTAGTTATTAGTTAAAACTTCTATAATCCTTCACTTGTGTTTTTACTTTTTACAGTGCAAGAGACTAGATTCTTGAAGTGGCACCAATCCCTGTGGAGACGATATCTTTTATACTATAACTTGCGACGTGTATACTTGCACAATTGCGTAGCACTTATTACGCGCAACACTATTCACCAAAGCGCTTCCTACTTCTACATTTGAGAAGTTGATTTTTATCATTGGATTGCGTCGTCTCTGAGATCTTAGTGATGCATAAATGAGGGGGAGTAAATACGCGTTTGCACTCTTTTTCCCTTAACCAAGGTTTTGTCCCAATGGGTTTTCCTGGTAAGGTTTTTAATGAGGCGACTTGTTATGCGTATCAAAAGATAGTGTACTCTTTTTCATTCACTGGGTTTTTCCTAGTAAGGTTTTAACGAGGCACATAGTTTAGGACATCTAAGGGGGAGTGTTATGAATATTTATCTATGTGGATGTCTATCATGATAAGAACTTTATCAAGGAGATTTGATTTACTTTATCATTATGAATATTATCTTCATTAATTAGAGTTTAATGTATTATGTACTTCTTATGCCAATAAATAGATGATTTGATGAAGACATTATATACAAGTCTTTAAGAATAATACAAATCTCCCTTTTTCTCTCATTTCTTTGTTATTTTATTTTTGTTCGTTGTTCTTCGTTATTTTATTCTCAACACATTTGAGTATTTAATAGAATTTCCAACATCTTTTTCTAAAATAAAGAAATTAATTGATATGGAGTGAATTAGTGTTTGGTAAAAAATATCTTTTTAAATTTTGGTATTAAAATTATTATTTCTAGTAATAATGATTTAAATGATAAGTAAGCATCGTCTCATGATTTTATAAATGAGAAGAATAATATATGCATGAAGAACCTTACTTTATTTGATATTGGAAAATATGAGACCGAGATTTTATTTGACCGATAGAGCTTTCCTTTGGACTTTAATGTTTCTTTACACTTAATCCTCCAAAATTTCTTAGAGAAAATATTAATCTATTGTTTATTATATTCATAAAAATGTAATTAACACGCAAGTGAGACTTAAAGATTTAAGAGAGATCTTATATAATTTGTTGAAATGGTGCTTTTAATTTTTGAAAATATAATTTAAATATTCTAAATAACAATAAAAATACATTTTTAATCGGTAAGAAATGTCTCTTCAACTTTGCTTCTTCTTCTTTTTACATTTTTTTGGGGTTTTTTTATAAATTATTTTTTTGGTTTAAATTATATTAATAGCAGATTCATTGGTTAACTAATCTAAACCAAATTTTGTAGAAGCTCAATATAGGGCGAACCTTTCAACCCAGTTTTCTTCATTCACAATATTAGACTCGAACTCCTCGCATTACTTAAAGAACCTAACATGTTCCCGTTAAACATTGATCTTATAATACTTTTTAAATCTTTCAATAAAATCATGTTATAATGTTCCATGTTTATTTTGCATAGATTTAAAAGGTTAGGGGGCTAAATTTAAAGTAAGCCAAAAACACTTTTCGAACACAATGCTAAACCGGACCTAAGTCTCGATAATATAGATTTATTCTTCCCGGTACATAGAAGTGAGAAAACCAGATCAAATATAATGTGTTCATAAGGATCAAATGCTAAGGCAATAAATTCAATAATAATTACCTACATTACAAAAAGTATGGATGGAAACTGGGAAAGTATAGGCATTGCTATTATCAGATACTAAAATGGTTTAGAAAAATAACCATCTCCTCCTGGATTTCTGCAACATAAACATAAATTACCAACATTAATCCCATGCCGGTTGCAATTAAAATTACACTGCTAAGTAGAAAATTTCCGCATAAGCTAAATGATTTTCTACCAAACTGGCTCAATATCACCAAAAATACGGTTTCGGGGTCCTACCTTTTACAAGTTCAATAGCCTTATGTCACTTGAGGTGTGTGTGAGTGCCGGATGCAGGACTGTTTTAACTTTTTTCTAAGTTTTCCCATGTATTATGAGGTTCATATCCCCATACTTATGTTCGGATATATGTTCAACACGGGGACTTCAAAAAAAATGAAGAGTTGAACCATCACACCACAGCTTGCGTAAAATTGCAAAGAATCCATGTTGGATATTTAGCAACTAAAAGTGAATCCATCTATGTTGCTCCGACTCTTCAATTTTCTTAAAGTATCCATGACATGACTAACACCCGTGTTAGGACATCGGTATAGCATACGATCCCTCCAAAAACCCTCCAAATGTATGGAAAAACATTTTTAAAAATTTAACATACCCATGTCAATGCATACCTTTATCAACACTCGTACCCGAGTCCAGCTAACACGGGTGAACTATTCATGAATATACATCTATGGGCTAAGATGAAATTTTTCCTATTTCGAGTGCCAAACTCAACTTGGAGAATAGTTTAAGGCCATATCCAACAAACAATCATAAATAATCAAAGATCATGTAGGCCTGCAATTTGGGTGTACTCAAAACAAAAGCTCATAAACATTTACTGTCTTCCTCCTTGCTTCGGTAAAGCTATTATAGAATGGAACAGGGCATATAGATCATTTTTTTGAGGACAAGCATATAGAATCTTATGTGTGATAGAATGTAAAAACGGGCCATTTAACAAGCATAGAAATAAGGACTTGATGTCAACAACTAGCATATTATAATTTTATTCTCGCTACTACTTTAAGAAAAACATTTCTAAGAGAAGAAAGATAAGTTCGAACCTTTAGATTTCCGTTTTGCGAATGTATTACAATTGGCCGAGGAAGGACACCGTTATCGATGTTCTGAATGTATGGACGCACCTTTTCTTCCAACATCTCGTTTAACTGAAGACCAAACATTTATGAGCCCATGAATAAAAAATATTAGCTCTATTTTAGATAACCACAATGTTTGAGGTCATAGCCTCCTTGATCAATAGAATATTTCAATACTCTCCGATCCAATTCTCATGAAATGGAAAACTAAAATAGCATGCACTTGGGTCACCAAAACATGGAACATCTTTCATTGGATGAGGTGGCAAAAGGTAGAAATGAAAAGATGACCCCATCTTCCATGGAAAATTGAACATAAAAGCATTTCATACCCAAAAAAGACCTTACGAAAAACAGGAAGTAATAAAGATGCCACGTTTGCTTACATGTGACTAGAATCCATGTTTAGCTAAAAGAAGTTATCACAGGCATGCTAACTAAAATTTTAATGCATACATATATAAGAAAATAATCTTACTTCCTGCAAGTGCTCCCAGCCCGGATTTCGCTTGGCCACCACATCACGAAGTTGATCATACCGCATAGATTCCTAATCCAAGAGAAAACCAAGCAATTACAAGTATGCTAATAAGAAATATTGTGTAAATAAGAAGAAAATTTTCAGATGAGCAGTGAGACACATACATATCTAAACCTCTAATTTGTTATGTAAACTTGACTCCTAACAAATTTTATGCACTATTAATATGAGATTATTGATCATAAACATCTATACCTTGTATTGCCACCAAATTTTCTGCTTCACATCATCATCATAGTCAAACCCACCCACAATCTGAGGTAGGGTAAGCAACCAAAATGCTGCAATGCTGGGGTCCTTCATGCTGTGAACTATGTGCTGAAACAGTAAATTTGACCATCAAATATCAAATTAAATGAGGAAAATAAGTAAACTATACAAGTAACCATGTATGGACACTAATTCTAGGAGCTTTAGTCCTTTGATGGATCAAAGATACGGAATATGCATAAAAACAGAAAGAAAACAGTTTTTATTGTGTAGTGTATTCAGATACTTGCCTACCATTGAAAAAACAGAAATGGGTTGATAAGTTATGATACTTGCCTCTTACGGATAGTCCATCTTCCGTAAGATGTTATATGCTTTCCATGGGGGTTCCATTATCTACAAAAAGCATATAAATTTAAGGATGAGCGTCTTTAGCATGAAATACACAGCAACAGTAACACTAGTAGAAGTGAAGCATAATAAAAATAAGTTGTTGGATGCTTTGAAAATATACAATCAATTACAAGTAGAATAGAGGGAAAAGAAAGAAACAAAATAGATAGTCTACTGCATAACCTCTGCATCCTCCGTAGTTTCTTCTCCATCTATTTAATACAGTTTTACATGGTTAAAACTATTAGCTCTAAACTGGTCACAATTAAAACCCCTTAGCCCTAAGCTTGAAATATTTTTTAGAATATTTCTGATATACGCCAAGTTGCACCTTTCATTTAGACATTTTTCTTATTGATGTATTTTTGAATATTTTATTGATAACTCGCTATACCTTTAAAACATTTAAAAAATGTATCCCTTCTCTTATATAACGTCTCTTGACCAAAATCTACTGTCTATATAATAAGAGCATAACATAAAGTTCATTACAGCATTAGCAGCCTTCTTCCCACACTAAATGTAAAAAGGGAGAGAAATCTGTTAAAGGTAACAGATAATCAATGCATGGCATAATTTTCAAAAAAAAAAAAAAAAGCATAGCATGTCCCTCAAAGAACCTGGTTTTTCGTCCAAGGAATAATAAATCTATAAAGATATTATATTTTTAGGCAACATGTCTATAGAAACTGCTTTTGTCCAAGATAACACTGAAGCTAAATGAACCAGCAGATAAACACTGAAGCTAAATGTCCAAAATGTTCAATCAAAAGAAAGTAGAAAACACTGAAGCTAAATGAACCAGCAGATAAACAAGTAAACAACTCGGTCACCCATTCATCAAGTGATAAATTCCACTCAAAGCCAATAACTCAGTAAAAGGAAATTTCTCGAGTACCAATTTTGAAAAAAAAATGTAAATTTCATTAGAACATCACTGAACAATAAACCAACAAAGTAGCAAATTAGAAAAAGACCCAAATATCCGTTTCAATACAAAAAGTCAATAACAGATACCATCCAATTTTGAGCATACAAAGGAACACCAAAGCTCAAAGCTTTTAACAGATTAAAAATTACCCATTTCAGCAAACTATAATTATAACACAAAACACGAACAAATCAATCAACAAAATGAAGAAAATCCCACAATAAAGATTAAAACTTGACATGGGAAATCTTACAAAGACAGAAGTGTAGGAGAGCTTGGAGATAAACTCAGGGATGCCAAAGCCACGAGGAGCAGAGCCAGCAATGTCAAAGGCAAGGGTGAAAGGAGAGAGCACTACTTTAATAGTGAAGTCTAAAATGTCAATAACCTATTGGCCATATCTAGATGTGAAGGATTTGTATTGGGAATCTGCAAATTGTTTCACACTCTTTATAAGTTTCTCCGTTCCTCTGGACATGGCTGTCAAAGAGAGCAAAGAGAAGCTGAGAACTGAATGGAGGCTGTTTGTTTTTTTTGGGCTAAAGGCATATAAGTCATTCAACTTTAAAAAAAAAATAAAATTTTTACATTCAATTAAATAAATATATTTCAATTTTTTATCAATTCACCCCTTTAATCAATATTAAATATAAAATTTAACATTATTTTAAAATTAATTGGTGTAATATATCCTTTTATACTGTTGTTATTTAATATTTTCAGACTTCTTTTATTTTATTAAAAATTCTTTAAAAATTATAAATATATATTATAAAAAATAGCTTTTTAAAAAATCTATAAACGGTAAAATAGAACTGTAGTGTATGTGAAAATAATATCTCAACAAATATTAAAAATTTGATGGTTAAAATTATTAAAAGACTTAATTGATTTAATTTATTTGTTCGAAGATTTAATTAGATGCAAAAAGAAACTTGGGAGTTTAATTGGATTTTTTTTTAAAAATTAAGGATTTATGATACTTTAAGGGTTTTATTATACTTATGGAGGTTTATTCCGTACTTTTTTATAAGCTTTTTACCAGGTTAGTCTAAACTCTGTAACCAAACACTTGTAGTTTAGTCTTTCATATTTAATTTGAAGAGGGGGAAAAGAGTCAATTTTGATTTGGAGGAACTTGGCATATGGCAAGAGCCAATTCTTAATGTTGGAAATTTGGATATCAAGAAAATATATGAAGTTGACAAAATAAAAAGAATTTCAGCATTTTTTTATTTATTTACTATACAAATAATCATGAGCTTGAAGACAATAACAAATACTAAAATACGAATCTCAATATCTAAAATTATCAAAATTAAATAATTCAATAATAAAAAATCAGCCGTTTAATGAAAAGAAATAAAAGTGTTCATTTATTGCTCTCTTTTTTTCTCTCTCTCAAAGAAATGAACCTTTCTATAAATTTGGTTTGCAAAATTTGCAAATAAAAACCACATTGGTTTTCCCCATTTTTATGGTAGATTGAAATACATTGATTCATTCCTCCATAAAACATGACTATTGCTTCAACTACAAACATACCCAGCAGCTTCAATGGGCAGAATTATGGCGTATGAATTGTCTGAAATAGTTTGCAGATCAAACTCTCATGCATGGGGAGCCGTAGATTCTTGTAATTTCATTGTCTTGGCGTGCAATCTCTCCATGAATGAGGGATTGGCTCGAAGTCGGTTCTTGACATATGAAGTACGAGCTTCCTCCGCCATCTTGTTAGCTTTTCCGGCTTCCTCGATGAGAGAAAAGAGTGTTCTAAGGCAATCTTTCCTGTTCTCTTCTCGATGTTCAAACCTTCAAAAGAGAAAGAAAAACCAAATAAATTTACCCAATAACAAGTTCATGAACCCGAAGCTTAGCGTGAGTCATACTGAAAGCAAAAATTATGAATTAAAACAAGCCAAAGTTTAACAAGTCGGGACGGCATGAAACTGCAACACTACTCTAGTAACCCCTTGATCTGAGTCACTTCAAAAGATCACCCAATTTTTTCCTTGAATGTAGTCCAAATTGAGTGAAACTTCACATATTTAAAACTCAAATGAAAGTCTCAAGTCTGGAGGCCGAAAAGTAAATGAAATATCATTGAAAGTTTCAAATGCTATACGAGAGCTATGAATCTCCTTCCATACAAAAGTTTAACTAGAAAGCTGCAACCCGAGTGACAGTAAAGTTAACTTGAAATAACTACATTCGACTTGTGAAACAAATTCTTTAACCTTAGCAACAGCCTTGCTAGTGATATTTAAGTGCAATCACAAGGAATTGGCTTTCGAGAAATGAAGAAGGCTAGGTGGGTTCCTCGAGTCTTTAGATTCAATTTTGTAATACAAGCAAATCTAACAAATCTACTTAGTTAACTACACAAAGAAGCCTTGAGAATATTACAATTGAGCATTTCAGCAGAAATTGGAGTGATAATCTACACATGTATCAATATTGTAGACGGAAAGCTAGAATCAGCAGAGATTTACAAGTCCACCACACAAAGTAAATCAATTCGGAATTACAGAACCAAAGAGCCTAACGTAGAAAAGAACATAGGGAGTATGGTGATATTAAAATTAGTATAAACCTGGGAGGAGCTTGTCCCAGCTAAGCATGTCCTCGAGAATCTCCTCACACTCCTTCGTGTCTTTAAGATATCCATGCTCAACGGCTTCCTTAATCATTGCATCCCACTTCTGATCATCCATGTTAAAGTACTCATCCTTGACCATTTTCTCTACAACTATATCCCTAGCACTGTACAAATTATGTCTTCATCGATCGAATACAAACTTTCAAAATCCTCCTCAAACTTGATCAGTCACATCGTCTCGTGGTTGCAACTCCATTTCCTCCATCAACTCGTTATCTGTCTCCTCATGCTTCCCAGCCAACTTTCTTTGCAAAATGGCCTCAAGAATTGAAGGGAGTGCTTCTTCATCCCCTTGAAAGTACTTCTCAATTCGGGTTTTCAATTCTGGCACCAAAGAACTAAAAAAGTAAACAACATAACTAAGAAACAATTCCTTGTTTTTCTCATTATCCAAACAAAACAAATAATTTCCAAAAAGAAGTAAATTCTGGCAAAGAAGAAGCACAGATTAAATCCTCAGACCCGGTCTAAAACTTTTAACCAGACTAAGAACATCAATCAACATACCAATGAAAAAAGATCAAATTTGATTGTTCATTCTCACTATATTTTCTCATCATCTAAACAAAAACACAAATCCAATATTTTCTTTTACTCATTTTATACCTTTATTACTGACATCCTCAACAGCCAAAGCTACATCCTTGCCAGGGTATTAAGCTACTGAAGCAGATTCAGGAACAGGGTCAGGCAGGCATCTTTTCAACAGGAGGATCCGATTCGGACGAGTAGAACCTGAGTCGAGACCGAGTTGAAGCGGCGAGTGGGGTGAATGAATGAACTTTTTGCTGGTTTTGGTATAAGAGTGAAGAAAATTGCGAGTAGTGAGTGAAATGCCTCTCAACAAAACCCTTTTCATGGCTTCCAAAAAGGGTTTTAGAATCAAATTTTTTCCTTGGTTGTTTTTCAGTGATCCTTTGATTTCATTTGGGGTGAAGATTAGGGTTTTGGAATTTGGAGGAGAAATGTTTCTTGGTTTGGGTTGTAGGCTTAGAACCCAACATTGATCATGGTTGTTATATTGGACCAATTTTCAACTCTACATTGATTTAGGCCCAGGCCAGTGCTCTTTTTCATTTATAAGTTAATAATTTTATGAAATAATTAGAAAATATTTTTGTGTTTAATATAAGACAATCCCTCAAACTCAATTTTCTCTATTCATGATATCAAGATTCGAACCTCCAATCTTGCTTAAAAGACCTAGTGCATCATCCCGCTAAATCAATTGGTTAATCAAAATAATTGCTTTCAAAAGAGTTGGACCGAAAATACTTTTCCTTTCTGCACCGTATTATGTTTGTTCTTTCTGTTTCAGCGATTGTTTTTGCAGATCACTCATATGGAAATGATGAATGGAATTCAGAGCCATGATTGTTATGAGCCTACGAAAAAAAAAAGTTCACAGATTCTCTTGCCGAAACTGAATCTTTCTTTCGTGCTCATCTCGTCAAATGGACTATGAGATTCACTCATGATCATAAAATATTTTCATGTAGCTGAATACGATTAATGAATATGCTATATCAACAGGCAATATGTGTCTATTTCCTGGGTTACATGTTAAGAAATGTATAGAAAAAATCGAACATATTCATGCCGGACACATATTTGTATTACACCAACTTCTGTACAAAGGTATTGTTACGTATTTCCTTTACCCTTCTACAATTTTATTCTGTCTATGATTTGAGTAAATTCCCATGCATTTGCAAATTGCACCAGAATGCTGTAATCTTACATCTACTAAGCTAGGAGTAAAGGAAACTGTGTAACTACAGTCAATCAAAACCAGTTACGGAGTGACTTTCCGAACGGGCATATATCCATGTTATGTCCAAACATTTTTCATTCAGTATGATTTTAACCCCAAATATTGAAATGGCAGCTTGAGAGTAGTGTAATTCCTTTTTCTTTCCCTATGGTTTCTGATATTTGTGATTCCCCAGTTTAGTTAGAAACAACACAATATATCATCAGTTGGCTTAAACTCAAATAATCTCTTTTAATTGGTTGTGTTATAAAAGCCTATAAATACCGAATGAGTTCAACAGAAAACTTCCCCTTCCTTGTAGTGTTTATTTCTCCAATCTGTACAAAACAAAACCATAGTCTATCAGTATGCTAAATCTAGGTTACTCAAACTCAGAAGTGATATCAAATACGGTTTTTTGTTCGAAGTTTTTTCATTTATTAAGTGAACTGTACCATGCATCTATATCCAAATATATGTTGGACATAAATGTTGGATACAGAGTACTCCGGCGAAGTGAAAACTCGGGAACATATAATGCTAAACTGATAACTCACCTTTAGTCTTCCTTTCCCACTAACAGAGACAATGTCTCCGGTCTTGAGAATTGTTCCATTTTTTGTTACGGTTGTCCAGTTTACACGTACATCGCCATTGCTATAAGACCGAAACAAAACAGAAAAACATGACAGTTAGCTCAATCATTCATAAATTTTGCAACTAAAAGCTACCATACTTGTACTCGAATGTGAGTCTCAATGCGGGTAAATGTCTTAAACAAATATGCTCAATTTTTTAAGTTTTTTATCTTTTCATATATTTGGAAGATCATACTCCCATATCCATATCTAACTAAATATCGGACACAAGCTCATAATATTCATACGCACATATGTAGATATATGTGTGTGCATATATAGCAGTTGATTTCCTGTAAGAAGCAGGAAAGTATACCTGATCAAATTAACTAGTTTAGATCTTGAAATCTTAAACCCTGCACTAGCAAGAGCATCAACCCGAAGTGATGCTTCTACGGTTTTGGATGACTGTGTCCTGCAAAGCCAACACAAAGTCATTGATGGATATCACAGCAATAGGTCCGTAAGATTGAGATAGAAACTGATGAACACCAGGAGCGATTGCAACCTTGGTGGCTCATATTCAAGAGCAAGCAGAGGTATCTGTGTACATGATACTGATACATTAGCAATCTGCAAAATATAATGCATTAGAAAAGGGTTGGGGAGCATTTCACCGGCAATTCTTTTTTACTGCAATACGGCAAGATTTGCTCATGCCTTTAGAGACTCCATAACCATTACAGACAAGATGTTAAGAGAATACGAGTGTTATTTACCACAAAAGTGGAGAAAGATTTAAAATGATGTCATTAAGAAAGGTCATTTCAACAGACATTAATGTATCTGAGGATAAAACAGTTCAGTAGTTCACCTTGTCCACTGTCAACATAATAAAGTCAACGAGTTCGGGAACAATCAGGATATGAGCTCCCTTTTCTCCCTAGATAACAGCTAACATAGGTTAGTTTGGTACAATATTAGAAGAGAAAGATTCCTTGCAGATATCGTGGTTAAGTGGGGAGGCAGGGTTCAGATGATAAATGATCTTAACGAGAGAAATTAAACCAGGACTCTTCACGGTAAAACCGAGTTTTACATTGCCTAGTCTGCAATTGACAATCTGAGTACCTGCAAAATAATATCCCCAAGCTTCTCTCTAGCGATACCTTTACCAAGAATAGCACCAAGGAAGTCACCATGAGAACAAGGCTGAAAGCTGAAGTTTCCTGAGATACTGACCAAAATAAATAATTAAATAAATATGCAGAAATCTTAATTCAGGGTTTCAAATTCTGTCAAGTATTGACCAGCTATTGATGAAGAAGGAAATTACTTTATTGCTGCAACAACGTCAGGATCACTGGTCAATACTTCTGAATGTCCAACAGAAATACGGCAACGCTCAGCCTAGAGATCACGGAGATTCATCAAGTATAACTAAAGAAATCAACCAATGAAAATTAAATTGAATCCCATTTAGTTCGACCTGAGGATACCCCCCCTGCGCAACCACTTTAACATCAGCCAATTTTTCTAAGACTGTCAATGACTCCTTCAATACCGGAGGGGTAAGAAAATCTGTATGGTAGACCTCTCTTATTGTTGCTGCACGTCTAGCCTGAAAGAGCATAAGTAAAGATTAAAAAGACAGAAACAAAGAACTCTTTTACCAGTCTCGATAGCAAAGGGAAAAAAATAATTAATCAGATGGTACGGACCAAACAATAAAAACAATGGGGTACTCAAGAAAGATACGGAAAAAGGGTAATGAGAATACCATATCAAGTATATGTTTCACTTCTTCGATAGCATTTTTATCTCCCACTCCTTTAAGTAAAAAATCGTTATCCCCCTTTATAACTTGGGCAATGCGACATAAACCTGAGTATGTATTTATCAAAATTTGACATAGGATGTTGTATAAATAGAACACCAAATCTATCTCATATATGCTATACATCCCACTTAAACATGTAGGTACTGCCGAAAACAACTGAAAATTAGTAAAATGCCAGGTTATGCAGGAATTAATCCTACAGCTTACTAACAATGCTACAGTACAGATTCAGTAGTCATGGGTAACAATGGCTATCGCAAATGTTTAGTATGCAATAACTTTGTGATAAATTAATAGTGCTAAGAAAACAATTACAACTATAAGTTGCCTAATTTGTAAAATATAGTTCTAGGAATGATACTAAGAAGTTGAATTGAAATTAGAATCAATGCACTCCTAACCACCTAGTTGTGCATCCAATTTAAGGATTGCAAAATATTCTGATATCAGGCTGAGGTTCATTGGCATATGTTCTTCCGTTAAAAAATACATTTCAGAAATAATTGGCATAGTCGAGTCGTAGATAGAACGGCCTCCGAAGTCTAAAGCCTTAACATACTGTACAAAATATGAACCTTTTTTTAAAAGAAACATTTTTTTTATGAAAGTGATATAACTGGTATGCAAGTTCATTTGAGTCACAACATTGTTAAAATCCCATGCTTTTTGCTGCATCCAAACTTTTGTACACATGTGGTCATTAGATTGTTCTAATTCAGCTTAATGGAAGTCTCAAATTAATCCATTATTTAAACAAAACTACGAAGGAAAGTACAAAATCCCTCTCTTTTAGCTCAATGTTAATCTCTAACTACAAAAGATTATTTCAAAACTAATCTAGTTTTTTATTAAAAGAAAGAAAATTGTTCTACTCTGGCTTAATGGGCATAGTTATACTTCAAAACTAATTAAAAAAAATCAAATTCTTCAACTTTAGCATAAAGGCTATCGCTAATTACACAAGATTACTTCAAAACAAGCAAACAAAAGTAAGTAATTTCTTCTGCTTTAGCTCATTGGGTACCTCAATTTATACAAATATTACAACAAAACCAATGAAAATATAATAAAAAAATGAAGAAAAAAACCATACCAAAATCAAACGCATAAAAAAGAAAAAGACAAGGAGACTTTCGTTTTCAAACCTGAAATTCTGAGCGGATTTTGAAACGGAAAAGAGCAGAGATTTCCGTAGAAAGAAAGATTTTTGTTGAAATGAAGAGGCTGAGAGAAAGCCAAAGCTTGAAATGCTCTTCGAAGAAGCCATGGTGAGGTGACGCTTGCGGCAGCCATTGTTGTCGTTTTATTCCGTTAACTAGACTAGTAAAATAAAGTTAAAATTAAAAAAAATATGTTTTCATATTTTTCACTTTCGTAAAATATTTTCGATGAAAATAATAAAAATATTTTTTATATTTTTAAATTTTTAGTTTTTTATTTTTTAAAAATTATTTTTTATTTTTTAATCAAACACGTTTTTTTATCGTTTTCTATTTTCTAAAAATAAAATAAAATAAAAAAAAAACTCCATTTTCTAAAATTAAATGCACCCTTAATAACTTTTTTATAAAATGAAAAATGTTATATTTTAGCATTTTATGCTAGAAAATATTTCAGGCAAAAGATTCCATAAACGCCTTAATTTTAATGTTTAAGGATTTGATTTAAAGATTAAGGTTTAAGTGTATAGGTTTAGAATTTATGGTTTAGAATTAGAATTTAGAGGTTAGAGGTTAGGGTTTAGGATAATATGGTTAGGCATTTATGTTTTAACCTATAAACTCTAAATTTTAACCTTAAAACTTAAATTCTAACCACACCTTCTAACTTTAAAACTCGTACACTTAAATCCCTAAACCCTAGTACTAAAACACTTATAAAAACAAGGGTAAAGTACACAAATGATTACTAAACAATCTCTAAAAATACAAAATTGTCACCAAACATTAAAAAATTATATAATGACCATTAAATTTTATTTTTTATTACAAAACGGTCACTAGACCGTTAATTGTCATTAACTGGGAGACGCAAAAATTTGTATAATAACATATTTAATCATCAATATTTACACAATCAATTTAGACATCAATAATGGGGATTCAATTAAGAATAAATTGATTAAATGTGTCAATATAAAAGATTAAATGTTATATAAATCAAATTTTTATAACTGTCACGTCACTCAATTAACGACAGTTAACAGCTCAATGACCATTTTGTAACAAAAACTAAAGTTTAATATCCATTATATAACATTTAAAAGTTTGATGATTATTTTATATTTTTAAAGATAATTTAATAACTATTTGTGTACTTTACTCTAAAAACAAAGTTCACATAAACACGGAATAATTATCTTTTTATATTTATCAATTTATTTATTTTACAATTAAAATATTGAATTTAATTCGAATTTTTATATCTGTATAGCTAGCTTCTCATCAGTACATATCCAATATGAAAAACACCCTCTAAGTATATAAAAAATATTTAAAAATAAACATATTCATATAGACACATCTGAATACCCAAATCCGAATAACTTTTAACGTCTCATTGCAATTTGTGAAACGGATAGAAGCCAAAATTTTTAAAATACTACAAACCAAAAGTACATGGTTTTGGTCTCGGTAAAACATTAAGACTCAACTACCGGCAACATTATGAGTTTTACTACATCCCTAATGGGATGCAATGAACGAAATTAACTAATTTTAACTACTATCAACCGATAAAGTCGGTCTATATATCTCGGTTCCGGTTCGAGTTTAACTTTCTTCATGCGAGATAATAGTAACCCAAAGCTATAAGTATCAGCACCACCACTGCAGCAGGGGCAGCCCACATCCAGTAGTTGGCCGACTTCTTATGTTTCAGGCTGGGTCTCGGAACTGCATCGCGACCTCTATTTCGATTCCTGTACTTTATGGTACTCTCCTTTTTAACTTTAGCCTTCACCACAACGGGAGTGGCAGGAACAGGTGCATCGGCATTTTCATCCTTTTCAGGTTCCGGAGCCTCCGCCACAGCTTCAGTCGTTTCCTCAGGATTTGCACCAGTTGTGGATGCTGCTGCCTTCTTCTCGCGCTCCTGAAGGGGGGAAATCAAAATAAGATCAGTTTTGATTCGCAAACTGATTATGCACTAGCAAAACAAGATTAGAGAATGAAATAATTTCCTTGAGCTTCTTTTCGGCTTCCTTTTGAGCTCTTATAAGTGCTTTGGCTGCTTTTTCTTCAGCCTTCTTCTTCTTCCTTTCCATGGCTTGCTTCGCTTTGGCTATTTCCTCTTCTCTCTTCATTTCTTTCAGTTTTTCCGCATCGATTTCTTTGTCAGCAGATGTCTTTTCGGCTTGCTTATGCAAGTTGCCAGATCCAGAGATCTCTTTCTCTTCTACGGCACCTTTCTCGGGAGATTTTGATTCTACTACTTTGATGTCAGCATCTTTCTTGCCTTTTTTTGGTGGTTTAGTATCTGGTTCAGGAGAGGGTTTGGCTTCTTCCTTTGGTTGTCGGACATTAGGTTTTGGAATCGTTTCAGGTGCAGAAGGCACCGGTGCCTCTTGTACAACCAGTGGTTTCTCATTGGGATTCCTTATCCGACCATCCCGACTTAATTGCCTCTGGTCCAGGGACAACAAAATTCTTTTCTCATAATCGTCCCTAACGGCTTTCTTGCTGCTCCACAGAGCCATAAACTTCTCAACCTACAGAGAATACAAAAGATAAGAGGAGCCAAAAATTAAAGCATAGGAGATACTCGAGACGTAATATTAACCGGTAGTCTCAACAAACCTCAACAGTCGAAAGTTCCTCAAGACCCTTTATATCTTTCTTTGCAGCTAGCTCTTTGGCTTTGTTTAAGAGTGACCGGCTTTGGTAAAAGTGAGCATTCTGAAAAATCCAAAAAAAAAGTATTAAAACTAGTCACAAATTGAAACTGTTTTAAAAAGTTACATTATGAAAAACCTGGAAATACATATCGAACAAAAACTCAGAATATTATCAATCACGGCCAAAACACAGCTTCAGGAACGACAAAAAAAGAAGTGGTAAATTTTATTTTTAAACTTTCGTAGGCAGAGACAAGAAGAAAACACCCCAATGCAAGAGAAACCTATTCATTCCAATGCCCATAGAAAAATGCATCTACATGCAAAGAGATAAATTGAGGAGAAGCAAAAAGAGTAGAGTATCTCATTCTCACCAGGACAAAAAAATGTTCAATTTAAAGCAAAGATCGACATACCGCCTCATCACGTTGTTTCCACAGTTGCTGCATCGTTTCATAAGCTTTGTTCCTCTTCTGGAACACAGTGTTCAGCTCTTCCTGTAAAGCATCAATTTTACTCTCTATCGCACTCACTTTTTCTTTAATTTGCTTTTTCTTAGACCAGATAGCATTTTGTTCCTTCCTTACGCCATCCAAATCATTGCCCATAAGCTACAATTAAACAAATATAGCAAGTTCATTAGTCTAATTTTACAAGTCTATACTTACATACCGAAGGGGGGAAGCACATTCTGAAACAGAAATTTCTTACTTTAACTTGATCTTGAATGTCTTCTTTCTGACCCAGTGATTCCTGAATCTTTGCCCTCATCGCAGCATTAGCAATAACTTTGTCTCGGGTTCCCTCTAGTTGTTTGATTTCTCTAAGGATTTGCTTCTCCTCGGACAATGGGATGCTTTCATGCTGGATGCGATATTGCAAGCTATAGATCTGCAATATATTAATTCCGGATAAGTGACAAAAAGAGAAAAGAGCAAAGGATTAACTGCAGGGGGAAAACAATGCTTAAATCTCAATGCGGTCGAGTTTACAGTAGCAGCATACAATATCATTCAGCTCTTCCTCAGAAGAACATATACCACCACGACCACCACCATTGTTATTATTGCGAAGCTTGCCTAAAGCCTGCTGCAGTGGTTCCATTTCCTTCTTTTTTTCACCTAACATCGCCTTAAACTGCTCGAAATCAACATTCAGGGCTTTCACTTGAGAAAACAGCTCTGCTCGATCCGACTGCATTAACATAAAGATAATAATTTAACCAGAAGCAATATACCAAATACCATTCCGCACCAAGTGTAAAAAAGCAATACCATATGTGCAATTATTAATTTCATGCTCAAAGACTTGTGATACCAACAATCAGATAAATATTTGCATCCGAGGATTTAATGTTTCTTCGTCACAACATTAATGTTACCTACTCTACAATAACCAATGAAAAGGAAAACAGGATGGCATATAAATATCTTAAGAGCACGACAACATTGAACCTGATATCATATTCGACACATATATTATTGATCTAGTTTTAAACCAGCAATAATGATATCCAACCAAACGAAATTAATTGCACTTCGCTCACCTTGTGCGATTTTAATTCATCAGTAAGCTGAAACCTGACTTTATTCAACTTTTGCATCTCCTTATCAACCTGATCAATTTTGGCTTTCAACTTCGGATCATCAAAAGGGCGGTACCTTACAAAATAAAAAGAGTGGATATGCTTAGGCGCGGGCCAGTCGGCAACTGCATCACTCGGAAAGTTCGAATCAGATACATTTTTCTGTTCTCCCTTATTTGGTTCCTCGGCATCAGAACCGATGTTAATGGGTTCACTATGAACCGTATCCTTGTCCAGTTTCCCATTTTCCTTCTCGTGAAGAAGTGACTTGTCAACTTCAGTAGCTTTGTCAACAGATACATTTGCCATTTCAGATCCCACAACTTCAACACCCTAAATCACTAGACAATTAAAACCCTAATAAAATAAAAAACAAGGAGTAAGATATCACATGGCACAACAATATTATATATATCATTTATGAAGTAAAAATAAAATAACAAGATCAATATAAAGCTATTTGTTTTGCTAGATTTTTGTCAATTGGATTAAAAGAGTTGAAAAATATTAGATAACCAACAGATGCTTCAATTTTTTTCTTTATTTCTACATGAGATCATTAGAAACAATATCGAATCGGAAAATCGAACAACAAAAACACAAGATTGATCAACATACAGTAAGATAAAACCCAGATCAAAAATTAAAATTGAAAAAACAAAGTTATAACAGCAAGATCAAGCCTTTATCTATTAAAAAAACTAACATGCAAATCAATAACGAAACAATTCAGAATAACCCAGAATTTTCAAAAGGAAAAAAAAAGTCAAACATATCAAAAGAAAAACAAAAGACCCAGAGAGAAAAACAAAAGAAATGAACGAAAGATTAAAGGATTACCCTTTTTAGAGAGATTAGTAGGAGAGGATAAGGAAGCCCTTTGAAAGAGGGGAAAAAACAGGTTTTTTAAGAGATTTTGGAGAAGCAAAGGAGAGATGGGGTCAGATCTTAGTCCCTTTTTCCCTTCTGCTTCTTTTCAGAAAGAGAAAGAACTACTATATAGAAAGTCTAGAGTTATAGCATTAATGGCAGATAAAAATGAAAATAAAAAATAGGTGAGAAAATATAGGAAAAATGATTTGTCTTTGGTGGGTTTTTTTTCTTTCTTTTCCAGCTTCTACATTCAGTAAAAAAAAACGCTCAAAGATTTGTTGTTGTTGTTAATTTTTGATGTTTATGGCGCTCCGATTTATTTTCAACTCGTTGACTATTAATTTAGATTAGAATTTAGGGATGGATTACTGGGCTAGTCAAATCGGGTTTTTAGTTATTCGAATTTAATCCGAAAATAATTATACAAATTTAGATCGGATCTGATTCGATTTTATTCTTTAAAAAAAATTAATTCGACCCGACACAAAAATCATATAACTCAACCCGACCCAATCCGGTCTATAAAAATAATTTTGGGGGCCTAATTGTAAAAACAATTAATTATATGGACCAAATTGTAAATAAAAAAATTAATTTTAAGGCTATAATTGTAAAAAATATATAAAAAATAGATATTATTATAGATATTCCTAAAAAATATATTAGAGGAAATTATACTATTAATCCAGGTCGGATCAGATATATTTCACCGCAAGTCGTTAACTCAGTATTCGAATCTCTATCTATGTTTGTACTAATTTTGATTTAATTTAATCAATTAATTAATTTTTAAATATATATTTTTATAAAATTTTATTGTTTAAAATATTTAAAGTAGTTATAGTAAATTTTTAAAAGTGAAAAAAATGAATATAAGATATGTATAGAAGGGAGTGCCATTTAAAAATATGTGTCATTCAACTAAAATTATTATTTCCATAATTGAAACAAGTTGACCGGATCCAAATACTGCATAAGAAAAATATTTATACCACTTAATTATTGGAACAAGAAGATCATGACAAAATTATTAATATTTTCTTAAACTTTTCTATCAAATAATATCTTATTTATACAATCATATCGATTCGCCAAAAAATATATATTATTTATAAATTTTTACATTTAAAGACGCTAGTCGCTCTATCAATTTTCTCTCATCCACAACCGTTTACTTTTTTTTATTTAATCGGCGGCGATAATAATTTTTACATTGGTTGTCGACTTTCGGTACTTTTTATTTTATTTGTTTTTGTTTATTTGTCTTGTTCTTTTTTTTTCGTACATTTTGTTGCGTTTTCTTCTACTTTTGTGGCACGTCTTTTCTATCTTTATGACATGTTTCTATTGTTACTTTTGCAGGTTCTTGGTGTTCGTACTGTGACCCTCATATCACTTGTCTCTGATTCGTATTTATCGTTGGTCACGTAAAATTTGATCCCTTTTGAGTTGTTTGCCGATGTATTTTATAGTGAATCATCATTTTTGATAATATGTGTGAAAAGTTGTTGTCGATTTTGGGGATTTTTTCTAGTTTCTATTTTGACAATCCTCATGGACCTTTCTTATAATGGACCGTAAAGATTTTTTTTGTGCAAAGAGGAAATATCCGATCTGACTGGTGCAGCGTTTATTTTTTTTAGATATATAATTTTTTTTGTTATTTTTAACATCTAAAACATCTATTATGTTTATATTTTGATTTTATTTTATTTATCAATAAAAATGTATGGTTAATGTGTTCAAAAATATATATTATTTAACAATAAATAAATATTTAAAATTTCACTTTGGTAATATATTATTTATAAAAAAATATATATATTTAATACATTGTTTTGTAAAATTTAAAAAAATGTGATCATATTTATAATTTCACATGTGAAGTTTAAAGACTATGTAATAATGAATTAAATAGATAATTTTAAGCTCTGCTGTGAATAAAAAATATATCAATCGGACCGACAAATAAAACAAAATAAGGAAGCAAAAGCAAAAGAAGCAGATAAATCCAATATAAAATTCAGATATGTAACGTGATGGGCTTTTCGACTCTTCCTCGTGCTTAATCTGGTTTCAGTCGAATTGGCCTTCACAATATCAATCTTCACAAAACGCGTGTACTTCACCTCTAATCTAATATCGCGGCATTTGATGATTAAGAGACTGAAAATGAAGCGAATATTTCGGCAAATGTACGGTAAATAATTTGTTTATATTTGTTTATTTATTAAACGAATGAACATGAATAAAATTGTTTATTTTTTTAATATAAAGAACGAATAAAAATAAGCACGAATAAAGAGCTCGTCCGTTTATTTACATTTACTCATTTAAATTTATTCATATATGCTCATTTATATTTATTGTTTTTCACAACAAAATTATTGTATTTTTAAAAAATAAAAATATATAATTAAAATAAAAAATACTCAATGCAAGAGACTTCAAACTTTTTAAGAAAAAAATTAAACAATTTTCAATGTTATTTGAGTTTTTTTGTGTTTGTTTATTTCGTTTATCATTTTAACGAACGAACATGAATGAACACGAATAAGTTACATTCTTTAACGAATGAACACGAACATGAGGCATGTACAAGTGCCCTGGATATCTGTCCTCGAAGGGAAGTGGAATCCGGAAGAAGGGGTGGGGATGGTGGAGAGAACGGTAGAAGTTCCCTCTGAAGGACTCAATTTGGGATTTGATGAGGGGTGTAAACAAGATATTGGTCGAGAGCTAGCTATAGTGGTCCATAATCCGATGGGGGAAGAATGTCAGGATTACGGTAATCAGGATGAGAAAGGGGAATTGTACTCTCAAGCGGTTTCACGGGGTGAGGAATTGAATATGTCATCTAAGGTGATTGGATTGGATAAGGATAATTTGAATTTGGAATTATCTTCATTCGGAAAGGATATTGTTGAGAATATTAAAAATTCAATTCGAATGGCTCCAAATGGATCGTTTCCTCCAGTTCAATCTGCGAAGGAACCTATTGAGACTTTGGGACAAGGCACGAATTAAACATCATCGGCAAAGAGGACAAGAGGTAGGCCTCGCAAATCTCAAATGATTGGGGTAATCAACTCGGAATCTGAATTGTGAGTTGAAGCTCAGGCAGTTTTGGATGTAAGTTAATAGATGGTTCAACTGTAGGGAGAGAGGCGGATATAATTAAGGAGATAACTAAAGTTCTTGCGCCTTCGGGCAAGGGCTTGTGATAAATGAGAACTTTATCTTGGAATGTTCGGGATTTGGGGATGTCCGCTAAAAAGAAAGATGTGCGTGATATTGTTCGGAAAAATAGAGGGGATATGATCTTGATTCAAGAGTCTAAGTTGGAGGATGTATCGATTAGCTTGGTTAGGCATTTATGGCCCTCGGATAATTTTGGTTTCACGTTTGTGCCTTCGTTGGGGGGCTTCGGGTGGTATTATGGCAGTGTGGGAATTGAGCCGGTTCAATTTGGTGGATTCCGAAAGATGTTGAAATTTGCTTATCCTAAGGGGGCGTGGATCGCGGTTGACTTCTCCTGCAGCATTATTATTGTTTACGCCCCATGCCATATTGTTGAGCAAGTCTTTGAGAGTTGATCAGTGAAGGAGTACGGTCCTGTGATCAACCATGCGTGGTGGGGGGAGATTTTAATGCAGTCAGGTTTTCTTCGGAAAGGTCGGGATATTTTATGGAGTTTGAAGGAATAAAACAGTTTTCGAATTTCATTGATGCTTCGGGTCTAATTGATTTACCGATTCTTGGAAAGCAGTTCACTTGGTATGGCTCGGAGACTCGATGCAGTCGCATTGATAGATTATTAGTGTCAAGTGCATGGTTGGATCAGTTTTCTCATTTGAAATTGTTAAGCTTACCGCGTCTTTTGTCTAATCATACTCTATTGCTATTGGTTAGTGATGACAGATTGGGGACCGCCTCCCTTTCGCTTTCTGAACTGATGGCTGAAGAGTTGTAACAATATTCGTAGGATGGCTGATGAATGGCGGTCCATTTTGATGGCTGTGGAGGGATCGTTTGATCTCATGGGGAAATTGAAGGCAAGAAGATATTTCTTGAAGGATTGGAATAAGAGTGAGTTTGGAGACGTCGAGAAGAAGATTAATGATCTTCAGAGTGCAAATAGATGAGGTAGATAAGAGGTTGGGTTCGGGCGCTGTCCCGGATTCGCTACTTGCGAATCAACGTTCGTGGCAACTAGTCTTGTAGAAGGCTATAATACTTAAAAGAATCTTTATGGCGTCAAAAATCTAGGATCTCCTGGTTAAAGTTGGGTGATCGTAATACAGCTTTTTTCATCGGTCCAAAGCTAAGGGCGATGCGAAATCAAGTTGATGGCCTTTTTGTACGTGGTAGGTGGGAAACTGATCCTAACCGGTTACGCAAATTTGTTTGTTCTGAATTTTAAAGGCATTTCACCCAGGAGTGCAAAGTTAGTATATTAGAGCCGACCCTTGAGTTTAAGCGTTTGGGTGCTCATGAAGCTGAGTTGCTTGAGGTATCATTCTCGGAAGAAGAAGTGAAGGCGGCTCTTTGGTCATGTGAGAGGTCGAAGGCGCCGGGCCCAGATGATTTCAGTCTTGAGTTCTTTAAGACTAGATGAGATTTTTTTAAGGGTTGACATTATGGAATTCATGGGGAAATTTTATGCCAAAAGGTGTTAATTCTACTTTTGTGGTGCTTGTTCCGAAGAAGGAAACACTGTTGGAAATCAATGATTTTCGGCCTATAAGTCCTATTAATTCTTTACACAAGATTTTATCCAAGGTTTTGTCAAAACACTTACAGCGAATTTTGGGTCAGCTTATTAGTGACACCCAAAGTGCTTTTCTCTCGGGTAGATAGATAATTGGTGGGATCTTACTAGCGAACGAAGTTATTCACTCTTTGCAACATGGGAGCTCGGGGCGTATGGGTTTCATCTTAAAATTGGACTTCGCCAAGGCATGTGATTATATTCGGTGGGAGCTTTTGGATTCAATTTCAGATAGCATGGGTTTTGGAAGTACGTGGCGACATTGGATTTGGGAATGCGTTCAGCTAGGATGTCAATTTTATTAAACGGAAGTGCTTCGTCTGAATTTGGCATAGGCCGCGGGTTACGGCAAGGCGATCCATTGTCATATTTGCTGTTTGTAATAGTTGTCGAGGCTTTACATTTTATGCTTCTAAAGGCGGAGGAAGCTAGCTTGATTAAAGGGATTAACGTGGTAGCGGATTTCTCGATATCTTATCTCCAATTCGCAGATGATATAATATTATTTCTTGAAGGTTCGTCAAAAACTGTTTTGAATGTGCGAAGGGTGCTGGTAAGTTTCCAATTGTGCTCGAGTTTGGAGATAATTTTTTTGAAGTCTACTTTAATTGGTTTAGGGGTGGATAAAACTGTTGAGACTGGTTGTGCTTTGATTATGGGTTGTGCTACGTGTCACGTCCGTAAATTCACACAAACTAGGACGTGCGGCCTTGGGTGCTTGCTGAGCGGACTAGCAACCAAGTAAGCCTAAACTGATCGAAGCTAGAATGCTTGGATCGTTGCGGAAACGAAAAGAACAAAGAAAGGAAATGGCTAGCAAAGAAGACCGAGGGAAATGAGTGAATGCTCAATGTATTACTCAAATCATAAGTGATGAAATGAGGTGGGGGTGAGCCTCTATTTATACTTGAAGCCCCCTACATCCAACGGCTAAGATGAAAGTAAATCAACGGACAAGATTAAAGCTATACAATAATATCCCTTGATCCTAGCTATTTGGATCAAACTTGCCAAAGATAAGGGATTACAACAAATATGGAAATATTCAAGGTGATAAGGCTTGTTGACTTGTGATACTTGCTATATCTGATGGCTCTTCAACCCCAAGTGATGGGCTAGCTCGGATGGGTGCTGGCAAGCCCAAAATAGTGTGGAGGGCCTCCTCGGCTTCTTGGTGTGCGTTGGGCACGGACCCTAGGGTGCGGGCAGTGACAATCTCCCTCACTGGTTCTGGCGACGCCCTCGTCGCCCGACTGGTATGGTAGTGCCCCACTTGGTTCTTGAATTGCCAAAGGGCCTCAGCTGGTTCCCAACTACCCTCACTGTCGGGAAGTCCCTTCCACTGAACAAAGTACTCATGCCTCGGCCGGTAGTTCTGCCGTCGAATGACTCTCTCTGCTTGGATCTCTCGAACCTCGTTCTCATAGGAGACCTTCACTCCGACAGGCGCTCGGTGTGACTTGCCTAACTCATCTCGATGGTAGGGCTTGAGTTGACTGACATGGAGCACTGGATGAGTTCGGATGGTCGATGGCAACTCCAATCTGTAGGCCATAGTGCCTACTCGTTTCACAACTTCGAATGGACCCTCGTATCTCCGCACAAGACCCCTGTGCATGTTCTTGTCGCGGAAGATCCCGGTGATTTTGGCAAGGACTTAATCACCAACTTGGAAGTTCACGTCCCTACGCTTTCGATCTGCCCACTTCTTGGTCCGCTTCCCTGCCTTATGTAAACAAGCTCGGGCTAAGTCGTGATTCTCTTGCCACTCCTTGGCAAACTTGTGTGCTGCTGGATTAGGCTCCTCATACTTGGTAGCAACCGCGTTGGGTGTAAGCGGTTGTTGCCCCATCACGATCTCAAACGGACTTTGGTTTGTCGCCTCGCTCCGTTGCAAGTTGTAGGAAAATTGGGCCACATCTAACAGCTTTGGCCAGTCGCGTTGTGTGGCACTCACATAGTGCCTCAAATAGATCTCCAACAAAGCATTCACTCGCTCGATTTGCCCGTCGGTCTGTGGGTGGAAACTAGTTGAGAAGTTCAAACTTGATCCCAAGAGCTTGAACAACTCTGTCCAAAACTTCCCTGTGAACCGCGAGTCTCGATCACTGATGATTGTCTTTGGCACTCCCCAAAGCTTCACCACATGCTTGAGGAAAAGACGGATTGCCTCCTCTGCTAGGCATGCCTTAGACACTGGAATAAACGTCTCATACTTCGAAAACCTGTCAACAACAACCATAATAGTAGACAGGCTATCAGTGCTAGGCAAACCGACAATAAAATCCATGGAAAGACTCTCCCATAGTTGCTCGAGAATAGGCAATGGATGCAACAATCCCGCTGGTTTCTTCATCTCCATCTTGTCCTGTTGGCACACAAGACAAGTCCTCACATAGGCTTCAACATCCTCGCCCATGTGTGGCCAGTAGTAGTGCTCGCTGATTAGTGCCATGGTCCGATTCATCCCTGGATGTCCGGCCCACTTGGAGTCATGACACTCCTTCATGAGCTCCTAGCGTAATTCTCCAAACTAAGGCACGTAGAGACGGTGCCCTTTGGAATAAAGCTAGTCCCCCTCGAGCCAAAACCTTCTGGTTTTCCCTTCTTTGGCATACTCGATCAACATTTTATCCGTTGGGTCATGTGACAACCCCTCCTTGACGCGCTCAAACAACTGTCCGTTCGGCAAGCTAACAATCTCCATGTTGTACCTTCGGCTTAAGGCATCGGTAACGGAATTCACTTTCCCGGGCTTGTATTCCATGGTAAAATCGAACTCTGCAAGGAATTCCTGCCAACGAGCCTGCTTGGGAGACAATTTCTTCTGGGTCAGAAAGTAACTATTGGCAATATTATCAGTGAATACCACAAACCTCGACCCAAGTATGTGGTGTCGCCAAGTACGCAAGCAATGCACTACTGCTGTCATCTCCTACTCATAGACCGTGTATCTCCTCTCGGTCTCATTGAGCTTTCGGCTTTCATATGCAACCAGATGTCCCTCTTGCATCAGGACCCCACCAATGGCAACGTCGGATGCATCGGTGTAAATCTCAAAAGGCTTGGTGTGATCCGACAACGCCAACACTGGCTCACTCGCCATGGCCTTCTTCAGTCCCTCAAAGGCTTCTTGACACTCGGTGCTCCAGTCCCACGCCTTGTCCTTCTTCAATAGCTCAGTCAATGGTGTGGCGATCTTGGAGTAACCCTTGACGAACTTTCGGTAGTAATTGGCTAGCCCCAGGAAGGATCTCAACTCTGTCACCTTGGTTGGCGGCTCCCAATCTAAGATGGCTTGAATTTTGGCCCCATCCATCCGGATCTTGCCACCTCCAACTATGTGGCCTAGAAAAGGGACCTCCATCTGAGCAAACAAGCACTTCTCCTCTTTGACATAGAGCTTGTTTTCCCGCAAGACCTCGAACACATGCCTCAAGTGTTCCACATGCTCCCCAAGGCTCTTGCTATAGATGACAATATCATCAAGGTAAACTACAACGAATTGATCAAGGAAATGTTGTAGTACCTTATTCATCAGGGTGCAGAAGGTGGCGGGAGCATTCGTAAGCCCAAATGGCATCACAAGAAATTCATACGAACTGTAGCGTGTTACACAAGCTGTTTTCGGCTCGTCTCCTTCTGCAATCCTCACTTGCCAATATTTGGACCGTAAATCTAACTTGGTGAACCACCTTGCACCACCAAGTTGATCGAACAAGTCTGCTATGAGTGGGATCGGGTACTTGTTCTTCACAGTGAGCTTGTTCAAAGCCCGATAGTCGATGCACATTCGAAGAGTCTCATCATGTTTCTTCTGAAAGAGCACCGGAGCACCATAGGGTGCCTTTGATGGTCGGATATAGCCTGCATCGAGGAGTTCCTTCAATTGTCTGCGTAACTCCTCTAGTTCTGGCGGAGCCATTCGGTAAGGGGCTCTAGCGGGTGGCTCCGCGTTCGGCACAAGCTCAATCTTGTGGTCGACCTCTCTTTTCGGTGGAAGATCCTTAGGCAACTCGGCAGGCATCACGTCACAGAATTCTGCTAAAACTTGTCTCACTTCTGCTGGAACATCCTCGGTCATGGTGGCCTCATTGATCACCAACGTTGCTAGGTAGGTTGGCTCCTCCTTACGAACTCCCTTGCTGAATTGGATGGCTGAAATCATCTTGGCCCCAACTCCAACTACTCGGTTTATCGGAACAATGCATTGGCCTCTCGAATCAAGTATGCACAAGCAATCGACAAATGGAATGGGAAACGCATTAATCTTGTCAAAGAAACTAAGCCCAATGACAAAGTCAAAATCATCAAGTGAAATTACCTTGATGTTTTCCTTACCAGACTATCCCCTAATCTCGAGTTTGACTCTTTTTGCTACTCCTGCAATCGGAGCCTCCTTGGTATTCACGGTCTTGATGAACCCACTTGTCTTCTCAACATGAAGGTCAAGTTTCTTTGTGGCCTGTTCGGACATGAACAACTCTGAGGCACCGATGTCCACTAGCGCGCTCAACTTCTGGCCAGCAATGGTGATGTCGACGAACATCAGCCCCTTCTTCTTGGAACCCTTCTTGACCTCCATGCAACTGAGGATGGAGCCAAGCTTGAGGGTCTCCTCTTGATCTTCCTTTCCTTGGATGGCAGCAACTTTATGTCTTTGTGGGAAATTGCTTTTGTAGTGTGGTCCTTTCGACACTAACTCTAAAAATCGATGGTCTCCCGTATAGTTTACCCTTAAATTTAAGTCACTGTCTCGTTTCAGTCAGACAATTTAGCAAAGACTTGGGGATCCATTCTAAAACACTACTACTTCTCGGCTTCTGCATGTCTCCATTCATTTCAACCTTTGGTAAAGCTTCTCATGTTTATGGGTTTTTTTTTGGCATAAAGTCAAAAAATACCCTCAATATTTATTTGAACAGTCACTTTAGTCCTTATTATATTTTTGGAACAATTCAACTCTTAACGTTTTATTTTAGGTCAAAATAATCTATCTATAGATGAAAATTGTTAGAAAACTGACGGTAAACAGTTTGAAATGACTTGACAAAATGATAAGTAAATAGAAAATTTATTTTATATTTTATATAATTTTATAAAATTATTTTTTGATTGATATAACGTTTTTTAGATTAACACATTTGTCTATATGATATTGTCATGACAGCGTGCACAGTCATATAAGTTTGTCACGTAATTTTAAGTCATTTACTGACAATTTTTATCTGTATAAGAGTTATTTTGACCCAAAATAAAACGTTAAGAGTTAAATTATTAAAAGAATAAAGACCAAAATAACTATTCAATCAAATGTTATGTGTATTTTTTTCTTTATGCCTCATAACTCCTTTATTTTATTTAGAAATGTGTAGGGTTTATACGTGATTTCAAAAAAAAAAAAAAACTTATATAGTAAACCTTAATATTTTCCCTTAAATCACTGCTCACTTTTTTATGTGTGTTACAAAGATATTAATTTTTGTTTTGATTGTCTACTACTCATGTTTTTTTTTTTTTTTGCTTTAATATATATAATTTGTACTTTTACTTTTGTTTTTTCCATTGTGTTTAATAAAATTAACTTTATTGTTGTAGCCCATCTCCTGTTGTTTTTGGCATGCTTTTTTTTACTTTTTTTTTCCGTTTATTTAGTCGTTTTTTGTTTTTTATATTTTTTTAGAGTTAAATTTGTTGTCGCTGCGACTGATCAAGATAATACTTATTTGTTATTCGGCTGATCTTCTCAACTTCGGGTTGGACTTGGATATGAGTTCACAATTATCGTTTTTTGTTCGTGACTGAATTGTGATAATGACCGTTTTGTCAACGTGTCATATGGGTTATATGTATTTTTAATGTTAGTGTTTATTGTTTTATAATTCAATCGTCGATTTTTAGTGCTTGTATTTATCTTTTGCTTGAGTCTTTTGGTTAAAATTTTTTTACCTTTATTTCAAGTGGCTTGTTATTGATTTAATAGTTATAAAAAGATGTACAGTGTTTAGTTTAGTTTATGTACTTATTTGAATTTTACATATTTGATATGTATTTTTTAGATAATATAACCGTCATTGGTTTGCATACACTTTAGATATAATGCTACTTAAACCCAAATTATTTAAAAAATATTTTTAATTTGACTATTTTTCAATACATATATTGTGTAAAAAAACTATATAAGTTTACATATTTACTCTTAAAAAACTAAAAATTTCTTACGATTCTAAAATTCTAAAATTTAAATAGTAAAATCAACAATTTATAGAATGATTGATTAGAATGATTGATTAAAATTCTCAGTTGACACTATTCTCTATCTCTTAAATTGTAAGTTCAAAACTCATTAATAACAAATTATCATTTTAAAAATTTAAAGGTGCGGTTGCCCTCGCACTCGTTGATCCATCATAATTATACATATATTTTATCTTAGAACCCCAAGAAAATTACATTTTTTTTATCAATTAAGACAGTTTAATTACCACTCCAAAAAGACAATTTAATTACAATAGAAAAGAATTAACTAAATTTATCATCTTTTATTTGTCTTGAAATTTTATTTATTTTACCAAAAACATTTTAAAAAAGTAATTTTCATTTTTTTTCATCGCCGAAACAATCACCATCTGAAAAAAAAAACGAAAACTCAAAACATGCAACGAGAATTTAAAGAAGCAAAAAAGGAACAAAAAATCTAAAGGTAAGTGATTTCCCCACAATTTTTCAGCAATTTTTTTCCTGATTTATGTTTGGATTTGAACTCCTGGAAATACAATGATTTCATTTAGACTGTGATTAACATTTTTGTTTTTGTTGATGCAATTTTATGGGGTTTGGGTCTTATCCATTTCTCTCTGGTTCCATGGATAAAGACCCAGTTTTTTTAATTTAAAGGATTTTTTTCCAGGTGGGTGTTTGTTAATGTATTGAACCATATCAGTTCTGAGAACAAGTGAATGGAATTCTATACCGGGTTTTAATGTCTAATGCCAAATTTCCATTTTTGATTTTTTGGGTGGGTTAATAGAATTCAATCCCATTGGTTTCTTGATCAAGTTAAATTAAAGTGAATCATGGATTTTTATTTATGCCAGGATTTAGGTGGAAGACGTCTCCATTTTGCCACATTTAATTCTTAGCAGACCACAATCACATTGGTTAAAGGAACAGTTCTATTACGATTTTCCAACTTTCTGTATTTTCATGACCAAAGGTTTGATATTAGAGGATTCAGCTAGCTCTACTTCTTTTATGCATTATTTATCAATGCAGTCATTAACACCATTAATATGTATATATTGTAAAGTCATCCTTATGAATGGTGACTAAAGTCGAAATAGTGGAAGGAGGCTAAGTCATACTCATAGCCCTATGATAATCTAATTCGTGTTCATTGTAAAAAGATGTAGATTGTTTTTTGTTTGAAATCTGAATTTCCGAAGTACATTTGCAAAAAAAGTTTAAGATTTTGTCTAAGGTGTTTTGAGGAAAGGAATTCCTGACTTCCTGCTTTTTTGGTCTGTTTGTGTTAACAGAAATCAATCACATTAGCTTTTGGGAACAAGTTGTAAAGTTAAATGCTTCGAAGAACTGTGCAGCTGGTATATCTATTGATATGTATGATAGAGATTTGATTAACCAGTCAATTTTCGCTGTATGTTTTTTTTTATATCTAAAATGAGAATCGAGTGATTGGATTCGCTTCTAGTGACAGTTAAATAGGATAATTCTTCATTGTACGTTTTTTTTGTTAGAATTTTTGTGGGGTTGTTGTGAGTGAATGATAGGGTGAAAGGAAATGAGTGAGGAACTCGGGGTTGGGTTTGAGATACAATGACTGGAGGGTCATTGGGTCTTCGTACAGGGAGTTATGGATCATTGCTGAGCATAAAAAATGTTATTGCTGGTGGCGGAAGATTGTTGCACTCTAAATCATTTGGTAGTGCACGAAAGAATCAAATCATGATGCTTTCAGGTTCTAGGGAAAAGGAGAGGTCTCTACCTTCCATTTGGTATCGGTGTCTGGGTCGCCGGAAAGTTTCCATGCTGCTTCTGGTTGCCCTTGCCCTTTTGGTCTTCGTCTTGGGTTCTTTTCTTGTCAACAAAGGTCTGTTCCTTTTTTTTGTTACTCTGGATTCAAGTTCTAACTTTATTCTTGAATTTTGATTTCTAGAGAACTAAGGCATAGGTTGACATGTTTTTTCTATACTCGGTCTTTTATAGGCTCACTTACTGATTTACGTAGTGACTCTCCGACTTTTCATTCTCAGCGCGCAGTAATTTAATCGAGACAATAACTTATTCATCTTTTTCTGGTTTGCATTCTGTATGATTATGAGACAGAAAGCAATAGTCCAACTGTTGATCAACGGATTGGAACTATGAGCATGGGTCATCATCTGAATGGTGCCCGTAGTGAAAATTCGCGTATACTCGGAAGGAAGGATCAACATAAAGATAATACGTATTCTGCAGTAAATAATGCGAATGGGGGTGATGGAAATAGATTTCAAGCTTCTGTTTCTGAAGGTGCAAACCATCCATGTGCAAATTTCACATTTCCTCCTCCTCCTCCACCTAATCTTAGACGGATTGGGCCTCGGCGTAAGTTTAGGTTCATTATTCTCTTTCTCACAATCAGAGCTGCATTAAATGTAACTGTATTAATATTTTTGTTACATGGATGCATAAAACAGTAGTTTTAGATCGAAGCAACTACATTTTTTTAATAATAACATGATATATCAACATAAAAAGCCATTGGATTATTCATTATGTTCCTTCTTTTTAGTAAATCATAATCACTTTTGCACCAAAAAAGGTGATCCATGCATGATCATCAGAATGAAATAACGTTCTCATCTTTTCATGCTTGCATCAATATATGCATATTTAGATTATGTTTCATTATCTTGCCACTAATTTTATTCTTGCTCGTCCCTTTTTCAGCATGTCCAGTATGTTACATCCCCGTGGATCAGGCAATAGCTAGCATGCCAAGCTTCCAATCAGAATCTCCAGTGCTTCATAACTTGACATATGTTCATGATGAAAATCCAATCAAAAATGAACCACATGGGGGCTCTGACTTTGGTGGATATCCATCTCTAAAGCAAAGAAACGATTCATTTGATATAAAAGAGTCAATGACAGTCCACTGTGGGTATGTTTCACTCCTCTTGTGAGTATGTATCTGTAATTTAGGATAAGGATAAAACCTTATCTCTTTGCTGTATCTTAGACAGATTATTAGGCAGATTATGGGGCTTAATCTCAGGGATTTATATTTATTTGTTACCTAATTTAGGGATTTTTTACTTGTATATATATCCTATATTCTGGTGAATAAAAGATGAGTGAAACTTACAGTTTTACACTAGTTTCTACATGGTATCAGTCTAGGGATCGATTCTTTGATTTAAAAACGATGGTTTCTCCTACTGCATCCTCTGGAGCTACTCATTCGACAGATCCTCATTTTACTGTCGATGATTTTTCGAAACTCCCCGAAACATCGCCACTTGCCATCGATTTCTGGGCCATAATTATCTTCCATGGTCCCAATCAGTCAAAATCTTCTTTACTGGTCGAGGAAAACTCAACTATATTTCAGGGGAGAATAACCTCCTTCCACAGATCCAGGATGTGAAAAGTGGGTGCGTGAGAATGGTAGGGTGATGTCTTGGCTAATCAATACCATGTCCCCTGACATTGGTACACATTTTTTCTCCTTTACTGAAAAAGCAAAGATATATATGGCAAGCTGTTCAGGAGACCTATTCTAACACAGACAACACCTTTGAACTATTTAGCATTGAGAGTCGGGTATCCAATTTGAAACAAGATGGTCTGAGTGTTATCGAGTATTTTCACACTCTGTTAAGCTTTTGGCAGCAACTTGATCTATATGCAGAACATAATTGGGAAACTCCTAAAGATGCAACTTTGTACAGAAAGATACAAGCACAACGGAGGGTCTTTCAATTTCTCAATGGTCTCAACACTGACTGGGATGCTGTGAAGGCTCGGATTCTTGGTACAAAGCCTCCTCTTTCCATTCGCGAAGTCTTTGCAGAAGTTAGAAGAGAAGAAAACAGGTCTTTTATGCTTCCTGCTGTTCCCACATCTGACAGTTCTGCTTTAATTACTCAGTCTTCCTCTTCAACTAAGACTAAAAAAGGCAGACCTGTTTGTGATTTTTGCAAAAAACTGGGCCACTCGAAGGAACAGTGCTGGAAATTACATGGCAAGCCTCGGTGATTGAGATCTACTTCACGTAAAAGCACCCCGAGAATCACACCCAATTCACAAGATAACAATGCAAGTGGTGTTTTTTTTAGAGGAGCAGCTTGCTACACTCCAAAAGATGTTTGGCAACATGGGAGGCACTAGCAACGCAAATGTGGTTCTCGAGGAAGAAGGTACACAGACCGGGTTCTTCCCTACACCTTTTTAGCTACACAAGATGCTCCAGTGGATTATTGACTCGGGAGCATCGACCATATGACTGTAATGAACATTATTTTCTCGCCTTTGAACCCTCATGCTCTAAGCAATCTATTAAAAAAGCTGCAGACGGTGCAGATCCCTTATACATGGGTCTGGTTCAGTTGCTCTTAATAAGGATATTTTCCTTAAGGATGTTCTTTTTGTACCCAATATTACTTGCAATTTACTCTCAGTGAGTAAACTCTCTAAGGATTTGCAATGTTGCTCAAAGTTTAATGATAATGGTTGTATTTTGCAGGCACTGAATTCGAAGAAAATGATTGGCAATGCTAGATTGCACAATGGGCTCTATATCCTCTATGGCACTCCTAAATCAACTCCTTCAGCTTTTACTAGTTCTGTTTCTCCTTTAGGGCAGCATGATGAAATTATGTTATGGCATTTTCGACTAGGCCACCTTAGTTTTTATTATCTTGCTAAATTATTTCCTGCTCTATTTATTAATAAAAAACCATAGTTGTTTAAATGCCATATTTGTCCTCTTGCTAAACAAACGAAAGCCTCTTATCTCTCATCTACTTATAAATCTTCTCAACCCTTTGCTTTAATCCATAGTGATGTTTGGGGTCCCTTTAAAGTGAAGAATATTAATGGGTGTCGATGGTTTGTTTCTTTCATTGATGATCATAGTAGGACAACATGGACTTATTTAATGAAAGATAAATCTAAAACTATATCTATTTTTGAAAGGTTTTATACTATGGTTGAAAATTAATTTCGGAGTAAAATTCAACTATTCAAATCCAATAATGGGGGAGAGTTCTTTGCTACTTCTTTGGGTAAATTTTTTCAAGAAAAAAGGCATTGTCCAAATTAGCTCATGTGTGGATACACCACAACAGAATGGGGTTGTCGAGAGAAAGAATAGGCATTTACTAGAGGTAACTAGATCCTTGTTATTTTCTGGAAATATACCAAAATATCTGTGGGGTGAGGTTTTGTTAACTGCCACTTATCTTATCAATAGAATGCCGAGTAAAGTCCTTAAATTCAAGACACCAAGGGCTGTTTTCTTGGAGAGTTATCCTCATTTCAAACCTCTTTCCTCTGTTCTTCCTCTTAGAATTTTTGGCTGCGCTGTTTTTGTAAAAAATGTGAACCCTTCAAAATCAAAATTAGATCCTAGGGCTCTTAAGTGTGTCTTTGTGGGATATTCTTCACTTAAAAAGGGCTACAAATGTTACTACCCTCCTACTAAAAAATTCTTCGTCTCGATGGATGTAACCTTTTTTGAGCAGGAACCTTATTTTACCAAGGTTACAATTCAGGGGAGACTTGGACATAATTCCAGCCTCTAAAACATCAGGTATACCCATTCCCATCTTCTTTGATACCTTTAGATGTTCTGCCTACTACATCTCATGATATTGAGTCTCCACCTAAATCAACTACACTAGTACATTCTCCTATTCCTGTTGATGTTCCTTCACCAGCAGCCTCCCAACTTTCACCTCCTAAAACTATTCCTCAAAACACACAGACTACAAAAAAACTCAGTGTCTACACTAGAAAGAAAAAGACCATTCCTGGGGCCATTTTGCAATCTGACACTTGCCGAGAGTTGGAATTGAATCCAGCTGCCTTGGAGGATGATGGAGGTAATGAAATTTCTCCTTTATTTGATATGGAAATTTTACATATTGCTAAGAGAAAAAGGGTTAGACAATGTACAAAGTATCCTATTCAGAAGTATGTAGCCTTTGGAAAGTTAATGCCCTCTTTTAAGACCTTTACAACTTGCGTTGATAAGGAGGAGATTCCCAAAACAATTGATAATGCCCTAAAAGACTCTAGATGGAAGAAGGCTGTTGAAGAAGAAATTCAAGCACTTGAGAAAAATGGCACTTGGATTCTTCAATTACCACATGGTAAAAAACCAGTTGGCAGTAAATGGGTCTTTGCAATAAAGTATAACTCAGATGGCAGCATAGAAAGGTACAAGGCCAGGCTTGTAGCCAAGGGCTTTACACAAACCTATGGTATTGACTATAGTGATACTTTTGCACCTGTAGCAAAACTAAACACTATTCGAGTACTTCTTAGTCTTTCTATAAACAAAGACTGGAATCTTCACCAACTTGACATAAAAAATGCCTTCTTGAATGGCAAATTAGAAGATGAGGTCTACATGAGAATGCCACCTGGGATGAAGTCTGAGTTAGGAAGTCAGAAGGTTTGTAAACTGGAGAAATCTCTCTATGGTTTGAAGCAGTCACCTAGGGCTTGGTTTGACAGATTCACAAAAGTCATTAGAGAGAATGGATATAAATAGTGTCAAGCAGATCATACTTTGTTTGTTAAAGCATCTTTCAATGGGAAGAAAGTTATCCTCATTGTATATGTTGATGACATTGTAGTGACAGGAGATGATGACGGTTGAATCAGTCAGTTGAAAAACTTATTGAGCAAAGAATTCGAAACAAAAGACCTAGGGAAACTCAGATATTTCCTAGGCATGGAGGTTGCTAGATCGAGCAAGGGTCTGGTAATAAACCAGAGAAAATATGTACTGGATTTACTCTCGTAGGCTGGTATCTTTGGGGTGTAAACTCTGCGATACTCCTATGGAAGTCGGCTCAAGCTCAAAGGAGAAGAAATGGGAGCCGAGGTTGATAAAGGTCAGTTTCAAAGACTAGTGGGAAAACTCATTTACTTATCTCCGACTGGACTGATATTTCCTTTCCTATCAATGTAATTAGTCAAATATGACTAATCCTAGAGAAGGGCATTTAGAAGTTGCAAACCGAATTCTAAGGTACCAAAAGGTACACTGGACATGGATTGTTCTTCAAGAAAATCAAGATAGAACTCAGAAAATTATTTGTAGATTCTAGCCGGGCGGTGAAGTTCTTGATAGAAGGTCGACTAGTGGATGCTTTCTTTTTATATGGGGCAACTTTGTTACTTGGAGGAGTAAGAAATGATTTGTTTCTAGGAGCAAAGGTCGGTTAGGCAGTATAGAGCCTTAGCATTGGGAATTTGTGAAGGAATATGGTTGCTAAGACTTCTAAGAGAGTTAAATACAGAGCATGAAGGGAAACTAGAGATCTTCAGTGATAATCAGTCGGCTATTCAGATCGCAAAGAATCCAGTCCATCATGATCGTACCAAGCATGTGGAGATCGACAGACATTTTATTGCTGAAAAAGTGAATGGTGGAATTGTGAACTTAACTCATGTTCCTACCGAAGAACAACTTGCAGATGTGCTCACTAAAGCACTATCCAAACCAGTCTTTGATAAGATTTTGTCCAAGTTGGGCCTATACAATGTATACACACCAACTTGAGGGGGAGTGTGAGTATGTATCTGTAATTCAAGATAAGGATAAAACCTTATCTCTTTGCTGTATCTTAGACAGATTATTAGGCAGATTATGTGGCTTAATCTTAAGGATTTATATTTTATTTATTTGTTACCTAATTTAGGGATTTTTTACTTGTATATATATCCTATATTCTGGTGAATAAAAGATGAGTGAAACTTACAGTTTTACACCAGTTTCTACACCCCTATCACTTCTTCAATATAATATACTCATTACAACTTTTCTGGTAGATGTTTCTGTGATTCTTATGTTATTCACCGTGCATTTGAATGATTCAAAGAATTATTTGTCTTCATGAGTAGATATTATTTTCCTGTTGCTTTTAATATTGTAATTCCATGTATTTTCTCTGTCAGATTCGTCGAGGAAGTAAACCTGGTCACCAGACTGGATTTGACTTTGATGAGTATTACCTAGAAGAGTTGAAGCAGTTTCACGAGATTATTGTTGCGTCGGCGATATTTGGTACTACTAGACATTCAGGGTTTCACAAGATTTTATTGCTTTTATGCATGCTTTATCCTCAATCCTCATCATTGCTTTATTTTTCGCTCTCCAGGGAACTATGACGTAATACAGCAACCAATGAACATCAGTGAAGAAGCAAAGAAAAATGTTCCTTTCTACATGTTTATCGATAAAGAGACAGAAGCATATATGAAAAACAAAAGTATGTTGGATGACGGTAAAAGGGTGGGCTTGTGGAGAATTGTTGTGATTCACAATGTTCCTTACAGTGATGCGAGACGTAATGGCAAGGTTAGCATACTTTGATACGATTGATTTGCGCTTCATTTTGTTATCATTGTTTGGACATTTTGAAATCTGATTCACCTTTAAACATTTATCAGACTGATCCCGATCCCATGTGTCATGGAATTTATGATTAGTACTAGTAAATCAAATTTGATGTGTAGTCTCCTCTACTTATAGCAACAATTATGAGCTTGTCTTAGGGTAGTTGGGTTCATTGTCCGGTTCTGATGCTACTAGTTTTTTTCTTTTAAAGCATTTTCAAGGTTGATAAGAGATAAGAGGCCATAAAGGGGAATTGGGTCGTTGATTATATCATTGTTGTGTCTTTTTTTTTCTCTCTTCGAAATGGACATATAGTTATATGCTACAGTTTACAAAATAAGTGTAACGACTAGATCAATATTTGGTGAAAGATCAGGGATATTTGATGCATTAATCCTTATCAGAAATTTCTTTAGGTTATCGCACTCATGCTACGTTTGGTTGGAGTAACACTAGATAGGTTATCAGAAATTTCTTTAAGTTATCTCACTTATGCTAGTTTGGTGAATAATCAGTGTTATTTTTCCCTTATGTTTTAGTACATGAATTAGCAATAAGCTGCCTTCACTTGATAGCTTTTAGCCACTCACATGGCTTAATTTGAACAAAGATAAGAAATATATATTACTTATTTTGAATAGGTATTAGTTTTTACGTGAGTTTTTACTCTTCCTTTTAACTTTAAGTTTAAATTTATCCTAATTCTTCTTTATATTAGATAAACTATTTTAAAACTCATGTAACAGTTAAGCTTTTTCTTTATGCACCAAACGTGACATAAAGAAGTCTTTTTTACGTGGCAAGTTTTTATGGCAGGTCCCAAAGCTTTTGTTACATAGAATCTTCCCAAATATTCGATACTCTATATGGATTGAGGGAAAGCTCCAGCTTGTTGTGGATCCTTATCAAATTCTTGAGAGGTGCTCTCTGTCATGACTTTTAAAAGGGCTTATTAAATTTCTAGCTGATATGATTTCTATTGTGTCAGATGGACTGCATCTCTGAATTATAATGAAACATGAACTCTTTGTTGTTCAAGAATATTAACCACATTACTACTACATGGCTAATTAAATATAATTTTTGCTTTGGTTTAATATCCGATGTTGGCAAAATGAGAGCTTCTGGCAATGTCATAAGATTCTCTAATTGCATGAATCTTAGAGTAAAATTGAAATATACCCATGTCAGATACATACTCGTGAATTTAATTTTAGTTTTTGACTTCAGATTTGATGATTCTGTTGAATTTAATTTGACCATTATCTTATTTGGCCATTCTTCTTTCCAGATTCTTGTGGCGCCATAATGCTAATTTTGCGATCTCGAGAGACTACAGACGATTTGATGTCTTTGTAGAGGCTGAAGCAAATAAAGCTGCAGGAAAATATGATAATTCATCTATTGATGCGCAGGTGGATTTTTATAAAAAAGAGGGATTGACACAATATTCTGAGGCCAAGCTTCCTATAACCAGTGGTATGTAGAATATTTTGTACAAATACAAATATGTACGCGCCTTACACGGTTTTTGAGCCATTTCTCTACTAAAGTTTTATCTTTTTGGTGTTCAACTGCTTTTCTGCAGATGTTCCTGAAGGTTGTGTACTCATAAAGGAACATATTCCGATCACAAATCTGTTTACCTGCCTGTGGTTCAATGAAGTTGATCGTTTTACATATCGGGACCAGTTAAGCTTTGGAATGGTGAGGGATAAAATAATGGCGAAAGTGGATTGGCATATCAATATGTTTTTGGACTGTGAAAGACGCAATTTTGTCATACAGGTACATATTTTCACTATTAACTTAATGAGATTATGAATTTCGAGCTTGATAACATATATATTATTCTTTGAATTCCTCTAATACACTAACGCTAGGCCTTGAGAAGAACACATGTTTTAGTGTTACAATGTAAAAAATCACTTGCATCAGTGCATGATATGATTGAGCAAGGAATCTTGTTTTTCTACTACTTTTTTTGTTGAGAGGTATTTCTTCGGCTTTTATTGGATACAACCGGTGGCAGGAGCTTGTAGGTTTGATAGGAGCATGTAATCAATTTCAGCTGCTTTTCTTCGTATTCACAGGCATATCATTGAGATCTATTGGAGCACATGCCTCCACCAGTTGCGGTGATTCGACGCCCACCAGATTTGCCGAGTACCAATGTCTGTGGAAGAAATCAAGGGAAGAGGATTCCAAGACGCGGGAAGGATAGGAGATCTGGTTCGAGACGTCACCATAGGGCTTCTGCTGGTAATAGAGAGCAATTTCTTTTAAATGCTTTCTGAACCAAAAAGAAGAGAATAGATCAAGCTCTTTCTTCTTCTTTTTGATCTTCGTCGTCGCCATCTTCTTTTCTTTTGGCAAAATTGAATTTGCATGTATTTGTTGTCACGGAATAGGAGGACTAGTTAGCTAATTTTAGGATTATGTAAGAAGTAAAATTGGCACAAATTTTTGTCTGGAAAATTTTTGTTATCTATTCTTTTATTGTTGTACATCCTGAAATTGAGCTTCATAAATGCTGCTATCATTGTCCTTGTATATTGCTTTCATTCTTGTTTTTGTCACATATATGAGAGAAAGAAGATTATGAATCGGGACAAACACAAATGCATCAAGATTCAAATAAATCCTGCCCTTAACGGATTTACTTAAAGAATTTAGTGTTTCGTTCTACTAAACTAATTAGTTGATTATCATTTATGAAATGAATTCTTCCAAAAAGGCCAGAGGCCCAAAATAAATTTCATAAAAATGGTCTAAAACCATAAAGAAGACATTTTTTATATTTTGTAAAATTCTAAAATTCTTATAGGACCTATATGTCGACACGTGTCAATAACCCATTCCTTTTCAAAAACCCTAAACCCTTGAGCCTCCTACAAAACCCCCGAAATCATATAACTTCAGCCTTTAGTTTCCATCTACAGAACCTCCAAAAACCATTACTTTGTTAGCTAGCATCAATGGCAACAACAACAACAGCTGCTGTTGCAAGAAATCTGCTGAAAAACAGCAAATATGTGCCCCAGATTCTACGTGGCCAAATCCTTGGTCGGCCCAATGCTACTGCAAACCTGAATAACATAGCCAAAGATCACCACCAGATTGTTCAATCTTTATTCATCTCGAACCAAAAGATTCATGCCCAAATACCCATCTTTGGTTTCACAGAAATGGGTTCTCTTGTCGGGTCTTACGGAGGGCTGAGCCTGGCGGAAAAAAGTAGCAGCGGCCATGGGAAAGGCCAGCTGGATGATGATGATGAGTCGTTCGATGGTGATGAGTTTAAGGAAGATTTTGAAGGCGAGTTTGATGATGATGATGATGACGAGTTTGACGACGACGATGACGATGACGACAATGATGATGGTACGTTCGATGATGTCAAGAACAAGATCAAGTTTTAAGCTTATAGGATTATGCAAATGTTTCAGAATGATAAGAAAAAAGAAATAAATGAACAGTTAAAATGCTATGCTTGTTTTAGTACTAATTTGACTATGTTCTTCTGGTTAAAAGCTCTGGTCTTATGTTTCTTAATGTCACTTGTTTCCCTCCAATTTTATATATTATAGTTTTGCCTTCTTTTATAACTAGATAAAGCAATCTTTGATGTTTGAAGGCTATTGGAAAAACTAAGGTTAGCAGTTTAACAAAAATGTATCAATTATCTGCTTGAATTTTGTTAAGTTGAATTTTCATTTTGGGAGTGGTAGTTGCATGAATCAATTCGATTGAAGGTTTAGATTTGTTAGCCAGAAATTTCATTTTCTTGCCACTATGTTTTGGGTTAGATTGTATTTTGATCTTAAAGATACCCAAGTGTTCATTAACTGCTTGTAGTGATGATAGAAATGGAAGTGTTTGTACATCCTTCCTTGAACCAGAGCATGTTGTTTTCGGTCACATGCATTTATCGACGTTGTGAATATAATAAATGTTATTGTGATTAATGCGAATATTATGGCCATAAAATTTTTAATACAATAACATAATGATTACGAAATTTTTTAATAACATATGTTATTTTTTGCTTCATCCAACCTTGTTGAGACAATTTGTTTAACTTCGAAATAAGCTTCTTTTGGGACAAGTTCTGTGGTCGGATTTGTAGGTAAAATGGAGGGTTGAAAATAGTCTTAAAAGGCTCATATGCCCTTAAATTATATACTTTTTTTTAAATGGTCCCTAAAGTAATTTTTCGAAATACTGTAACTCCATTAATTAAAAATGTTATCCTGCTTGATTTAATTATTTTTTTAATTTGGCAGTCCTATTTATAAAAAATTTAGGATTACAAATATAACAATCAACAAATTATTGAATATAATAATTGTATCTATAAAGAAATTTAAATTTTTGAATATCGTATATTTGATCCGAATGTGAAATAACTATATGTATCCGATTCAAATTTTTTGAATATCCAATTCAAATTATCCAAAAAATAAAAAATAGATGGAATATTCAAAATTTTAGATCAGATTAATCGGATCGAATTTTTTTACACACCACTAAATGCAGGAATGCCCCCATCCCTGTCTCCCTTTCCACCACCACCATTAGAGAAATTAGTTAATTTACTTGCTGCTCAGCAGAATCAACAAATTTGGCTGAATGCAATCTTTTTTATTTTGAATCGTGGGGGAATTTTTCCACATCTTCATTAGTTTCTATAATTCTGATCAAAGATAACACATTATCATACAATTCAAGAGAGCTTCAGAGCCCCACTTCCTCTACACTCTCAGACCTCACCCCGTTTCTTTACAATAAACACAGCTGCAAAAATCAGGGGAAAACTCAACTAATAAGTGCCCCTCTCTGCCTATGGTGGCTGGACTAAAGAGTGAACCTCCCAATCATAATCCTCAAGCACAAAATCAAAAATTCTTCAAACCCAAAAAGAGTTAAGTTTTCCCCTATATGAAACTTATCTGATTTCAAAAAAAAAAAAATCTAATCTGCAATTTACCCAATCATATTTGATTTGTAGGCGTTGAAAACGCTTTGCTCTATGGTTAGATTGTTACCGGAGTCCTTCTTGAGGTAGATTCAAACTCATTTAGGGGTTAGGGTTTCGTTTTGGGAAGTAGGGCTTGTATTTGTTTTTTTTTTTTTCGTGTTTGGGGAAACTTAGTCTTCTTTCTCCCATTGCCGGCCACCATTGAGTGCGGTTGAGGAGAGCCGCCGATGATCGGCGTTGTTTGATTTTGGTCTGACGAGAACGAGAGGGTAGGAGAAGAAGGAGAACCCTGGTTCTTTGTATTCTGAAACAGAGAAGGAAATGAATGAATTTTTTTCTTTTATTTTTTATTGCTTATTTATTTAATGAACAATTTATAGAGACTAAAATGAATAAAAAATAAAATTTAACACACCTAACGTGTAATTTATCTTTTTATTTAAGTTAATTTATTTTTTAATAAAATAATATATATTACGTTTTGATTGGTCTGTATAAACTTTTTTTAGTAGTGTATTTTAAAAAATACTTTAAAAGCTTGTTCGGAAAAAAGTGTACTATAATTTAAGAGGTAAATGGGCTTTTAAGCCTTAAAAATATCTCTAAAAGGTTTTAGATTGAACTTGTACTGTTTTTCCTTGAAAATTTTTCTCAAATTATCATTCTTTTATTTATAATTATTTTACATTTTAATTAATATTTTTAAACTTTTATTATTATTATTTAAAATTAGACATTTGTTAATATTAATTTTCTTAATTCAAATACATTTGAGTTCACACTCTTTAAATGTGGTAAGAAATGCTGTTAATCGGAGCAAAAACCCAATCAAAAAGTAATGAGTATTTTAGACGTTATTTAAAATTAATTTTTATGTTTATAATAACATAAAACATATATTAAATATAATAAATTAATGATTTTATGGTTACTTTCAAGGTATGAGATAAAATATTACTTTAAATGAAAATTTTAGATTTTAATTCATGAATTTTAAATTGGCTCTGGTCAATTTAAATTTTTTTTATTTATTTAGTTTTTTATTTATTTAAGTCTTAGTATAAAATCGACGTCCCAGAATATCCCAAGGGCATCTCGGAAACCAATCATTGCCGTCCACGTTTTGTTGTCTCTTTCATTTCTCATCATCCAAAATTGTTCCTTTATTTACTATAATCCAATCCTCTCGCTCTCTTTGAAATCTCCACTCTCTTCCTAGGAATCATTCCCTTTTTTCGATGGCTTTCTCTACGGTTCCGATCACCGTTGCTGTCTCTGTCCCTTCTTCTTTGCTGTCTGATCGGAGAACATCCGTCAGATTATCGGAATTTCGAGGTCTCAAGATGAAACCGAGGTCGGCCTCGGTGGCTCAGTTTTCCAGATCGGTGATTCAGGATCCGCGTCGAGTCGATCGAGTCGAACGTGTTGTTTATGAGGCTCAGAACACTGCTGTTGATGGTGAGTGTCTGTTTCGGTTAAAATTAATTTGTTTATTCTGTTTTAACTTTAATTGTTTTAATTATGCCTTTTTTTCAACTTGTTTGATTGCTTGGAAAGCGAAAGGAAATAAGAAAGGATTATTGGATGAAAATGAAAAAAAGAATTAGATTCAAGTTAAAACCAAACCTTTCATAGTTGAATTATCATAATTACTTAGAATTTAATTGTTCTGTAAACTTAAACTAGCTGAACAGTAGCAGTGAGTTCTCCTATGTTTTAACTTTAAATTGAGTTTATTTACTAAATAAGTTCTATTAGAATTAATTGTTTGTTTTTGCTAATGGTTGTGAATTTGTTTAACCTTTAGAAATTCATGTAATTCTCCAAGTTACTCGAACTCGGGACTTGGATGTGTCTGACTCGGATATGAACTTCAGAAATAAAATCTCCAAGTTATTGGAAGTATTTGGAAGGTTTACACATCTCCATGTGTATGTGTGTGTATTATTAAGCTTGCTGTTGAAATTTGCAGTGCCAGCAATTAAAGATGAAAATTGGCAATCACTTGTTCTTGATTGTGAATTGCCCGTTCTGGTTGAATTTTGGGCTCCCTGGTGCGGACCTTGCCGTATGATCCACCCCGTAATCGACGAACTGTCGAAGCAATATGCCGGGAAGCTCAAATGTTACAAAGTTAACACCGATGAGAATCCCGACATCGCAACTCGATATGGAATCCGAAGCATTCCAACTGTTGTGATCTTCAAGAGTGGGGAGAAGAAAGACGCAGTGGTTGGTGCCGTTCCGAAATCGACATTGACAATTTGCATCGAGAAAATCATGTAGGATAGGTAAGAAAAATCTCACTTTTTTTCCCCTGGAGGTTTAAGCTCTTTCAAGCAATTCTCTTTTAACTTCATGTGGCATACGTTATATGTTACAATGTCCGAAATAAACTCGTGATCCATTAATTGACAGAGTGATCAAGGATGCTTAAGTTATCCCATCTTGTATGGGTTCAAAGCCTGGCATTAGCGTTAGGAATGTAATTATCTCTTTGCTTAATAAAAAAATCGACGTATTTTACCGGTCTTAGTGTTAATTAGTTAATATTGGTGTTGCAGGCAAAACAAGTAAATTCCTAGTCATGCAATCCACGATTCCAGATTAAACGAGCAAGCGAAACAAAACACAACTAACATTTTTGTGCCTTTTTTGTTTTGTCCCACTTCTTCATTCATATCTCTTCCCCTGCATGATTGAGCTTCGAAAGAGAAAACACACAAGATGATGTCAGTAACAAAAGTTGTAATCTTTACAACGATGGCGACCACAAAAACACGGGCCATTTCCCTCCCGCCGTTACAGCCAGCCCAACTCATGAGCTGAACGGCAATGATAACGTCGCATCGAAAACTGCTGGAACCGGTGAGCCCGTTATTCTTGGCTTTGAATCTGGTAATCCTGGTTTCAGATGTTAGGAGAGATGTAATAATCCTGATGGTTTCGGTCTACTATTTCCACAAATCCCAGGAGAGAGCAGCCAGAGTGCAACAATGGGGTGTTGCGGACAGTGTGATCAGTCAAGGTTCGAGAATTGGGAGGTTGTGAACATGTTGCAAGTGAACTAAATGTTAGAGAGATGGAAAAGATTAGGATTAATGAGCCTGTTCCACCAAAGAGATAGATGAGCCATGTTTGGTAAACATGATGTCTATTTCATGACTTTTAATTGTTTTACGATTTTACTTTTCATGAGATATGAACCTGGGACGTATGGGTTAAAAGTCTCAATGCCATCCATTGAAACAAGTTTATTTTATGGGTTATAATTTACAACATATTATATTATTAAAAGTTAACTTACGAGGGAAATTAAATAAATATTCAATTTAGTAGAAAATGTATTGATAGGGTTGATATTGTAAACTCCCATTGCTTGGGGTATTCTGCCTTGAAATTGCGAGTATCCCGGCTGTACTATGTGATTTGTAGTAGTCTTCATTGCTTTTTTTTGGGTAATGAAATAAATAAATTATCCAAAAAAAGGAAATGAAAGAAATGAAAATAGAACCTCTCCATAGAGCCGCGGTGTTTTAAGGCCTTAGATTGCTCATTTAACAATAAAATTAAAGAAAATGGGCAATTATTTTGGATGAAAGTACAAACAGATATCCAATATTGCAGGGGACAGTGAGAGTCGTTACAAGAAGCCGAGGTGAATTCAGGCACATAATATGTCCTAAAATCACAAGCTCCACTGCTACGCCGGCAAACGACCCGAGAAGCCATCAAAGCCCGTGCCTACGTCTAAGTGAACCGACAGGCGAGAGAAGCCCTCGTGCAAGTGGAAAGGAGTCTAAAATTCAGTCGATTTTCTTTTGTTTTCTTTTTTGAATTTATTGTTAAAAGAGACGTTCTGAAAAGGGATCTGCAGGAGCTTAGATGCTATTGGGAGGGTGAAAATGGTGGCAATATAAGGACATGCTAAACTAAAGCCAAGTTGCCAATAACTACTTCTGTATCACAACACAAGCATATATCAGGACTACTGCATATTAAGAGTGAATATCAATAGAAATCGAAACTGTAAAACATTGACAATAATATCACATAGCATTTGTCATCAAAAAGTAAAATACATAACCACCAAACCAACTAACTGATACAATGACGTTTCCGAGACAATACGAAACAGAAGATACAACGAAATATTAGGGAGTCACGATTTCACATTTATTCGATTCCTTTGGTAAACTCGGTAGTTTTTTAATGACACTCTATAGTTCTTCCTCAATATCTCTGATTATAAGCTTCTCCAAAACTAATGCATGCTTAAGGAAATAGCTAACCATTTCAAAAATATGTCCCTCTCCCTCAAAGTATTTGATTTCAATCTCCTTGGTATGAAATAACAAACATGAAGACACTGTTTTAGGCAATGGCCTGAAACCTTCTGATGCACTTGCCTAAGCATACCAAATACAAAAAACAGAGGGAAAAGTTATTGCGTTTGTAATATGTATTTAATCATTTAAGTTGTGGTCTCGAACGATTTTCAAATTCGTTTAAGTTTTCTTGTAATTGTGGATATATTTGATACTAAAATGGCCTGCAATGAATATTCATAGAAAATCATTAAAAAATCAAATTTATACACAGAGAAGCCTTCATACCAGGTCGAGGATAAGTGTCTTTAGATTAGGCGTGCAACGTAGAAACTCCACAATCCACGCTCCTCGCCAATCATCGTTATAGTAATTACGAAATTCCAGTTCAACAAGGTTGTTAAATGCAAACACTGGATCAAGAGGCGTCGGAAAAAGCTGTACACAAGAAACTAAGAACTATTATATAATTTTAAAAGAAAATGCTATGATATTCAAGACAATGACACAGAATATGACTAAGTTCACTTACCGTTTTGGAGCCATCTTCGATGGCTAAATAAAGAGACTGTACATTGCAAATTCCCCGTAGAAGATTTGTTGCACATTCACGATCCTCGTTATCCATCAGGGTGATTTCAATATCAGCTCTTTCTAGAGATTTCATTTCGCTTAAAGTATATCCTTCTGCCATTCCATCAACATATTTGAAATAAACAAGATTCGGAGCATTAATCTGGATGACATTAAATTCCCTGTGAGAATCGACATACAGCTCACCGAAATCTAACACCAATCTCTTAAGTGAAAGGCTGTGGATATTGAGCTCACTTATATCATGAAACTCACAATAAATAGATTCCAGATTTTCCAGGACATGGCAACTGGATATTAACCTAAGAATTGAACAACCATCTTGAAATTCGGAGTATGCAAGATGTAGAGTCTTCAGATTTGGTAAACAAACATTAGTCGGAACCTTCATGTCGCAATTGATATTCAATTTCAATGTCATCAATGTGTGGCACGTAAACAAGAGACTCGGTACACTGGAACCTTCTCTAAACATCAATCTTATATCAATTTCCTTAACACCACACCGCAATGCAGCACATATCCAGCCATTAAGGCGCACATAATTCTTAGCCTGTGGAATGCCATCCTTCCTCAGCCAATGGTCATTCACCTTCAAGCATTCTAAACTTACCTGCTTAGGGTTGGAAAAGAATCCATCCACAAAATTCAGGAAGTTGATATCGTTTTCAGTAGGCTCCGACATTTAGGATAAGCAAGTATTAAAATCAAGGATAGGAATTGATGAAGCAAAAAGATACCTCCATCTGGATGAAAGAATCGAGGTTCGAACGGTATCTTTAATGGGAAGGAAGGACAATATATGACAAAGAATAGGATCGGGCAAACTACTTATCCTGTCTAAGCCACACAGAGACTCTACTTGCTTGGCCATGAATCATAAACTAGGAAAAGACAATTTCAGTGTTTTTCTTTTCTTCTAATTTCAACAGTTCCTGCAACTCAAGTCTTTTAGAATTACATGAAACCGTACCTTTCAGCAGTGGTTTTATGTTCTTCAGCTCAGCAATTCAGGGTTTCGCTAGCATGATTCTGTAATTCCTTTCCTATTACCGTCCTTATCTCTTCCTCGTTTGTGTTTTATCTTTGGGGCTAACTAATTCTTTAGTTCAAACCAGGTTCTGGTTCGCCTAAACGCTTTGGGTTTCAACTTGGTTACAAGAATTCGGGTTATAATTAAGCTCATTAGGCCCAAAGAAGAAGAGACGAGAACATAAACCACTACCTGTCGGTCATAACTACTCCAGTAACGCGCTCTCTCTCTCTCTCACTCTCACTCTCACTCTCACTCTCACTCTCACTCTCACTCTCACTCTCACTCTCACTCTCACTCTCTTCAGCATAAGGAGGCCAATTTTAGACAAGGGAACCAATGCTGTTCTTAAGTATTTGAAACGAGCATTAAGGACAGCATGCAACTCTGTCGTTTTACGTTGGTCTGAAAGCTTATCTCAAGTAGTGAAGCTTTTGAGTTTCTCGATTTAAGTTTTTTATTTTGGAAGGTTATAATTGCGGTAAAACTTTGATATACATACCGTGTAAAATTAATTTTATACAAGTTTGTGTATTTACACTATAAAAACCCAAATCCTAAATTCCTAATCTTAACCCTAAAAATCCTAAACCTTAAACCCTATACACTAAATTCTAAACACTAATCTTAAATTCTAAACTCTACAACCTAAACCCCTAAACCTTAAACCCTAAACTAAAACCCTAATCCTTAAAACTAAAAGACACGTGTAAACTAAAATTTATACGGCCTGTATATAAAAGTTTTTTCCTATAATTTATGTATATTTGTATTATATTTCCGAGTCATAATTTTGATTAAATTGTAATCTGTCAAATGAATAATTCATGGTAAAACATAGATACGATGATATGTAGCATTGTTATGAACCCATAGCTAAAACTGATTTCTTAGTTTCGGTTTTGAGTATCATTCAATGTCAAGAATCGTATGTAAACCTTACCAACATTTTATGAAAAATAATGGGGTCTCATTAAAAAAAAACACCCTTCGTAACCAACACTAAACCGGAGCTCAGTGTCGGACAGATAAACCTTATCAACATAATCATATATAAATACACATTAGACATTCAACAAAATTTTATTTAAAACTAACCAATTTTTGCTTCATGGATCACCAAAATCAGTTATTTTGGACATCTGCTTCACCTTCATTAGGCTTGGGAAATAATAATAGAAGCAAAAATGGAAAAACTCAAATCTCTCAAACACCAGAGAGTGTTGTTCAGGAACATAAGAATCGACTGATGAAGGATAATGTGGTGGTAAAAGAATTTCATTTTCAATTCAATAGGCTTTCCGCCTCTAATCATAGACTCTACAATTTCCGACATCGGAAATACGTCGGAATCTATATTCAGGGTGTAGTTTTGTTTTTGTTTTTTTGCTTTTTATTTCGAACGAACCTATATTTTCCCCGATACTCAAATGCAGTGGCTTTCCATGCCCCTACATTCATGAGCATAGGCACAAACAAAGAAATGAAACTATCTAATATTACAAATCTCAACCAATATCTCTCTGTACACAAAGGTGGAGAGAAATGGATTGTATCGACATATTATCAACTCATTTCCCACCACCCTTGAGGTTCCTTACCCAATTAAATTCGAAATGGCAATCCAAAATTTTGGAAAGTTCTAATCTCACCTCGAAGCCCGGCGGTTACAATCACCATACCCCAGGCTGACATGTTTGGGTTAACCCCAGAGAAGTCCACACTCGTCTTGGGGCTGCTCCAGGTCCGTGTTGCCGTAAGTAGTTTTTCCTCCGGCCATGTAGCTGAGATTCTGTCAAAGAAGTAGCTATTGGTGGCGCTAGAAATGATTCCATGGAGAGGGCTATTGGTGCACCCGGATGCTGATAATGAACCCTCATTTCCGCTATACTCCAGAACAGGTGTAGGAGGATGATTAGCAGTCGAAACTTTGTCGACATTGTCATCGAAACAATTTGGATCAATCAATTCTGCATCTCTTAGTCCCCAAGTGTCACCGATGCCTGGCCAAGGGATAGCAACTGATACATCTTTACAGTGAAAATGTTCATACGAGCGTGTCTCAGTAACTCCTTTATTTCTGCTAGGCCTCGATTCTACTTCGTGTTTCCACACGTAAACATAAGAGTCCTCACTAGCACAGACAACATATTTTCCATTTGCTGTAACAGATGCAGATATTTGGCTGTTTGTGTTCCGAAATCCTGTCACATAAAGTCAGCAACATCAGCATAATTCCAGAATCTCATGCAGATATTTATATCATATGAATAATTACCTTTGAACTTGTGAATTAGATCAGAACCATCAACAACTCGAATTCGTGAATCTGCAGATGTGACGAGTACTTCTGATGAACTTCCGGGTGCAAACTGTTTGAGAAAGTAACCAGAAGGGGGGAGTATAAAGTGAACACAAGGTGGCAATAAATACGGGAAAAAAGGTTCCAAGTAAGAAATATGCCTTGAATATTAGACATAGAATTTCAAGCAGCAGGGGCACAAGATTACCTGGAAACCTGTAATTTTCCTTTGATGAGATTTCTTCTTTTTATTCTGCAAATTGATTTGGCTTTTCTGTAGCAACTTGTTCTCTGGAAAATAGATGCATAAGTGCAAGAACCTTCTTTGGTGAGTCATCCATAAAGTAAAGCACAACTATGCAGACGATAGAGATAGAGAATTCATAAACTTGTACCAGAAGCATTGTATAAACGGCAGCTTCCTTTGTATGAGCCAACTAGTGCACCCTTCAAAATAAATAGAAGTTCCATGAGCTTCTTATTCATTGTATATTATATAGAACGAACTTGTAATTGAACATTCCCAACCTGGCCATCTGGTGTATAACAAGCAGCGGTGACCATTTCATGTAGATCATTCCAATCAACAACTTTACAATCAGGAATGCTCCAGATGCGAACTTTAGCATCTAAGGATCCACTAATGAAGTATCTATCATCAACTGGATTAAATTGGATGCAAGTTACTGTGTCGAGGGTCGAGGCAGATCCACAAGAATAAAGCATGATTAGTAATACATAAATCAATTTCAAGATACAAGAAAAGGATAATTATATATTTCTTTATGTCGGATCTTTGAATTACCATTTTCATTGAACCGACACCAACGCACTTAACCTGAGTGAACTCTGCACATTCTAAACCACAAAATTACACTAAAGATTTAGCTCCTCAAGAGTCTCTTAGGCGTTTTTGGGGTTGATGCAAAGGTTGATATTACAATTATGGAGAACAAAAGTAAATCTCAAATCATTCACTGCTCTTACGTATTCTAACTATTTATCTAAAAAAATACTACTACAATTTAGTGATGCTCTTAACAGGGACATTATGAGGTTAAAATCCAAAGTTAAACAGTATTTTACTTACCATAATCACTGTGTGAAAATACTCTCAAACAAGTCTTGCTAGTCAAGTCCCAAAGCCTAACTGTTTTGTCCATTGAAGATGAGAGCAATTGCTGAAAAGAAAAAATAGAAAAATCTTACCAGAATATCCTGCAGCAATGATTCTAAAAGAGGCTAAGCAGGGGGAGGGGAATCATAAAAAAAGGGTCAAACAACGGCTTCTCGAGAAGCTTGCTACAAATATAAAAGGAATACATAGAGGCATGACTTCAGCATTGTTTAAAATTTGAAGGACTTTTAAGGCATTCAATTACAGTTACATGCCATTAACATTCAGAATGGCTTATAAAAACTTGTATTTCAACCAGTTATGTTCACATATAACTTCTGATTAAGTGCACTACAAGCAGATACCTGAGTTCTCAATTCTCTTTAACTGATTAACTAAATCCAAGTAAATTGACAACTACAATGACCCCAGAGATTTAGTTTATAAGGCTTCTAAAGGCTAAAAATAGAAACTCTAAATAAAGTTCTTCCCAATAACATTACTTATTAAAAAACCGAAAATCAAACTATAATTGATAGTCTGATGACTAACCTGAGACTTGGACCATGAGAGGTCAAGCACATCATCCAAATGTCCTTGAAAAGAACAAATAGGCTTATCCGTAAGTGCAAATACTGTTTCTGGCACCACAATGTGGTCTAGGCTCAACGATTTCCGGCTTATCGATGGCCTTCCTCTTCTCTTCTTCTCAGGATGGAGATCAGAACTCGGCGAAGACAGAGTGGGTTCAGGAGATCCATTAGCCACAAGCAAAAAGCTCAAATTCCCATCTTCTGGCTTTTCCATCAACAACTTGCCTCTCCTCTCTGATTCAATAACCTTCCATACATGAATTATACAATCCTCACCTGCACTAGCAAGGTATTTGCCATCCAAACTGAATTTAATACTCCAAATAGACCCTGTATGCGCCTGTATCTCGTGACTCTTGTAAAGAGCAGTGAGCTCTTTACATGGTTTCCCATACTGCTTTACCCTCACTCTCTCCGGCCCATGAAACGAAACATCCTGGCTATCATCAGTGGCGGAACTCGATCTCCTCCCACCCTTCTCCGACGAGGTCTCGTCAAAGCTTCGCCTTTCCTTATTAACCTTCACGCTGTTAGCAACGCTCTTTATGTTCTTAAACCAGCCCCGTTTCTTCTTCAACTTTGAGACACCGACACTCCCACCATTGACAATCAAATTGGCATTATCTTTATTACCCTCTTCCACATTCTGCCTTCTCATTAACTCTTGAACGATTGGAGAATGTCCGACGCAAACCTCGAATTCCTCCATTGTCAACTGTCTCCCTGTCCCAACTTCCTTCAACTTGTTCCACATCCCATCTTCTCTAATCTCATTCACCACGAACTGTTCCCCATTATCAAGGTTCTTAATAGTACACACTTGTTCACTGCATTCTATCCCATCGTCCACCACAACAGCCTCCCCATCACCAAATGATTTAAAACCAAGTTTCCCGTTCAAATTCTTGCTAATCTGCCCTGTGGGCGGCTTAGATCCGTTACTTTCGCAGCGTCTCAAGTTAGCGGCGGCGGCATTACTTTGATTGCATTCACTAATGTTATTATTATTTACAGTGCCTAACCAACAGAAAGAATCGAAGAAGATGAATTGGAACGAAGAGATAAAGGCGAAGAAGAGACGGAAACATCACTACAATCACCATCTGATTTCGATCGTACAATTGTACAAGAACTGGACTCCTTTTCTCCTACACGATCTTGCTCTTCCAACTCTTTGTTTACCAACCGATTCGATGAAACCGATCTTCTTCCAAACTCTGTCCCACCAGTAGTACCACCACCACTACCACCCACTTCCCGTCCCACACCGAAGTCCGTTTCTGAACCGGGTCTTATCCGGGAAAGACCCGGGTGACGGTTGAGACCCATTTCACGGAGCAAACGGGTTCTTCTTTCTGAAACGGAGGCGGGTTCAGAGATCCAGATGTCGAACCGGGAAATTACCTTGGGAAATTTAGGGACGGGAAATGGGTGGTTGGCATTGCTCGAAAGGGCAATTGGGTCGCAATCCGAGTCAGAAGAAGATGAAGTTAAATTCGAACAGGAACAATAATTAGAAGAAGCAATGCGGTCAAGGGATTCGTAAAAACACTCTTCTTCCTCGTTTTCCACGCTTACTTCAACAACCTCCCCTCCCTTTCGTTGCTCGTTTCCTTGGTCTTTTTGAGTCAAATCGCCGTCGTTTAACTTGCTGTCGTTGCTACCAATTGGGTTCTTGCTCATGCTTTCTTTATGAGCATTCCCATTTCAATTTCAAAACATGCAATCATCAAAAACGAACCAGAAGGGGGGAAATGTACGGGTTTTGGTTGGATCAAAGTAAACGAAAGGTAGAACAGTGTTTGGAGGGAAAGAAAAAGAGAGAAAACTCGCATCCAAAGCCAAAATGGGAGTGAGGGAAAACGAAAAGGAGCGAAATGGGATTGAGGGGAAGCAAAGTTGGGGTTTGGGGATGTCTTTGTGTGGGAGAAACGAAGGGAGATTGATTTGATTTTGTTGGCTTTTGGTTTTGGGGTTTGGGTATTGAAAGGTGAAAGGTGAAAGGTGGCGGATCTACCTATTGCAAATTAAATATTATAGGAGTATTCCTTAACAAACAAAATATAATTAGGAAAGAAAATCTTAAAAAAAATAGTTACCGAATCTTTTTAATTGTTGCTTCGAATTTTATAAATTTATCTATTATATGTTTTTTAATTAATAATATTTTTTTATTTTTTGTTATTTTCAAATGTTTAGTTTTTTAAATTTTTTAAAATTTTGAACTTCTTAAAAAATTAGTTAATTCATATTTTTTTTGAAAAAATAAGCTTTCTTATTACATTATCATCATAGTGATTTGTCACTTAAGCATCGTAAATCGTCACGTAACATCATAACGATTTTATTCGGTCAAAAAATCATATTGATTTGTTTTCTTAGTTTAAGGGTTACATTACATACAAAACAAGTTAATGAAACACGTTGATTCTTTTTCTTCAAAAATACGAGGGTCTCATAAACTAATAAGCCTATAATTAAGTTAACATATGAATAAACTAAATTAAGTTAAGACTTAGAAAGCCGGCCTTATAATAAATGACTAATGAAGTAGATACATATGATTGTGCCTAAACATAAATTTAATATATATATATATATCAAAATAAAATACACCAAAAAAAATTAATCGAATAATTAAAATCGATTTAAAATATTATTTATTCAAATTTAATTAATAAATCTAGCGAGAAAAAATACAAAATTTTCAAATTTCATATTTGAAAAATCCTATATGTATATATTTTATATTTCAAAATTTTAAATATAATTTAAAATAAAAGGGTTTAATATAAAATCATGAAATTTAAAATAACTATTAAAATTTTTGTTTATAAATTCAAAATTATCTTAAGTGCTAAGGTTTATTTGAAATTTAAAGTTTATACAAATTCAAGTTGAAACATCTAAATAATAATTAAGAATTTAAATTAAATATTAAAATTATTTAAGACTTTTTATTTATATACAATAATCATGTGCATTGTAAAAAAAAAAACTAGTAATAAATAAACAAAATTGCATAATAGGGACATGGAAATGGGCCTATAGTTCTGAAATCGAAAGCCCAAAAGGGAAGTGGTGTTCTTTTGCCAGAAGTAGAAATCTATAATGCCTACCAACTGTTCGTCTTTAATCCCCACACATGTTTTCCAGCCCACTACTGCTGAATGCGACATTACGGCTTCAACTCAACCACATTTTGGGACCATTTTTTTTCTTCATATTTACTCACCCAGTCCCCCATCTTTCTACTGCCTCTAATAATTCGTTTCATCTCAGCCCATTTTTATTATATTATAATCGTATTTAAGGTATATTTATTTATATAGTTTTTGTATTTTATAAATATTTATATACTTTTATCATATTTGTGTTAATTTTTCATATGATATTATATTTTTAATATTTATTCTCTATCGTATAATACTACCGTATGATATATAATGTTGGGTTTTGAACTATTTCATCTTTTTTGGTACATTTTTGCTTTTTATGGTAAGCTAAGATGAGGATATTAGGTGGACTTTTTTATGATAGATTCATGTGGTACAAACAATAAAAACATGAAAGGTCATTATCTATGCCTTGGTAACCCCAAAAAGAAGAGTATATAAAAGAGAGAGAGAAAACATAATAAAATATAAAAATTAAAATAAACTAATCGCATTAATCGATATTTTTTTTACAATTTTTAAAGTGCACAAACTGATCGCTAAATATTCCACCAGTCTTAAATATTTTATAATTTTGTGTTTTTAAATTATCTCATTAAATATGACAAATTAAAAAGTTAATAAATATCAGTATTTCAAACAAAAATTAGGGTTTGTATTATAATTCTTAAATTAAATCTCGAGTCCAAATTTTCAGTCCTTTTAAACTATAATTGTTGTTCGAGTACAAATCAAAAGTATACATTGGCCTAAAAATGAGAGGACCATATATATATATATATATGCATGCTTAGCAATACAATAATTTTAATATTAGCTGCCCAAAATCTCATTTATTTTAACATAGCTAGAGAAAGTGAAGCTTTTCAAAATATCCAGCAAAAAAGGGTATAATTACAACTCATTGTTGCACATGATTTGTGCAATAATTTTAAAAAGTAGTGAGAAAAGGAAGAATCCCAGAAGCTATAAGAAATAAATAAAACCGGTGGATTTAAGCCAAATCCACCTCATATTTGAGACAAAATCAAGCTAATAATTATTTATGAAAAAAATAATGACAAAGGGAAACCATGTAGTGGGTTGATTTTTCGATTCAATTATTTATTGTCACGCTTAAGAAAAGAAAAATATTAATCCCTTAATATAAATATGGTGGCGCTGCACATTTTTTTAGACATATTTTTTGGAAGTGAATAATGGTCCGTGACAATGTTTAAAGTCTAATAATGGATAATATGTACATGAAGTACATTATATTTATGCACTTCATTTTTTTAAAATGATAATATATATATATAACTTTGCATATTCGTAGATAATTCGAGTTTGATCATCAAATTTATTCATAGATTAATTAAATGATTGATTAATAAGTTTAAAAATATCATAATGAATGCAGGACGTAGCATGTGTCTTGATTCTCAACAGCCTGTTTAAGCTTTGAAATGGATTCCATTTTCATGTCTTAAAATAAACATAGACAATAAATCTGAATATTCAACATGCTTTTGCATCTAATAAAATTTCCCAAAAATTTCATACTCAGTATTTGGTGTCTTTTGATCATAATGTAGCAATTATCATTTCAATTAATTAAGCTAGTGGGTTTATATTAATTCATATTTACTGTCTATAATAATTTTAGGTTCCATAAGAAAATATTATATGAATATAAACAATATGAGAAAATATACGATGCACTGACGGTAGAAACATTTTGTTTCCACAAGCATCCTAATTTTAGGGGTTAGGAATCTAGTTTAGGGTTTATAGCTTATGGGTTTTGAATTTAGGGTCTATGGTTAGAATTTATGGTTTAGGGTTAGGATTTAGAGGTTAGGGTTTAGGGTAATATTTGGAGATATATGTTTTTTACCTATAAACCCTAAATTCAAACCACAATCCCTAAATTCTAAGCACATAAACCTAAACCTCTAAACTATAAATCCTAAACTAAATCTCTAGCCCCTAAAATTAAGACGCTCGTGGAAATAAAATATTTCTACCGTCATGGTATAATTTCATCTTTTATTTATTTGATTCTTTTAGTTAAATTCGTCGACCCTTAATTTTAAGAAAAAGTCAACATTGTTGATATGAAAATCATACGTATCATATTGTATGTATTTTATGCTAACACGTTTATTTTATGATTTATATCCAATACAATGGCGGTGGAAATTTTTAGTTTCCACGAGTGCCTTAGTTTTAGGGTTTAGCGACTTATTTTAGGGTGTAGGGGTTAGGGGTTTAGATGTAGGAGTTTAGAATTTAGGGGCAATATTAGAATTTAAGGTTTAGTGTTATGATTTAGGGTTTAGAGGTTAGAGCTTAGGTTTTAGTGTAATATGTTGATGATTTAAGTTTTAACCTATAAACCCTAAACCCTAAATTCTATTCACAATCCCTAAATTATAAACTACTAAACCTAATCCCCTAAACCCTAAAATTAAGGCGTTTGTAAAAACTTTTAATTTTTACCGCCAGTGTATCAAATAATTATCCTTTATTTTATACATCACGTTAACAAAATATTTAAAAATGTATATAAAAGTTCAAAAAGTTAAATGAAAAAACTATCACAGAGTACATGAGGATTGTCATGCAGATTGACGCATCCATGACGATAAAGATTTAACAATATAGTCAGTTTATTCGATAAAAAAAACAACAAAATATACTCCTTTTGAGATATTAGAGGGCCAAATTTAACTCTTTTTGAAAAGTTTATGGATAAATTTTACTAAAAGGAACAAAGATTAAATTAATAAAAGATATAAATATCGAGGGTTAAATTTATCATTATACCTTAAATCAAATTAAAACTTTAAACAATTCGTACTTTCAATCCAACGTTTTTAGCATCGGCGGTGAAAAAAGAAGCTATACTTGATTGAAAATTTAGGTGTCTGATATTTAATATTTTTTTCTCACCAAAAATGTATTATCAGACAACATACTTTCCCAATGTCACATTATTAAGTTACCAAGCTTGTTGTCATGGTTGGAAATGGGAAATGGTCTGAAGGGTCATTCTTGAAAGCTCCAAATATAGTTGCTTGGATCAGATTTATCTGGGTAAATGAATAGTCTCTTGCATTTCAAATCAATATGTTACCAATTGAGAGTCTCTTAGGTTAGAAATCAATATCCAGTTAAAGGAAAGTTTTAATGCAGTTTTCTTGTTGGTACAAAGGCGACCATACCTTCTCGAGATAAAAGGAAACAGATCGTAAATGTTAAAATTCGAATTTCCGACCTCTTGAATTCGATCTTAGTGATCATGAATGTGTTCAGTCACTCTTGACTATGATCCCATGAACTTGTTTCAAACATGTATCTTTCTGCTACTTCATTTGAGGAATTGTCTGAAAACTTTTGACAGAGCTAACACGACCAGATTTGTGTCTGTCGTACAATGATGAACAATTGTTGGTCAATTATGGCATGCCTTGAAGATGTTAGAAACAATCAAATTTTTCTTGTCCGATTTTGAGTGTGAAATAAATTCAATGGTTGGAGAGTAAGACAGGAGATAAATTTCATGGTTTTCTTCCAATCAAATCAGGGATGTGTGACTGCCTGATTCGATCGGTAAGGCGAATACCTGTTGGCATTCAAGTGTTATCAAGTCGAGCCGAGATAAAAGCCGTAATAAACTAGAGTCCGATTAGAATAATTTTAGCTTGAGTTTGATCAAGTCTTTACCTTCAAAGCTTGAACGGAGTTTTTTTAAAAGAAATGTGTTGAATATCACTTCTCAAAATTAATTATTTTAATGAAGTATCAAAAGCTTATTTTTTACCAGTTTAAAATTTAGAATTTAAGGTTCCAAATTTCTCTTAATTTCGTGGCATACAAAAACAATTGGGAGAATAGTCCAACAAAATTCAGATGGGGAAGAATGGGCCTGTAAGGTATAAATTGTCAAATTCCAATTTGGGGTTAGGCTTAGACTTCCATTTCAGTCACAATCAGGCTGCTTCCTAAACTGGGTCTGTAAGGTATAAATTGAGAAGAATGGTCCTTCAAATTGGGTTGGGTTTTAGTCCATTAAATTTATAATATAATTTATCAATATAGTTAGTCTAAGTGGCAAGCAGTTTAATATCGCTAAAGCATATCTCGAATTCGATGCCTTATGTATGCAGAAAATTCCCGTTAAGATACTCACCCACCAAAATCAGGTGTGCGATGCGACAACCAAATTTTTTTAATAATTAACTTATTAAAATTCACACCCTAACATAAAATTTTTGTGTCCAATCTGAAGTCAAAACTCCTTGTAATGATTACCAAAGCGATCAACTTTAATTATTGAAAGCACAACAACAAGAGAAACCAACCGTTAAATTTCACTGTACAAAATTCTTTAAAAGGTAAAGCAAAACCTAGCCACTAATGCTGCCCTGTTTAGATTTGAACTACAACCCTAATTCCTTGCTTATTAAGTAAAGGGATTCTTAAATATTTAACTTGTGCAATGATATAACAATTAGTTAGTTTAAACATCCAACTAACGATTGATCATTATTTAAGATCATTTTCGACCCATAATTTATCATGTTTAAAATTTAATCATCCAAAATCAAAACCAAAATCATGCATAAGGACATCTCTAGCATATTAGGATTTTGTGACTAGTTTTTAACATTGAGCCTAATCGTGTAAGAATCAATTCGCGGCATTGGCCTCAAGAACAACGTTCGGAAATTCAAGCCTAACAAGTTTATGTTAGATGAATGTGAATGTAAGTATCAATTGTACGAGTATATATGTTTGAAATAGATATTTTAGGTTTAAGGGTGCTTGAAGCTTTTGAACTTTAGAAAAAAAAAATCAATTAAGTCCTTGAAATTGTTTATACTCAATTAAGTCTCCGAACCAATAAATTGAATCAATTAAGCCATTTGACTAATTTTGACCATCAATTTTTTGAAGGTTTTTTCTTGAGATATTACTGTCACGTGATACACTACAGTTATATTTGGCTAGCATTGCATGTGTACACGTAACATGCATGAAGGTGACATCCACGTTACATTTCATGCGAATCTCATATCTCCACACTCCCAAAGAAGAAAGAAAAGGGACATTACTCCATGACTGGTTTCTTTTGTATCATAATTTCGCTTTTGTAAAAGGGAGAGTTGAAATTTGTTCAATTCAAGTCACCCATGACTTCATGTATTTCTAAATTCATGGAATCTTAGAAAGAAATCAAAACATAACCCTAATCATATATTTTCCACGTTTTCATCCTACAAACGCAATCTCCCATGCATGCTTTTATTTTGGTATTCCCCATAGTGATTGCTATCAAAATCATCTCTTCAACTGCATGAAGGTTAAAAGAATTGGTAGACATTAAATTTCAAACCCTAAATCTACTAAATGTTATGAATTAACAAATTTAAATTTAGGGTTTTGTGACATGGGGTGTTTTCTAGGTGTCTATTTTGTAATCTCTTTATAGGTTCAACAAGAGGACTTCTCAGGAGGTCACCCATCTTAGTACTACTCTCGTCCAAACACGCTTAATTGTCGAGTTCCAAAGAGATTTTTAATGAGGTCTTTGATAATATGATGTTTGATTTTAAACTTTAATAAAACCATACTTGCATTGATAAAAAAAAAAAACTCTCTTTAGAGGTTAACCCATAAAATTTTGTTGTTGAATCAGGTTTAGGATGTGTTTGGAAAATGACCATGTAATTTAATTTGGGTGTAATTACATGAGTGTGACATGTTTAGGAAAATTGTCGAAATCTGTTGGGAAAATGAATAGGAAACTTGGGCCTTTCTTGCGGCGAAATGCTCGGTGTGGTGGTGTCTATTTATAACTTGTTTGGCACCAAATCCCTACCATAAGAAAAGAACCGAAAGGATGATGGGAAATCATACGTGCATTATATTTTTGATTAAGTATAGATATACGATTCGAACCCATATAAAATAGGATAACATGAGCATTTTTAGTCACTCAAATCAATTTAGTAGATCTTAGATGCGTGCATTATATTGATACATATGTAGTGATGCATATAATATACTTATACGTAACTAGCGATGTGGTTAACCGTATAATCTACATTACTTGTTTACGTACACCATGAAATACTTTTTTTCCTAATTTTCATTAAACTAGATTCATGTATCTCATTATGCATATAATGTAGGGTTTGGAGAAAAGGAATTTATGAGGTTAAGACGTATGAGTTTGTGCTTTATTGGTTAATCACTTTAATTCAATAAGCCGAATAAATGTTATTAGCAAAGTTATTTTATTTTTAGAAAGTGAAAAATGTTGAACAAATATGTTTCATTTAAATTTATGAAAATATTTTTAAATCAAAATATATAAAAATTGGAAAATATTAAATTTTGATTATTTTCACTAAAAAGGTCGTAAAATTAAAAAAAAATCGAAACCTAGAGTTAGAAGATTTGATGAATTGACCTGATTCAAGATCTGTTGGGACTCTTCAGGTCGCATCCACCACGGAGAACTCGTCTATATAAATAAGGGTGAACATTTGATTGAGTCAAATATATAAAATTAAAATTGAGTCAAGTCGAGTTGAGTTGTTTAAATTTTTATTTAAATTTACTTATAAATATTTATAATGTTATGATACTAATTGGTTCTAATTTAAACGGCTATATATAACCATATACAATATACATATATTTCTTCATATATTCTATATGCGATATACATATATCATACAAAGTTTAAGGACTCGGCTCGAACTTAAAAATTAATCCACTAATTACTAACTTTTTGAGTTATTCGAGACTTATTTTTTAACTCGAATTCTATTTTAAATTTTTAAATCGAGACGAATTTATCAAATTACGATTCAACAAAAATAAAAAAATCATTTTTTTAAAAGTGAGTCAAATTTTATTCACTCCAAGTATAAAGCTGTCTCATCCCTAGAAGAAGACGGTCTCCATCTTTATCTCTTTCACGGCAAAATGACTAAACTGAAAATTATTAGATAGGTCTGGCTCACCACGTCATTCATGGTTTCATCCAATAATAATTTTTCATCTCATTTTTTCAAGGTGAATTTCACCTCTTTTCTACATGTCATTAAACAAATGAATCTCATTGGATGAGACCATGGATGACGTGGTGAGCCGGGACTATATAATAATTTATCCTTCTAACGTCTCTCGGCACTATAATATGAATAGCACATAGCCAGCAAAATCTGAGCATAACATCAACATACTAGGAATGAAAGAAGGGTATAATTTTATAAATCTTGCACCACACCTATTTCAATTGGGGCGGAAATAAATATAGGTTTAGTGATTAGTGAACGGGTGTGAAAGTCAAAAGTCATACACGTCGTGGGTAGTAGTAAGTATGAATTTGTAATCTTTCCCGCCTCATTCCGCTTCCACCCACCCACTACTCACTATATGAATTTAAGAATAAGTTCACTATCTATCCTATAAATCCTAAAATTCTGAAGGGGTGTGCCTTTTAATTTGCTCAAGTTTATAAATTCCATACTCAATAATTTAGCTTGAAGAATATTTTTGTTATGTTTGATATTAGTGATTGCTTGGCTAACATGTTTGATAAGTATTGGAGGATACGAACTAGGTGGTGAGCGCGAGGTAGATTTGAAAATATACCCGCATGAACGAGTGTGAATTTGTAAAATTATACCCCGTAAATAATGAATAAACGATGGATATAAAAATTTTAAATGAGTATAAGTATAAAGGGAAGGTATTCGCGTCTGTCCATCCTGTACATCATCCCTAAAATATACTGCTAACTACATTGAAATATATATATAAAAAAACACTTTCTGTTGTCTCTAAAGGAAGAAAAGGGTGTAATTTATTTTTGCGATTATTATACACGCCAATGTCTAATACTTTTTGTTGTGAAATTAATTAAATCATGACGTGGAAAACATTAAAGATTAGGTGAGCATGGGATGCCATCACATAATGATTTTAATAATTATAAAATAAATAATAATATTTTTTAATAGTTTAAAGGTGATTACAAGACAATATCTGTTCATAAATATTCTTAACATTTTAACAATATGTATACACTATGTAGACAAATAAATATAAAATCATGAATGCCAGCGTGGTCTCCAATGATTTGATTTTGTTCTAATCATTTAATGTTTTTCGAATCGAAAGTGTGGTGCTGGTCATGAATGAATAGAAATCGTTTATTTTTTTTGTGACCTTATATATGTTTACTAATGATTTTATATTTTGTGTATTGTCAATTATTTTTTTATTATTTAATTAGTTATTTTTATTTTAATTTAATATAAAATTATTAGTGAAATATATATAAAAATACATAAGAAAGAATAATTATATTCTAGATTAATCACCAAGGTCGGCATTCTTTTCTTTCTTTTTGGTGGTGGGATTTTGCATAACAAATGCATGACATCTGAAAGCGTAAAAAAAAGCTTTTTGCTGGCCATCCCTACACTCATCTCCTCCTTCCACATTATCCTTTTTGTTGCACTTGTGTGGGCCCCAATCGTACCCCTACGTGTCGATCCCTGTCACACTCGGGAATCACACATGTCGATCCTCCACCGGTGAACCCTAAGTTTACGTCAGTTTACGTCACCCCAATCATTCCTTTTTCATAGATAATTTTGAATGAGGCATTCTCACCAAAATATCACCTTTAATTTTTTCACATACCATTTTGACATCCATGTAATTTTTTTTTCTGATTAGTATTGTTATAATAATCTTGTCTAGCATATGACAAGTTATATTTTTATTAAATTTATATTGTGAGTAAGAGCCTTTAAGCATTAAAAAAATAAATTTCAATGAAACTCGTCGTACTATTAAAAAAAAAATCAATGAGGTTACTCTAAATGGTAAGTAACTTGGTATCACATAAGCAAATATCGAGTTTGAGGCTTTGTGTATGTAAAAAATCCTCATTGGGAGACTCACCCACCAAAGTCATGTGTGCAATGCGGGTCGATTTGGATTACTCAGGACAAATCCCTGAGAAATTAGGAGGGCAATAAATTTTTAAAAAGATAATAATAAAATTCGACATACTAGCCTGACGAGTTTAACGTAAGGGTGATAGATCGGAAAATAATTTTTTTAATGGTGATATTTTGTGATATCACCTTTGAATAATCTATATATACGAAATATGTTTTAAATATAATTATTAGTATCAAATTTATTAATTGATTAATTTAAATTAAATATACAAAATTTATTATAGAAACGATACTTCGAATTTAATTTACTCTATTTATAAAGTTTGGATTCAAAGCCTCTAACTCGTTAAAAATTTAGATTAAAGTTGAAATAAACGGACATAAAATGATCGAGGGTTAATTTTCACACATATCAACTTCGATATAACCGCTACATGTCTTTTGTCAGCCAGCTGTGCATGAAATCAGCTAACTACAAACCTAGTATTCGCCACACATGAAATTACAAAAACACCCTTCTGAATCGTCGTTGCGTGTCGACTCGAGATTGGGTGGCTTAAATAGCAAATATGTTGATCTATGGCCGCGCCATTGCCATTGCCATTGCCATTGCCATTTGCCATTTGCCAACTGTATACAAGCATTTCTCGAGCAGCCTCTCTCAAAACAAACACACAACACCATGATGTTCTTCACTAGTAATTTCTCAGAATCCAAAGCTTAAAAAATCTCAGTTCCGACAGTGAATTAATCATTAAAAGTTGCACCAATGGAAAGCACCGACTCATCGACCATCTCGCAGCAGCCGAACCTCCCGCCGGGGTTCAGGTTCCACCCCACCGATGAGGAACTAGTCGTCCACTATCTCAAGAAAAAGGCTAGCTCAGATCCTCTCCCGGTTGCAATAATAGCAGAAGTTGATCTGTATAAGTTTGATCCATGGGAATTACCAGGTAAAACCTTTATCTGACCAATTAGTCGACTAATTCGGATCGGATTTTGCTTTGTATAAGTTTTAATTCATCTTTTACATATATACAAATTTGTGAATTTGTTTGGGGTTTGCAGCTAAGGCTTCGTTTGGTGAGCAAGAATGGTACTTCTTTAGTCCCCGGGACAGGAAGTATCCGAACGGAACAAGGCCTAATAGGGCGGCGACTTCGGGCTACTGGAAGGCCACCGGAACTGATAAGCCGGTGTTAAACTCGGGAGGGACTCAAAAGGTTGGTGTGAAGAAAGCACTGGTGTTCTATGGAGGGAAGCCTCCTAAAGGGATCAAAACAAATTGGATCATGCATGAATATAGGCTTCCGGATAAGACTAACAACAAGCCCCCCGGATGTGACTTGGGCTACAAGAAAAACTCACCAAGGGTAATCATGTTTTTATACTTTTATTTTAGTTCATGGTTCATAACTTTATATTGATCTGAATTTGATTGTTTGAAACCTGATTTTTCTTATTTTTTTATAGCTTGACGATTGGGTGCTATGTAGAATATACAAGAAAAACAACACAAATAGACCTTTGGATCATGATAAAGATGACTCCATGGAAGACATGGTTGTGCCAGTGCCAACTTCAATATCAATCGGTAGTCATGAACATAACCTGTTCGATGGAATGCTGGGGAGTGATGAGATGAACAACAATGGCTCGATGTCTCGGTTAGGGTGTTGTTCGAGCTCAAAGCAAGAACCGTCCATGGTTAACCCTCTGACAAGGAGTGTCCCATCTCTTTACTGGACCGATGAGGAAACAGCCAGTCCTTCAACAAGCAAGAGATTCCATGGGGATAGCAATGATGGAAGTCTGGAAAAACCAGACATGAATGGCTCGATTGCATCCCTGCTCGGCCAGCTTCCTCAAACACCACCATTGAACCAGCAGCAACAACAACAACAAACAATGGTGGGGGCAATCGAAGATGGGATCTTTAGGCCTTCGTATCAACTCCCAGGCTTGAACTGGTACACTCTTAATTGAATTCCAGGTACTGGGTGTTCTATAGATTCATGCAACAATGTTTGATGAATCATTTCTTGAGATTAATAATTTTACATTTTGGTTGTTAGGGAAAGAGAGATGAACCAAAATTTCAACTCCTGAGGCCATAGGTATAGGTAAATTTTATAAATATATAGTCATATATTGTGTGTGCATATAATTTGCTTTAGGAATGCAACATTGAAATATTGTAAAGAATCATTGTTCTTGTAGAAGACTATTATTACTATTGATGACTGATGATGCACATGTTTAAGAATGGTATTAGTTAATTATGGTTTGTTTACCTCAAATATTTGTTTGCCATTATTGAATTTCTTTTTTATTTCCCTTTTGTTAATAAATAATAATGCTTTTCTACCAACGAAGTTAGTTCAAGTGATAAGTAATTTGATATCGCTTAAGAAGACCTCGAGTTTGAGGCCTTGTGTATGCAGAAATTCCCCACTGGGAGACTCACCCACCAAAGTCAGGTGTGTGACATGGGTCGCCTCGGATCAATCAGCTCAAAGTCCTGAAATCAGGAGGGTAACCAAAAATAGTAATAATGCTTTCCCTTTTGCATGTGATTCTAGCTTTCCCACCATTTCTTTTTTACAAATAATAATTTCAATCCTAATCCTAATCCTAATCCTACCTATAGGGGAAGGAAGGGGGACTCTAGGAGAAGGAATGAGTGTTCCTAGTGCGTCTAGCACTTATGACTTAAAGGAAATAAGGGAAAAAAGACGAGCAGCTTGGCTAACCGGCCAAATATTCTTTTTAATGGACATATCCATTAGATAAAGTATATTTAAATTTGAACTTATAATTAATAATACAAATATATTATTTAAATTTAATTATAAAAGTATAATAATATAGAATCAATATTTTAACTAATAAAATGGACTATGAAATCACATGATAATTGTCTAGTTATGTCTAATTGGGCTCATGAAAACCATTATTTCTATATTTAATATTTATATTTATTTTTCTCATTTTCTCCAAAATATTATATTATATATATATATATATATATTTCGGAGATGTGATCTTTAATAGACGAGATATTTGAAGGTGGATGTCATTTTCTTTTGATTGGATTGAGAAGATATTGCTAAAATCTGATGACTTTTCTTCTTTTTTTCTTTTCTGTTTTTATATTAAAATTTAAAACCACATAAATTAAACATTCCTTTTTCCAAAAGAAACCCTACAAGATCAAAACTTTATATCTTGTTTATCAAGTAGGGTTTAATTCTGGAATAGATGTTGAAATCCATTGTAATTAAACTTGTAGACTCGCGTAAAGATACATTTAACCAAATATTAAAAATAATATAATTAATTTTAAAGTTGATATTATTAATTAACTATAAATTTCGAATCCAAACTATACAATGGGCATAAATAATGCATATCAACTAAATGTATTGAGCCAACAGGGTCAAGCTGGTACGGGTGCTTATCGAGTGAGTTAAACAGTATTTATTAATATATTTTTTAAAACTTTTAATAACATTATTTTTTTATTGAGATCACTTGTTATATTAAAATTTTTTGATAATAAGATAACCAGAAGAAGTGCAAATAAAAACCTGTGCCTCAATGTCACAAAATGATTTGACTTCCATTGTTGGCACGCTCGTCTTTTAAACCTATATTTTAGAATTTAACACGTGCTTTACAATAATGCAGTTATTATTAGTCCCTAGTGCAGAAATTGGGAAATGAAACTTGAAAAGGCTGGATTAATCATCAGAAATATTCAATGCTACTTGCCTTAAATCTCTTATATTTGAAACATTCAACAAAAAGTTGCACACCAAAACATATAGTTATACCTAAATCAAGCAGCTCTGGAAGGCTCGTGTCTCCACTCGATCTTATTAACAACAGTTCACTAAGATCGCTGATGACCTCTTCCACCGTGACCGCAATGATATGGTTTCCTTCCACGACTCGATGACGCACCCTTGTTAAAGTTTTGGGATGACTCGAAGTTGCCTTGGACACCGTTAGGTTGCATATTACACTTCCCATCTATCGTTGTTCCATTTGTTAAAATACTTTGTAATGCACTTTGGTATTGCTGGCTCTGTATATCCATTCCAAATGAGCTTTGGCTAATGCCATTTTGACCGGCAATCCCCAGCCAGGGTGCAGAGGAGGGTCCAGAAAATAAGCTCGACTGGCCACCAGGTAAGGCCATATTAGGAAGTGTGCTCAAACTAGGGTCAAATTGCTGCTGCTGCTGATATGGCATCATGGTTGGCATAGATGTTGCAGGGTTTGGCAAAGGAATAGGCTGCTGTGGATAATTCTGCAAGATCAGTTGCATTCCTTCCGCAGAAAACCCGTTCGGAAACACAACATTCTGTGGATGCTGCCCTGGCATTCCATTGTTCCAAACTCCATTTGAAGGTGCAATATTACTAGAAGACGGTGGCATGACCGAAAATGGTGGGACAAAGCCAGATCCACCATCAAAATTTTGTTGTCCCACAACAGAAGACGAACAATTTTGATTGACCAAAGACCCTGGGACTGTGGAGATATTATGTTGATTCTGATTAGGACGAAGTTGACCTTGACCCATTGCTGTTGATATTTGCTGGGCAGAGTTCCTCTCGGTTTTCCAACCTCCATTCTTACCTTTTACTTTCTTTTTATTGCTTTTCTGGTTTCCCACTCTCTGGTCATTCATGCCTCTCTTTGTCATTTTTTGCATCCTCTTGTACTCGGCCTCTTTTTCATCATCCGAAAACACAGCATCATCTGACAACTCCTCATCATTCTCACCAGATGCATCATATCCTTTCTTGTGAAGACTCTTGTCGTTGAGAATATGATTAGCAAATTCAGGGACAAAAGAGATAGAAGTACCTTCATGGATCCCAGCAGGAACATCACTCTCGGTATTATATCGAACTATATAGTATGGGTTTTTTACAGGCCCAAAGATTTCATCCACAAATCCAAGTGGAGATCTGTTCATGGTTATCCAAAGAACCGAACCTTCGTTCAGAGGGTTGTGCTGCTCTCTTCCTTCAACAATAACTTTAGTACCAATCATCTGTAACAGTGTAATGAACATAATTGGACCTAGGCTGAAAAAATGACCAAGCTCCAAAATATAAGGTTTATGAGTGTTTATAAAGTTTGAATAAACTTTAAAGTTTGGCCTTTGTAGTTTGCAAAAGGGGTTCCAACTTGAGCTTACCGACAAAATAACTCCAACAGGAAGCATTTGGTGATGGGGTTGCAGTTTAACGTCCAGTGGTGGAACTTCGGGAAGAACCTGCAACTCAGAAATACTATTCAACATAAGTAACTCTGGCATTATGCCTCGCTGAAATGTTTAACTTCAGTAATAACTATTTTGGTCATATTGTTCAGAATTACAGAGAGAGCATGCAAGAGAAGTCGAGATATAGGTTTCAATGGGCAAGAACAAAGTGCATTGAAAAGCATGATCTCTGGCAAGCAAGTATCAAAATGCAATACATTTCAATGTTTTGCAAGGAAAATATATCTTTCGGTTTTGATGAGTTATAATTTGCATCCAAAGTTAGCCAAATAAAACAGCAACAGACACTACAGCTACACCTGGAAATATTAGACAGTATGCAGAAACACAAAAACAATCATACAAACATGAAACAAATACACACGAGTATCTCAAAAATCGATATAACAATTACTAAAAATATCAAAATTCATATAAAGATGAAATTGCATACAACCAAAGCTACCTCAACTTCATTCTTAGACCTGATGGGACCTTTCGAAGCACCAGCATCCTCCTCCTCATCAACTTCTTCGAGTTCAATATCCAACGTACTAAGGATTTCATCGTCTGTTTCGTCCTCCTCCTCATCGTCATTGTCAGTTCCATCAACTTCTTCGAGTTCACCTTCTTCAAGTTCATCTGCACCATCCACCATTTTAGCCTCCACCTTCACTTTTTCCTTATCCTCTTCATTTTCTTCTTCCTCCTCCCCCTCATCGTCATCATCACTGCTACTACTAGAAGATGATGAAGAAGAAGAGCTTTCACCGTCGGACTCTGAACTACTACTCGCAGTTTCTAATCCATCATCCAAATTAACCTTCTCAATCAATTCCTCGATAGGTAAACTCGGATTCCCTTCTGGTTTTGCCTCTTCTTCCAACTTCACTGTACAGCCTGACTCAGCTCCAACTTGCTCAGACTCACAACCAATCGCCTTCAACCCATCAAAAAGTTCTGGTTTTGACTCTTCTTCCAACTTCACTGTACAGCCTAACTCGGCTCCAACTGGTTCAGACTCACAACCAATCGCCTTCAACACATCAAAAAGCTCTGGTTTTGACTCCTCAATAGATAAACCCAAATCCCCTTGTGGTTTTGACTCGTCTTCTTCAACCTTCGCTGTGCGGCCTGGCTCACCTTCAACCGGCGCAGACCCATCAACGATTGGCTCGGATCCATTAAAGCCAAGGTCACCAACAGGGGTTTTCCCGATGCTTTCTTCTTTACCAATCTCCATAGTGATCTCAATATCGTCAAATACACTCTCTTCTAATCCAGCCCTGTCTAAATTTGGGTAACCATCAAACCACTGCTAACCATTCAACAAAAATTTAAAGAAAATACAACCAATTCCTTAAATTTTCTGTTTTTTCAATGGAAAACAGTGAAACCCAAGAATGCCTTTTCTTTCTTGGTTCAAGAAACCCAAGACCGATACGAATGAAAGGAGAGAGTCTTAGGGTTTCTTTAGGGTTTTGGAGACATATCACCTTTAAAACGGCACCGTTTCCATGTAAATGTTTTTCTATATTAATTAGAGTGAGATTCAATAATTAACTGAGTGCTAAATGGACCCGTTGTCTTTATTTCAGAATGTCAACTGTACAGACTAATATTATTCTGACCCATGTTTCAACGGCGCATTTCTGACCCGATATAATAATTAGGCCCATTAGGATCCAAACCAACATCCTCCTTCCCAATTCCCTCCAATCCAATTTTCTAAACCAAAAAATTCACACTTCTCGAGGTCACCTGATGGGAAAACCCTAATTAAACTTCCACTACCCGTCTAAAATCCCCCAAATCGGCAACTTAACTCCGCCTCTTCTAAAGGTGAGTCACCCACTCTTCCTTCTCCTCAACACTTTTTTGCATCCTTTTCTCTACTTCTTATTTTTTAAAAAATTGAACCAAATTGAGTGTTCAGCGCACCAATTTCGGTGTAGCTTTTGTCGTTTTTTTAGTAATTGTGAATTTGGGAAATTTAGAGTTGCAATAGTTTGTGATTTTTTTCTGTAATTTAAACTTTGTTAGAAATTATATATTTTTTGGACAAAATACAGGTAGAATGGTAGATTCAGTTCTTGATGTGTTATTTCATAGAATTGTGGAAAGATTAAAAAACCCATTAGCTTTTGAGATGAGAAATTCACTGTGTTCTTTTGAATTGTAGGGTCAAGGAAATGCCTTCATATTAGTTTTCATACATTTTGAAGGACTTTGAGTTGATTTTGCTAAGAAAACGTGATATGGAGACGCCGGTTTCAGAGGGGTTGGTGTCGAAGAGGTCGTTGAGGAAGAAATCCGGACAGAAAAACTATAATGAGAATTTAATGGACGAGTTCATAGAGAAGCACATAGGTGGTGCGTTTAGGAAGATTAGAACAAAGGAGGAGTTGGAGAAAGAGACTGAAACTGAGGCAATGATAGCATTATCTTTGGGGTTCCCTATTGATGCACTGATTGAGGATGAAATTAAAGCAGGGGTGGTAAGAGAATTAGGTGGAAAAGAGCAAAATGATTATATTGTTGTTAGGAATCATATTCTTTCTCGGTGGAGGAGTAATGTACGAGTATGGTTAACTAAGGGACAGATAAAAGAAACCGTGAGTAATGAATACATGCATTTGTTGTCCGCTGCTTATGATTTTCTTCTCTATAATGGGTATATTAATTTTGGAGTTTCACCATCGTTTTCCTCGTACCTCCCAGAGGAGGCAACTGAGGGTTCTGTGATAATAGTTGGAGCTGGACTTGCTGGCTTGGCTGCAGCAAAGCAACTTTTATCTTTTGGTTTCAAGGTAGTTGTCATAGAAGGGAGGAATCGACCTGGCGGAAGAGTTTATACTCAACAGATGGGGAAGAAGGATAAATGTGCTGCTGTGGATCTTGGTGGTAGTGTAATCACAGGCATCCATGCCAATCCTCTTGGAGTTCTAGCTAGGCAACTTTCTATTCCACTTCATAAGGTCCGAGATAATTGCCCTTTATATAAACCTGACGGGGTGCCTGTCAAGAAGGAAATTGATTCCCGGATTGAAACAATCTTTAACAAGATGCTTGACAAAGTTAATGAACTGAGAAAAATAATGGGTGGATTTGCTAACCATATTTCTCTAGGATCAGTTCTGGAGAAGCTCAGACAGTTGTATGCCGTGGCTAGAAGTCCGGAGGAGAGGCAACTTTTGGAATGGCATCTTGCTAATTTGGAATATGCAAATGCAGGATGTCTTTCAGACTTGTCAGCTGCCTACTGGGACCAGGATGATCCATATGAGATGGGTGGAGACCATTGTTTTCTTGCCGGAGGGAATTGGAGATTGATAAAAGCATTATCTGATGGAGTTCCCATAATCTATGGGAAAACAGTTGATGCTATTAGATATGGTGTTGAAGGAATTGAGGTTGTTGCTGGTAATCAAGCATTCAAGGCAGATATGGTTCTTTGCACTGTACCTCTTGGAGTCTTAAAGAGAAAGACCATTAGATTTGAACCAGAGTTACCTCAAAGAAAGCTAGCTGCGATTGACAGATTGGGTTTTGGGCTCCTGAATAAAGTTGCCATGATTTTCCCTCATGTTTTCTGGGGAGAAGACCTAGACACTTTTGGATGTCTTAATGAAACTAGTGATAACCGTGGGGAGTTCTTTTTATTCTACAGCTACCATACCGTTTCCGGAGGTCCGGTGTTGATTGCGCTGGTGGCTGGTGAAGCTGCACAAACATTTGAACGAACAGATCCTTCACTCTTGCAACATCGTGTTCTAAGCAAACTTAGAGGTTCTATATATTTTTTACAAATGTCAAATAATTTAGTTTCTTTTTCCATGGTTAAGCTCTTGTATTTTCTGTATCTTCATTGGCAAAGCAGTGTTATGATCTATTGATTCTCTTTGCAGGTATTTATGGTCCAAAAGGTGTAGATGTGCCTGACCCTATACAGACAATTTGTACAAGATGGGGAAATGATCCCCTTTCATATGGTTCATACTCTCATGTTAGGGTACAGTCTTCTGGCAGAGATTATGATATACTTGCAGAAAGTGTAGGCAATAGGTTGTTTTTTGCTGGTGAAGCCACAACTCGGCAATATCCAGCCACCATGCATGGTGCCTATTTGAGTGGGTTAAGGGAAGCTTCACGTATTCTCCGAACTACTAGAGGCCGACAAAACTACTTTAGGAGGGCTGTGCAGCAGAATGTTGGACCAAGCAGTGATCGATTGGCAGATCTGTTCAAATGGCCTGATCTAGTATGTGGGAAGTTCTCATTTGTGTTCAATCCATTAACAGAGGACCCTAAATCAGTGGGACTCTTGAGAATTACTTTTGATAATTGCAAAGATGATATGAGAAATGTGCTAGACAAAAGCTGTGACCGTCTATCAAATCAACCATTGCAGCTGTACACGACATTATCTCGTGAGCAAGCACATGAGCTACAGATGGTAACTGGAGAAGAAGAAACTAAATTGGTTTATTTGATAAATAATATTGGATCAAAGCTCATGGGAGCTAATACTGTTGGAAACACATATAACTCCTTGGTTACTAGCATATCCATTGCAAGAAGAGGTAGGGGAGGCAAGTATCGTATATCTGCTCCGCTGCTAAATACAGTCTAAATGAGATACCGGCGTCATTGCATTTAAGTTGTGTGTACTCTTTGTTAGAATGAAATCCTGATGCATGGTACTGGAAGTGCTCCATGAGTGCAAAGAAAAGAATGTCTTCTGTAGTGCATGTATATAAACCTAATTAGGTAGGTCCTTCTTCATTGATGTTTAGAGTAACGCCTTCGTCAGGATTTCAAATGTCGTAAATTCTTTCTTAGCCAATTTGGTTGCGAATTTAGGGATCCATTGGTCCATCATGTAGGTGTAGCAGTTTCAGTTGTGATTGAATTATGCCATTGTATTTCCATAATCAGACGGCATGTTAAAACTTGGTTTTGTTGTATCTTGTATGTAGTAAAAGTTTCATCTTTGGTGCCAATATATATGTTTCTTCGCATATCTACATGATTCAAATCACTTTACACCTTGATTTTTAATTTTTTTTTTGACAAATCCTAATTCTACCTAGGGTCCTAGAGGGGAAGAGGATGGGAACTGGGAAGAAAGTTGTTGCTCCTGTGGGTTTAGAAGCAAATGCAAATACAGGCCCTGAACTGTATATATGTCAAATTACTATGACAACCCTTGAATTTTTTTCCCATAAAAATAGGAGTAACGAATTTCGAATTGGATTCGGATATGCCTTGCTGAAAGCAGGATGTGTGGATCATTCTTTCTGATTCCTCCACAAAGACATTAGTATATATGTTATATTTTGATACACAAACTGTGTAAAAAAAATTACACAACCCTTCTATAAAATTTAAAACTTAAATCTCAAATTTTAACACCCTAAAACCTAAACCTTAAACCCTAAACTCTAAATTCTAATCATAAACCTTAAATTCTACATCCTACACACTAAACCCCTAAATCTTAAAATTAAAGTACACAAACTTGTGTATTAAAATATTTTCCTTAGTATATTCACAAACATTGTCATCCTTGAGACAGTTCATACAGCATAAAAACATGTCTTGTAATTTAAACAAACGTGAGTGAATCATACTTCTTCATTTCATCCTCTAGAGCAAATAATGCGAATACACAAAAATAATAAAATATACATTTATAACTTATAATGATAAATTTACAATATTATAAACATTTCATCTTTAATGATATATCATCATCAATTTGATCATTGACAATGTATGTAATTATACACTATCGTACATCGAATACTCACCTATATATATATACAGGGCAGTCGACCAACTTGCTGCTAGACCCCCTCCAATTTATTTCATTGTTTATTCGTTAAGTAGGGTAAGTAAAAATACTCTTGCCAACAATCTCTAGAACAAGTGGTTAAAGCTCTCAATTAACAGCCTCTCTTCTTCTTTATTGTGGGTCTAAAACTCATTAGGAGTAAATTCTCTCTTTCCCTTCCCTTACATAAAATTTGTTCAAAAAAAATATATAATGATCCTTGGAATATTATATGATTCATATATCTATGTCTCTATTCGAATAGGCGGACATACGCACTTTCGGGAAACAATAGGATGGACTAATAAAGCCATTGTCCTTTTACCAAAAGGAGCTATTTGCATTCATAAAACATCTCATTTCCCTGCTCTCTTTAAGTGCAGCAATCCAAATTGCTGCAGAAGTTTTAAAGCATCAAAAGGTTAAATAGAAGGAAGTTGAAGAACTGCAACTGCTTGTCTTTACACCAGAAAGAAAACAATGGTTACGGAAATCTGTGTGGAATTCATCGTCTAAGTGAAGCATTTATCCGACATAGAAAAACACTGGTCTCGTTGCAAGGAGAAACCCTTTTCTTAACCGAGTCCCTTGTCCAGCCTAAAGAAGAAAATTCCAATTATAAAGAGCCTACAATCTTCCTGACTCAAATGGTATCTGAAGGCCTATTCAAGCATTCATGGCATCTAAAGTAATTAATTAAGACTTTTGATATCTTTTGTAATACATGCATAAGGTTTGAAGCCCTTTCTCTTACCAAACATACTGAAAAACACGTGTTAGGATGGTTTACAAGACATCCGTAAAGCATATTAGACATTAGACTACGAGATATACTTTACACGGTGCAAAACATTCAGGAAAAAAACCGTCCGCGAACAGAGATTCTTGGTTTAACATTTTGCCATGATGTTAGTCAGCCTGCAAAAGAAATGTTAAACAGATTCAGACAGTGACTTCAGCAGCAAAATGCACATGACATCAGTTGGCATTAACTCGCTATAACTCAGTAATCTAGTGACAGGATTAATTGGTAGCTTAGAACAAGTTATGAAGCATTATAAGATGTACAAAGCATTATTCTATTCGGATTAATTGATAGCTTAATTGAATCACACCCCAAATCCCAATTCTACATAAGCTAGCACTAATCATCTTAGAACATAAAGTACAAAAACCATCCTTATGGTTGAACACAATATCGAGTTCAAAAGCTTACCATTGCGTAGACAAGCTAGATCATAGAGACAGCCCGGCGAAGAGCGACTCCAACTCCTGTTATTGTGAAGCAGTTCTCTACCATAAACAAAAAAGCAATAAAAAAAATGAAATCCCACTTTTGTTACTAAATGTAACTTCTCAACTTAACTTTATATTTTTCAAGTATCGGTAACCCATCAAACCGCCGTATCTTGATTACCTGAATGGACAACAGTTGAAGAATTTTATTAAGAACACGCATGCGATGGGTAAAATACGAACTAGTCGCAGGAAGTCGGTTCATCCTTTTCATTTCTTCGTGAACCGCCACAGTCTTCTCTTCGTACCCCATTTGCTTCCATTGAGCTCTCGGATTAATGGTCCCAGCTTCCTCCATGGTTTGGTCATTAACATGACCAGTTCCCTTAAATTGTTCGAAACTTCCCATGATGAACAAGAACTAAACAAGCCAACCTACCAACAAGTATATAAAAAAAAAAATCAAGTTCGGGTTATAAGTTACAAGAAAAACTTACACAATTCTGAACTCGGGTTTAACCAGATGGTTAATTAAAAAAAGTTCTAACCCTATCCCGGTATTCCCAGACTGCATTCTTTGCAAAAAAAAAAAAATCCAAATTCTTAAAAATTTCAAGAAAATTATAGAAAAAACAATTAGTTAATGTGAATTATATTGCTAAGCATTCTTCTGTACCATTCTTATAAGAATAATTGAAAATAATCTCGAAAAGGGGAGAAAACCGAACCAATTAAACAAATTTAAAGTAGCCTAACACATAGATGTTCAAGTATAATTTGCAAACTTTCTTGTAAAATATAACTCCAAATTCAAATTCATTTCAAATACTTAATAATTATTACTAAATTAGATGCATATTTTAATTATTTTTCATTTGATTATCCAGAAATAGTTGAAATAGCAAAACATGAAGAAAAAATAAAACTTCGAAAACAATGGAAAAAAATAAATAAAGGGGGCTTATTAGCTTACAGAGGTATTTCAGCTTTGGCGAGGCGGGAGGGTGATTCCGTGAAATAGCGTACGCTTTGGTGGAATAATAACTTGAGCTATTTATAGGTCGGGTCGGCCCAATTTCAATAAAATTTTAAACTCAAGTTTATTTTGTTTTTATCCGAATCAGCCCATAAGCTGAAAACAATAACCCAAATCCGATTAGGTGGGTCAAATGAGTCATGGACAAATCTATTATTAATATTGTTGAAAAATTGTAATAGTTATAACTAACATTCAGTTGGTTTAACGGATAAAGCGTTGAAAATTTGATTTTCTGATATTGTGGATGAAAAATATGAGTTAATAGGTTGTCTCGTAATGTGTATTTATAAAATTTGGTACGAATTAATTGTTTAATGAGTCAAAAATAATATCTTATGGTTTGATATTTGATTTGCAATTAAACTTGAATACATTGAAAATTCAACTTGAAAATGACTAAGAACAATAGTAGAAGAAATTTGAGCTTCTTGAGCTTTCATAAAATTGACACGTGTCTTTTATTTATAGAGAAATTTGTCTTCTTTTATAATTTTTTTCTATTATTTTACAATAAACGAATAGGAAAGTGACAAATGAATTGACATTGGCGGAGTTTTTCTTATTTTTTTTATTGTCTTTTGAGTGACATACTCTTGTAGTTATTATAGTGGCTTTTGTCTTCTTTGTGTCGGTGGAGTCTTTTTTTTTTTCAGTGACATATTCTTATAGTCACTATAAGTTGTTTCTTATCTCACGCGCCACTACAATTTTCTTCCTTTTGTTGTTTTTTGAGTGATAAAATAAAAGAAAAAATTTGAATACACAGTGCCGTGTAAACTTTAGTTTATACGTGCCTTTTAGTTTTAAGGGTTAAGGTTTTAGTTTAGGGTTTAAGGTTTAGGTTGTAAGGTTTAGAATTTAAGGTTAGTGTTTAGAATTTAGCGTATAGAGTTTAAAGTTTAGGGTTTAATTTTTTAAGGTTAGGGTTATGAATTTAAAATTTAAATTTTTATAGTGTAAATACACATGCTTAATTTTACACAGCCCTGTGCATCAAAGTTTTACCCTAAAATAAAATCTTTCATAAAACTACTATTGTTTATCTTTTGTCTTCTCAATTCATCGAATTTTTTATTGAAATATCTTAATTTTATTTTGATGATATATATATATATATATATATATATGAAAAAACAGTAGGACGCCATGCACATTCCTCTAAAGGCTAAAGAAAACATTCACAAAAACTTTATTGTACGTTGAAACGTGGAAACCAAAAGTTTCACCAAGGTTAGCCATTGAAAATTAAACCTAGACCCTAAAAAATTAAACCCCAAATCTTAAACTATAAATTCTAAACATTAACCTTAAATTCTAAACTTTACAACCCAAACCTCTAAACTCTAAACCCTAAACTAAACCTATAACTCCTAAAACTAAAAAATCTATGTAAACTAAAATTTACACGGACTGTATATTAAAAATTTTCTCTAATAGTTTTATTCATTGTTTTTAATCTTTTAATAAAGTCCGAATACTGAACCAATAATTCTTCACACGTACGAAATGACCGCAAACTGTAACATTCCGCAGCGCCAACCAAACCAACAACTCTTCACACGTGCGTCGAAAATCTAAGCGAAGATATAGGGCCTCGAAAAAATTGAAACAGAAAATTCCCCGAAAATTAATAATAATAAACCAGACATAAAATATAAAGAGGTCAAAGTCAAACCAGCGGAGACTATCTTTCATTTTCGTTTTTATAAAATTTTTAAATTTAATTTTCATTTCGCTTCAGTTTCTTCTGAATCGTATAATTAAAACACTGAGAGAACAAAAGCCAAAAGGGTAGAGAGGGTGGGAAAGAAAGAGAGGCCCGAGAAAGACCAAATTGACCTTTTTTTCTCTTGATATTACCCTTTCTTCATCATCTTCCACGGTTCCACCCGTCGTTAATCGTAATAGTCTCTCTATCGCACGCGCGCGCGCCATATATTTTTTTCTCTCTTTTCCTTCAGATTTCTTGAAACATGAACGAGAAGGCCCACGTTTCCAAGGAACTCAATGAGAAACATCGGAAGGTGATCGTAGATTTTATCCTTTTTTGGCATTCTTGATTTGCATATTGATCCCGATTTTCAATCACATTTTCATTTTGTTCATTGCGTTTTAGCCTTTGTACTGATTTGATCTGTGTTTGTTATGTCATTTCCGTTGTTCCTTTTCACCTGATTTCTTTTAATTATTCTGAATTTGTTGGTTATTTGATTTAGATTTCATTTTTAAGGGATTTGATGGAATCGGATGTTGAATGGTGAATATGAGCTGATTCAAGACATTCTTTTATATGAATGAAAGGGTGGTTACTGATTATATTCAAATTATTATCAGATTAGGATCGGTTTAGATTGATCAAGTTGGTAGATTCATTGAGATTAATGGAATTTCCTCACTAAAAATTGCCATTTTAAATAGCATCATATTTAAAACTTTTGAAGGGTTGATTTTTGGACCTTAGGAACTATTTTATGCAATCTTCCTATATGGGAATGAGGTCTATAATTAAGTCGTGGAGGGTGTTAAATTCCTCCATATTCTTTGTATGTATATATGTACACGTACATACACACACATTCTCCTGAATTTTCAATTCTTGTTCATATATGTTATCCTATATGGTATGATAGACTCGTTTACCTTTAATGAGTCATTTTGGTTATTGCATATTTGATGATTGGTTAGCCTGTTATCTTATTATCTGGATTCGAGTTCTTATCTTTTGATCTCATATGTAGATTCTGGAAGGTCTTCTAAAAAACCCGGAGAATAGGGAATGTGCTGACTGCAAATGCAAGTACGTAACAAGAAAATCAAGAAAGGAGATTTGCATATCATAATAATAAATTTTGTCATGAGTTGATGGTGATATACTGATATCATTCATTCTTATCATAGGTGCTAATAATTGTTTCATTTCACTGCAGAGGTCCGAGATGGGCTAGTGTGAATTTAGGTGTCTTTATATGCATGCGATGTTCTGGGATCCACCGAAGTCTTGGTGTACACATATCAAAGGTGATTTTCTTATATCTTAGTCAAATCCGTAATTCATCTCTTCCTGACTCAAAAAGTTTGTTGAATTCTGCCACTGTCTCAACTTCATTGCTTTCTGTCTTGGAAACAAAACTTGGTTCTTCAGAAATGCATCTGACATATTTTTTATTGTTATGCCTAAGACCTAAAGGGTTAGATTGGTTCGGAATTTACTTTTTAAAGTCACAGGCTGTTTTCCGTTGTAACAGATCAAGCTTATGTTTTCCTGGTGCATATTTGCATCTTGCTGCAGGTTCGATCTGCTACCCTGGACACATGGCTCCCTGAGCAGGTTGCTTTTATTCAATGTAAGCTTTTTTGTTTGGCCATGAATCTGTATTCTGATTTATATTGGTTTTATGTTAAGACGGAGTAGAGCCTACTAATATGACAATGGCTTTTCTTATTACACAGCAATGGGAAATGACAAGGCAAACAGTTACTGGGAGGCTGAATTGCCCCCTAATTACGACAGAGTTGGAACTGAGAATTTCATCCGTGCAAAGTAGCCACCGTCTTTTTAGTATTTAGTTTCTGTGAAGATTTTGTATTATTCAAATTTTGTTGTGTATTTTTGTAGGTACGAGGAAAAGAGATGGGTTCCTAGAAATCGGAGATCCAAATCACCACCTAGAATGTTGGATGAAAGGCCTCCTTCATATGGGCAGGGACCAATGGAAAAAAGTGGTCATGGACATGTTAATACTTCTGATAATTCATTCGAGGAAAGGACCATTCAAGCGTCTAGCAGAAACGGGAATCTTCCTGCAACAAGAATTAGTCTTCCTGTTCCTCCCAAGGGACTGAATCCGGTATTAATTTCTTTTGCTGGTGACGTGCTCTTGTTTCTAACACTCTAGAAACCCATTTATTCATGTTTCTTAGTGTATTTTATGCAAATAGCCTAGTAGTGTTAGAGTGAAAAAAATATGAGGAAAATGACAGACCAAAAAGATTGCAAACAAATAGTATGAATTAGAACTGTGGTCTTGAAACTGCTTTGCATATTGTTCAACTCGTTTTCTTGATTCTTCTTGTTTCGTATTTCTTCTAGTAATTTACTTTATTCTCCAAAAAGAAGTACTTTCATACTCTTGAGCTGATCTAATGTTAGAGTGAAAAAAATATGAGGAAAATGACAGACCAAAAAGATTGCAAACAAATAGTATGAATTAGAACTGTGGTCTTGAAACTCCTTTGCATATTGTTCAACTCGTTTTCTTGATTCTTCTTGTTTCGTATTTCTTCTAGTAATTTACTTTATTCTCCAAAAAGAAGTACTTTCATACTCTTGAGCTGATCTAACAGGTTGCACCTGTCCGGGAGCCGGAAACAGTTGTTGTGGCACCAGCTGAGGCAACAACTCCTCCCACTGTTACGCCAGCTAAATTTGAATATGCTACAGACCTTTTCAACATGATGTCCATTGATGATGCTCCAAGTGAAAATGTTTCTGGTTCCGGTGCAGCTTCTACTGATGATAATGATTGGGCAGGTTTCCAGTGTACGTCCTAAAATTTCCCCATATTTTTGTTAACTTGCTTTCTGCCAAGTCCAATCACCTGGGTATTGAAAATGATGGTGGTGGCATCTTATTATTGGCATTAATTTTGTGTTGTGATAATTTTTAGCTGCTGGAGACACTTCTTCAACTGACAAAAATGATCCACCAAAAGCTGGTGAGAAGAATGCCCAGTCTGCTACTGGATTTGAGAATTTATTTAATGATTTGCCTCCAATAACAACCAACCAAGTCCCAGAGAAGCCACAAAAAGATGTAAAAAATGATATTATGAGCCTTTTTGAAAAGGTATTCAACATTCTCATTTGCTTGTTGGAGCTAATTAGATTATTCCTTAAGATTCCCCTATGTTAAGCGTCTAAACATGTTTATTTCATGGTTTCAATCGATTCCAGCCCAATACAGTGCAGCCTTATTCAATGCATCAACAACAACTAGCATTGCTAGCACATCAACAGTCCCTTCTGATGGCTGCTGCAGCTAAATCTGCTCCCGGAAATACTCCACAGTCAGCATCCAATGGCGCAATCATACCCACTCAACAACAACTAGCTTTGCTAGCACAGCAACAATCCCTTCTCATGGCTGCTGCTGGTAATGCTGCTCCTGGAAATACTCAGCAGCCTCCATCTACCACCACAAGCATACCTACTGAACAACAACTAGCTTTGTTAGCACATCAACAGTCCCTTCTCATGGCGGCTGCAGCTAAATCTGCTCCTGGAAATATGCAACAGCCTCCATCCACCGGCACAAGTATACCCACTCAAGCTGGGCCAAACATTGGCTATCAAACACCCGGAATTATGATGCCAGGTGGTGCACAAGCTGATTTGCAGAAACTTATGCAGGTAGACTTCATAGCATAGTTGCAACATTTTCTTTAAAGAAATATATCTAGCAAGTTTATCATTTTTTGTTTCACTGCTTTAGACAATGCAATCAGGTCAGACACAACAAGTGGGAAACAATCTTGCATCATCCAGGTCATATCTAATCCCTTTATTCTTGGTTTTTGTGTCTACTTTGCCATGAGTTTGGGGTTTGTTACACAATACACTTAATCTCCATATGGTTTAAATACAGGGTTAAGTTTCTAATTGTGTATTCCAAGAATCCCATGCCCCGAACATGTTGCACCCATAAGTTGTTCCATGATCCTAACTTTTACCAATTCTTTTCTTGCAGCTTTCATGCACTGGGGCAAGTTACCCCAGCAAGTGGTGCTGCAACTAATGGAGCAAGCAAGCCTCAATCTGCTTCCCCAGTTTCATCGACGAATTCTTCACACACAGGAAAGGATTATGATTTTTCACCATTGACACAAGGGTTGTTCAAGAAACGCTGAGTTGAGACAACCAGGCGATGATTGTTTGCTTCCGTCATACTAAACCCCAAAAAGAAGTTATTTTTCTGGAAATTTACACCCGGAGGGGATTTGTAAACTATTTATAGGTACAACAATTTAAGTTTTTTAATTTTATTTTTAATTTTCTTTTATTCATCCATATTTGGGCGATGGTTTCATTTGTATGCATAGATGTTTGCCAAGCATTTAATAAATATACAACTTTTGATTGAATTCTATAAATCATTCTCATGCAAACATGTTTCTTTTGAGTTTTGAACAACATTATTTTGCATCCCAATGTTCACTTCAAACTTCAAATTCAAGTTCATTATAAAATCAAACTAATTGTAAAAGAGAAAGATCAGCAAATGCTGCCAACATACCAACATTGACTTAATATTCCCCTATATTTGTCTATATTTCAATTTTGTGTTGTCTTCATCTTACCACAGAGAATAACATTCCTTTACATCGCCATTGTGGCCGGGAAAAGCCTATCCAAGAAAGTATATACACCCCCACCGAGTAGAAGAGCTCCACTGCAAAAGACATCAAGTTTTAACCATCTCTCAGACAGCAATTAAAGAAAATCTAAGAGCAATTACAACAAAGAAATACACACAGATGCTTCGCTGCAGCAGAATAATATTACTGAACAAAGTGCCTGGGAGAGTACCTCACAGGGTTGATCCATGCAGAGAACTTCCTGAACGACAGCAGACTCTGCGAGTAGACATATAATTAGCTGAATTTTGAGGTCGAAAAATAATTGAAGTAAATTAGCAGTGAAAGAAGGGAGTATGGTAAGATGGAAACAATTAGTTATGACTTATGATTGGTTTTCTGTAGTTCGAACAATAGATGTATGTCAAACTTTAACAAAATGGCAGACATGATTCAGCTCTAAACAGATGGCTTTGAGCATACCTGCAATGCTCCGGCAAAAGAAGCAGCAAGAAGTAGAGGAGCAATGTATCCGATTGTGTATGTCAAGAGTAAGCTGCCTCCTATTATTGGATCCTGTTATACGGTTGTAATAATTTACTTATCGGATTTATGCCAAACTAAGAGAGATTTCGTTCTCCTATAGACTCAAAGGTGTATTCATTTGAACAGTTATCCAGTCTCTTTATCTTAGAGTTTACCTTGGATGTCGCTATGTATCCCAGCAAAGTGGCCAGCACTGGTGTGCTGCAAGGTGAGGCAGCTAATGCAAAAGTCAGCCTAGCTAAATATGCTTGCACACCTAAAAAAATAAAATGATTTCGAAATTAACACCTTTTAAACGATTTATAGATCCAACCAAATAATTAACTTTTGTTTGGTTGGGGAAAATAATCGAGACGTTTACCCGATGGGAAGTTGGCAGCTGAAGCACGGGGATCAAAATTGTTAAAGAAAGAAGGAAGTTGTAACTCGATGACCTGTAATGTTAGTTTGGATCAAAAGAAGAATAATTAGATCATAAACATCTGATTGCAGGAAACTCTGATACGTGGTTGAATAAGACATTGCTAATCTGGTTAGCCGTTCTGCACATTACTTGAAGCCAACTAAATTTGTAAACGTCTAATTCAGACAGAAACATTAAGGCATACAATGATATGAATAGCTTGTAAGATCCGATTCCGACCTCCCGGAAATAGAAAGATGTTTAGAAAACACGGACACAAGCATTGATGGCTATACGAGGGACAAACACATGGAGTTTCATACACAGAGATAAAAAATATGAACTTCAAAGGCAGAAGTGCAAGAATTCCGTCCATGCAAACAAGAGAAACTATATGATTGATGACAAATATTAACTGCTACCGACGGAACATTTAACCCCGAAAAAACTACATAAATCAAATAACAAACATTAATAACTTGATTCAATACCTCAAGTAGATTAAGACCCATAATAACAGCCAAACCAGAAGCAGCCAATGGCAACCCTTGCCCTATCTGTCCATATGCCTTCCCAGCAAAGGATGCTCCTACACCGAGGAGTGCTAAAGTAGTCGCTAATCCTAGTGAGAAAGCCACCGAATTCACAACGACCTGACCATAAAAGAACCCAGAGTCATTTGAGAATAAAAACTCGTTACATACATGATTGTATTTGTAATTGTGAGTCTCATGTATAAGAGAAGAAGGATACATATATGTTTCAAGGAAAAATTATTAGATGGGCCTGGCTCACCACGTCATCCATGGTCCATCCAATAATAATTTTCCATCTAATTTTTTTTCAAGGTGAATCTTCACATCTTTCCTACATGTCATTAAATGAATAAATTTCATTGGATGGGACCATGGATGACGCGTTGAGCCGGGACCATGTAATAATTTCTCTGTTTCAAGGGTTATATTTTGATACACAAGCTGTGTAAAAAAAAATTTACACAAGGGTTCATATTTAAACTATAAAATCTAAAACCTAAATTCCTAACTAAAACCTAAACCCCTAGACTCTAAATTCTAATCATAAATCATAAATTCTACACCCTACAAAACCCCTAAACTCTAACCTCTAACCTAAATTCCTAAACCCTAAAATTAAAAGGTTTGTGTTTTAGTTTACACAAGCTTGTATATCAAAGTATTTTCCATGTTTCAAGTGGATTTAGCCTATATTATTTAGACTCAGATGTGGGTGTTTGGTATGGGGTATGTGTCCGACATGGATATCTTTTCATTTTCTCTTAAGTTTTACCATGTACACATGCTATTTAGCTATTAAGGACAAGTTCAGAAGACAAATGCTCAGCTACAATATGAGACTTAATTAAAAGGTAAAAAAAAAGGAACAGGCTGCATCAGCACTGCTAACAACTCAACCTGAACCTAGATATATAACTTATTGGCCTTAGGTTTTAGGTCATCTGTGAGCCGAAATGTTTTTGAAAGTTTACTCGTTTCAATTTTCTAATAATAGGAGCTAGCAATTACAAATACTTCCATGCAAGTTTCAACGCTTCAATGAAGAACAAAAGGTTCTTATGCCAAAAAAAATGAAGAACAAAAGGTTCTATTGAGGAGTCTAATAGATGCAGTAAAGAAGATGAATTGCGTAGCAAGCTATTACCTCAGTCCTGCTCTTGCTGGATCCAAATGCACCTGGAAGGTTTGAATCAGACTCAAAATAATCAGCATCAAACAAGAGAGGGACGTGCAAGAAAGTAACAGAACAGTTGATATTCAGGGAACATAGGCTTATTACTTACCGATATATCCAAGCGTCAGTGGCAGAACACTTAGTGTACACGGAGAAAGGCTTGTAACAAGACCAGCCCCAAAAATAACAGCCAAACTGCAAAAAAATGTTACAGTCATCACTCATCAACCAAGAAATAACGACAATTTCAAAAAAACACGGAAAAGAACCTAGTAAAACTCAGAGCTGATAACTGGCCCTGAACAGCTTCATTAGCTTGCTGGCTAGCTGAATACAGTAGACCTCCAAACCAATCTCCTGGACTTCCATCAGCCAAAGTGTAAAGTGAAGCAACTCCTTCCTGCTTTGAAAGGGAAAGAATTCAAGTTCCTTAGACTATCTGCATATATAACTTAGAAATGCATACCGAAAAACAAACAGTATACTTCCTCTAAATACCCGATCGAGTCCGATTGGCATAGCTAAAAATGACCAGTTTAATCAAACTTAAAATGAAGTTTCAAGACACTACATCGAAGGAAATTGAACTTTGCGAAGATAACAAATGGACGAAAACATAAGCTCACCAAAATATTATCTTCAGTTAAAGCCTTGGCAGAATCAATTGCAACCAAACTTGCCACTAAAAAAACAAGAAACGAAAGCTCAAAATATTATAAAACAAAAACCCATCACTCGTGAAGTAATTTACAACTTAGTTAACTATTAGAACAATCATAATTTAAGATTTAAAAGCAGTTATTCTAATGGAAGAAGACAGTGGTTACCTGCCATGGTATTTACAAGAGCAGTTAATTTCAAAGATTCAAAACCATTTCAAAGATACTCACTTCCTGTTGGTTTATTAATTGCCATAGTATATTTACCTGAAAAACAAAAATAAAAAATACGTTTTAGAGCTTAAAATTCGATAATTTCAACAAATTAAACTACTAATTGTTTTGAACTCACCATAGCTGGTTCTTGGGTGATTTTTACGGCTTGAGACTTTGGAGAAATTAGAGAAGGAAGAGCTGATGGTGTGATTTAGAACTAAAGGCATCTTCAAAAGAACAGACTCTGTTTGGCGGCGGAGAACTTTTGGTGGCGATTTTGATTTCACCCAAGCAAAGTGTATCATAATTTAATTGATTGTTAACCGGATTCGATTTTAACTTTTTCACAAAGAATTATTTGCAAATTATACCATTTAATTTAAGGAAAAATGTGTTCTTGATAGATACAATTTTGTTAAAAAGTTTTTTTTATACGAAGATTAACGTTTTGTAAGAATTTTTAAAATTTCGTTTTTAATAAGTCGCAGCTTGGGGTGAACGTTCGATCGAGTCGAGTTAAAAAATTTTAAGTTATTCGAGTTAACGAGTCTAATTTTATCATTCGAACTTTCATTCGAAAATTTTCCTAGTCTAATCGAGTTGAAGAAATTCGAGTCGAATTATTCGAGTTTCTATTTGAACTTAGTTGAAATTATTTATAACGTTAGTACGAATTAATTCTAATTTTAAAAGACTTTATCTATTCATATAAGATATATATATATTCATATTATTTTTCATATGTATAAATAAGAATTATAAAGTTATTTAATAAATCAAATATCATCTAAAATTATATAATATATATTTTAGCTCAATTGATAAATTTTGTTGTGCGGTTTGATTTCAATTTAAATCACTTTCTCTAATCATATAAGATATGCATATATATATTTCTTCATATTTTTTCATATGTTGCAATATTTCTTCATATTTTTATATATCGATATATAATAAAAAATTAAAGAACTCGTCCCGAACTAATTAAATGCTATAGGTGCTATATCTATTTTAAAATGCCAGAACCCCATAACACCTCCTTTAAACTAGACATGAATACATCATAACTTCAACAACTTTGTAACTTATAAACTTGAATCTGTGTAATTTACTTATGATCTTTTAAACTGTGTGCTTGCAAAGAGACCGCATCTTAAAAAGGCTGATGAGTACAACTACCTGGCCCAGAGTGACTGCTTGGTGATTAATGGTGTTGATGATGCTCAGGAATTCCATAAGCTCATGGCAACCATCGTAACAACTTTAATACAATTTTTCTATTTCTCCAGGATCTATTATTTATAAGTTGATTTAAAAATTTTTTTGCCACAGTGAAACTACAAACTAGACTTAATAGAAACCCATGAAATGTTATTAATTGCATTTTGGTTTAGCAATGACTGAAATTGAAAACTTCTTACAGAGTTTTTTGTTTGTTTTCCCTATTCTGAAATATATTGTCTATTTGCAGCATTAGCTTTAGAAGCATGTATATCTATTTTAACCATGTATTATTAGAACAATTATTTTCTCATAAAAATTAATTAATTTGATATTTTAGTATCTTACTCAAACCATAAGATGCAACTAAGATAGTCCAGTTTTCGGCAAGGTTGAATTTGTCTGGGAAGATGCATACTGCTAGTATGGTACTGCGCAAGGCATACAATGAATTATTGATTTTCAGAGTTCTTCCAGGTACTCTATGATATAAATGACTTTCTGAAGAAAAACCACGATACACTGAACACTGAGTTAGTCGAACTTCTATCATCATGTGAAGGCTAATACCCACAAACATTTGCCATTGAAATGCTTAATCAATCTCTGAACCCAGATGCTCCAAAGCAAAGTGTTGGTACACAGTTGAAGGTAAGTTTACTTCCTTAATAGTTGTGATCCAAGTTCATCCAGATGTTATAATGTAATTCAAAGTAATCAATAAAACTGCAAATTTTATTGCATAGTATCCATTCTTTATTGGAGAAGCTTTCTTACATTAGTCTTTAGTATAAAGCATAAAAGACTTGCCAGCCCCGTGAATGAAGTTATAATTGATAATATGAGTTCTTTGGTTCTTGCATGTTTTGTTGTACATCATTGATGTGTTAATTTTCCATTGAAATCTTTGACATTCCTTTGGCTGTTGGGGGACCCTATACAGTATTAGGAATTTACTGCACAATGAGATGTACCTGATACTAAAAGCATGCTTTGTAACTGTTGATTTTTTTCCTTACATACATGCAGCATCAATTCTTCAAACTAATGCACCAGTTGAAAAATACAAAACCTCACTTTATTTTCTGCATAAAACCAAACCGCAAGCAGCGCTCTAGCATGTATGATGAGGATCTTGTCTTGCAGCAGCTTGGATGTTGTGAGGTTTTTGAAGTTGTTAGAATCTCCGGATCTGAATATCCTGCTCGAATGACACATCAAAAATTCACAGAAAGGTAGAGGCCTAAAGCCTCCTTTAGTTATGGCTTGTTTTAAAATTTTTATTATTTCCTCTAACTAGTTCCCCATAATTCTTCTCCTAATATGTGTTTAGGTACGGTTCACTACTGTTGGAGACTAATGTATCTCAGGATCCTTTAAGTATTTCAGTTGCTGTTCTAAAACAATTTAATGTCCTCCCTGAAATGTATCAAATTGGCTACACCAAACTGTATCTTCGAATTGGACAGGTAAGTTTATATATATATATATATATTTCTTTTGATGCTTAGCTGCAATTTTCAACCTTGATGTCTCTTTCTCCAAACACTTTATGGATCTAAATGACACTAGATAATTGCAAGAGTCAACCAAGTTAACTTTTGGTTTATTCGTATTGAGAGCTTGTACCTAGACTTTATATGAGCCACAGACCAGAACCCCGTTCTAGCCTAACTCGCTATCTTTTCTACTCCGCTTGAGGTTGGAGATATGAATTTCTCTTACCATGACTAAAAACCATGTTAGTCAAATTTGTCTTTATAAAAACCACCGAGAATCCCTTTTTAAGTGGAATTCAAGTAACCTGGTGAGTATATATTGCTATGCCAACCAGGTTTATATTTGACTGTAAATGGATCAGTGTTGTATATAAATGCTTGAAATATTTCTTAATGCTTAGAGTTTGACCTTTATGTTAATATGCTGAGTATTGGAAAATGGATATAGTGATATACAAAGCTATTTTATTTTGTATATGGTTTTATCTTATATAATAGTTTCGTTGATGTTGTTATGTCTGGCTGGGTTGCAGATAGGTGCATTGGAGGATATGCGAAAACATGCATTGCCAACAGGAGTTAAAAAAACCATTGCTCCAATAGGTGTTACAAAAATCATTGCTTGTTTTATAAATTTTTTGTTGTCTTATATGGTCAGAAGTTAACATTGTTTTAAACATTTAGTTTATCTTTCTGTATGACATTTTAGATTTGGTCTTTAAACATCTTTATCTTCGAAGCACCCTTTTACACTTTAGAGGCTTGAAAGTGTAGATTTACTTGTGTTTGTACCATAAGTTTTATTCTTTTTTCAGATCACGGGCATCTATATTTGGCAATTTACATTTCTTTTTGTGATTGACTGGATGTTTCCTTTGCAATGCAGATGCGGATGCAGATGTTGAAATCCAAGGGAAGTACACTAATGAGAAGACAAGTAGCTACTCATCCTTGACTAATGAGGACTCAAATAGCTACTCAGCCTCGACTAATGAGGAGGCAAGTAGCTACTCACCATCTAGTTCCCAATTACTTGATGAGCTGTTGGCAGCAATAGTAGGTTTACAATCTGGTAAGTTCTTTGTGTGCTAGCTAAATTTGTATGTTCTTTTTTCAGTACTTTTCTTGCTTATCACTATCATCGCTTTCCTCTGTTGCAGTAATTCGAGGATGTTTGGTCCAGAAGCATCTTAGTAACTTGCGTGCTTTAGGAGAGTTGAGATCTACACGAATGATGTCTAGAAAAAATTCCCAAGTAATGGTATCTTTTTCTCTTATCATGATAACATTTATTCGATAAAAAAAACATGATAACATTAACGAGTCTCTGTTTTTTAAAGATATTTTCTTTTTTTGTCACATCTATTTTCTCTTAGTTGCATACCTCTAAGCAAGTTTTACTTCAACAATTTGTTTATGGTTTTGTTGAGAAACTCCAAAGGACATAAAATATGATCTTTTTGGGGCTGATCAGGACATACCAAATGAGCAGCCTTTAGCAATGGAAGAGCTTCAAAAAAGGGTTCTCGACGTGGAAGCGACCTTGGGACAAAAAGAACAGGAAAATGCCACATTATGGGAACAATTACAACAGTATAAAGAAAAGATGCAAGGAGAACAGGAAATCACCGCATTACGGGACCAATTACAACAATATGAGGCAAAGATGCAAAAAAAGAGGAAAATGTCACATTAAGGGACCAATTACACCAGGAAAATGCCACATTACGTGAACAATTACAACAGTATGAGGCAAAAATGCAAGAAGAACAGAAAATTGCATTGCGGGAACAATTACAACAATGAGGCAAACATGCAAAAAAATAGGAAAATGCCACGTTACGGGAACAGTTACAACAGGAAAATTCCACATTACAGGAGCAATTACAACAGTATGAGGCAAAGATGCAAAAAGAACAGGAAAATGCCAAATTACGGGAACAATTACAACAGAAAAATGCCACATTACGGGAACAATTACAACAGTATGAGGCAAGCATGCAAGAAGAACAGGAAATTGCTGCATTGCGGAAACAATTACAACAGTTGAAGAAAAGAGGCAAAAAGAACAGGAAAATGCCACGGTACGGGAACAAATACAACAGTATGAGGCAAAGATTAAAAAATGGAAGAGACGTTGCAGAAGCAAACTGCATCCCTGCAAGTGAGTTTGTGAGCTTGTAGATAAATCTAACTAATATTAACCTGTTTTAATTCATATGGTTGTTTCTCACCTCAACACAAAATGTCATAAGAACGTCGAAATAATTACAAAAGTAATGCAATCCCGATGATTGCAGCTAATCACGTAAACTTGACTATTTCGTTAAATAATTGACAAATGTAAATCTGACGGTGACCTCACAGCATATATATGCCATTTTGAGAATTCCATGTTTAATGTAATGCTTGTTGATTTCAATTGTATTTTTTGCAGGCAAGTCATGCTGCAGCCAAAAAGATTGGTGACAGCTCCGATGGTCAGCTAGGAAGAGGCGATGTCGATTTCAAAGTTATTGTGTCCATGCAACCTCGATCTTCTGGTGGAGATAAACCTGATGTCGGGGGCAGAGAAAATGGTGTGAGCAATATGGTAAAGGAATTCGAGCAGCAGAAACAAACCTTTGAAGTTTATATGAACCAAACAGAATCTAATGCGAATTCTTACGAAGAACTACGAAAATTAAAGCACAGGTTCAGGGCATGGAAGAAAGATTTCAAGATGAGATTGAGGGAACTGAAGGCAAAACTCCAAAAGCAAAGACATAAAGAATCAGACAAAACACGAAAAAAGTGGTGGCCGAAGCGAGGTAAAGTGTTACAGATACAGACCTGCACTAAACCACCACCATCATAGACGGGTCCAAGCATGCCGAGCTTCCATTATCAGGTACAGTTTATGTAATATTTTATGGAAGAAAATATAAACGTTTCTATAGTTCCTAGACATATATATACATATATATCTACCGATTTTGCTCCAGGGTGGAAGGAATGATAATGTGCATAGACAGATAGGAATTTGTTGAGTTGAGACCGGTCTCTTCTTCGGATAGGTTCGGTTTAGGTTTGTGTATATTCTTCTGTTGTAAAATGATGTAAGATCCAACTTTGTAGTTCCTTGTATACAGATGAAATGAAATATGTCCATTCTTTTCCCTGGAATTTCAATTTTACCTTGCACTTGACATACAAATCTGAATTATCAGCAGGCATGGCCATGTGTTCAATATAAATGTATATCTTTCTTTTATCAAGACATAAATATATGAATTAATAAATTATGTGAGTTTGAAAATCTTATATCTCATTATGTCAATTTCTTTAGATAAGAATTGTTTTAAATTATATATATATATGGAAAATTATCTAAAACATGTTTGATTATTACAAATTTATTTCTTTTTAATATTTTTATCATAGTTTAAGCTTGTATATTTTATATCTTATAATATTAAAGAATTTAAATATCATTTAAAAACATATTTTTTAGCTTATAATATCATATCTAAAATGATTTTTTATTCTCAAAATTACAGTTTTTCACAGTACATTTAATTCTTAAATCAAATTTTCAAGTATTCTCACTGCACTTTTCAATAGTATTGCTAATTTAGCTCTTAATTATAATGATAAAGAGTTTTTTTTTTCAATTAGCATTGATCTTGAGATGAAAAAATTGTTGTGAGAGTTGTTTTTGAATTTTTTTTCAGATTTAAGTGTTTAACATTGTTGTTGAAATGTACTTTTGAGAAGATAAATGATTATTTTAGACGTTGTGTTGTAAACGAAAGAATATATACACTTAAATGATACTTAAATTATTTATTTTCTTTAATATTATAATATATAGAATACATCAACTTAAATTATGATAAAAATATAAAAAAAAAATTGTTAAAAAAATTGTAATGACTATACATGTTTTATGAATAAAATTCAAAATAATTATTATTTAAAAAATTGACATAATAAAGATATAAAATTTTCAAATATATTTTACTAAAAAACTATAAATTTATAAGTTCTAAAATAAACGAACCATATCACTTTTAAATTTCAAAAGTTAATTTTTTTTAATTAAAATTTTAAATTTTTCTTTTATTAAAAAGTGTATTTTTAATCCAAAAATTATGGAGTAGAACTTAGTGAAAGAGTTTAAAACGTTTACATTTTGTCATTCATGATAAAAAAAAAGTAACCATCGCGTAATGTTAGCGAACTTTCTCTCCAACATATTTAAAATCTCACAACGGTCGAATTGTTAGAGATGGCTGACGCGATGTCAACCAAAACATTGTCATTAAATTAAACCTTAATTCCTCAAGACCAAATCATCACCATCCAATCTTTTCAAAATCTCAATCCAACGGCCAGAAATCAACCCTCAAGAACTTTCTTCAAATACTCATATGGTGATTCCAGAAAACGGCAACGTTTCTTCACTCTCTTTCCGTTCCTCTGCTATAACTGAGAAGAAGCCAAAGAGACAAACCCCTAAAAATGAAATGGAAAATTTAGAGCCTTTAAATCACCTTTGATTCATAATTATTTGATTCCAAATCAAAAACCTTTTTTTTTCGAAGGAGATTCAAGTACAGGGGAATAAAAGAAAATGGCTTTCAAGAATCAAAAAGATCACTGGGCATTTCTGGTAACAGATTAACACCCTTCTATTTGTATTCTTGTTGGGTTTTCTTGGCTTTGATTAATGGATTTGTTTTCTTTTGTGATTGGAAATGATTTATACTTTGTTTTCTTGATGCTATTTTCCTTTCCATTTCTGGGTTTTTATTTAATGTGTTCATGTTTATTTTAGTTTCTAGGGTTTTTTCCTTTTGGTTTTAACTTAGTTACAATCTTGATGAATGAATTTTTTGGGGTTTCTTTGGATTGGTGAAATGAGATACCTTTGATTAACGCAAAAGGGTATGTTTATTTGCTGGGAAAATGTAGGGAACATGAAAACAAAAAGGTTAAATTTTGATTATTTTTCATGGTTTCTTGGTAATGACTGCTCTTGATTTTTGTTTATTGAAATATGTAGGATGAAATTGAAGCGCCAATGTGGGTGGATCTTACTTCAGAAATAAAGCTCAATAGCCAAGACATGTGAGTTTCAGCCAACTTGTTTATGATTTTTCTAAGATGGATAAATACATGAAACAATCTTAAAATCTGATTTGTTTAGTTTATTTGTTCATTGCAGTGATGAAGAATGGTTTCAAACAAGTCATTTGTAAGCACTTGTTCATTACTCGATTACTGTTTGATTGCTATGGAATTAGAGTTAATGACGTTAGGTTAGATTAAATTAAGCCAATGTGAGTTTTCAGGTTCCACCAATGCTCTTCTAGCCAGTTAAAATCGGCATTTTCGTGTTCCGATGAGAAAGGGGTAACCTTAGAGTTGGACTTGGTAGGTGCATCATCACCAACGCTTCCACAGTCGGTTTCAAGATCAAGAGGCAAGGACTTCAGGAGCAAGAAATGGAAGGGGAACTCTCATGATGTTCCATTGAATAAGATTGTATCGACAAAGATTTTGAAGGGGAAGTCTTCAGTGTCTGGTGAGGGAATTAAACCTAAACTTAGCTTTATAAATTCGAAAGGGACATCTAGACCAAAAACAAGTTTGGTTTCTGAAATAACTGAGAATGCCAAACGAAAAAATGTCAAACCTGTGTCTATCCAAGGTGGTCCAAAAAGAAGTTCGAGTCCTGTGGCAGATAAGTCGGGAGAAACCAATACTAGAAGTACAGTTACCTCTGAGAGCATTCAACAACAGCGGCAGCAGAAGGTCTTTGAGGTATCAAGTCGAGGTTTCAGTCACACAAGTGAGCTTTTAACGTCGGTGAGGATTAGTCTTAGGAAAAGTTGTATTACAAGACCAGCATCAAGGGTGGAGATTAATGCTGATAGGAGTCAAAGGATGGAATCAAGAGAGAGTAAATCTTCCTCCGGCAAGTCTAGTGTGGGATCTTCATATTCTGGTTATGAAGCTAAGCGGTCAACCGTTTCATGGATAAAGAGGAAAGAACAAACCCCAGATAGCAGAAATGCATCACGAATGACTGAAGCTTCCAAAAACAAAGTGAAACCTTCTAATATGTACAATAAATCAAACCTTAGAGGTAAGGAAGGGAGACGTAATTCTAGGACAGGCGGTTCAGTAACTGTTACAAAGCAAACTTCGGAGGAAGCCATAAAATCAAAGGTATGAAGCACTTGGTACCTTCAGAAACTTGTGTGCTTGTGTTTGTGCATGTGCATTTGTCTGTATTGTGCTTTCATTATAAAATACACAGTTCCGAACCTATATGCTTAATACAGGGGGAACATGTAGAATTTACATAATTTAAGCTTTATTTGGATTGATTTTCTTCATCTGATGTGTAATTCTTCTCAACTGGTTTATTCATGTCTAGAAGTTACTTTAAGATGAAAAATAAACCATATTCCAAACATCATATCATGTTGAAGAACCCATTGGTGTAACATTTTGCAGGCTAGTTCTCAGATTCATCGTTCCAAACTTTCATTGCTAAACAAAGTCAATGAGCAAAAGTCACTTGCTGGTGCTACAAAAGCTAGAGAGAAGGTGGGAGTTGGCAACAAAGTGATAGGTACTGGGAAGGAAAATAATACAGGTGAAATTCATCCGAGCCAAAAATGCAGTGGAAAAGGTAAGGCTGCTGAAAGCATGGTTGCAGGTAGAAATGGGACAAACCAGAGTACATCTGCAAAGGGTGGCAAAACCGAGACAGTTGCTCCCAAGGTATTTATCTTGGTTTCAATGTTATGGTTAAATGTTAAGATTTTTATCCTTTCTTTTAGATAGCTCATCTATATTCATTTATGGTTTACGATTTTAGCCTTTGTAGCCATGGTAAACAAATGATTTCACATAAAAGAGGCCTTAATTTCCCGTCCAAATATATGATCATTCAAACTTGTTGATTGAGGCCTCCACTCGTAGAACTGACTGTAATTTCATTTAACTGTTCATTCATGACTGACAATAAACAGATTCCCAATCCTAAACTGCTTCATGAAGCCATTGTCATCTCATCCACTATCTGATTTTATGTATATAATCTATGTTCCAACAGGGAAGAGTTGGTAATCAAAGGGAAGGGAAGAATTCCACTAATTCGATTCCGAAGGTCCATTTTCGATGAGGGAACAGGTCTTGTATATAATGTAGTCTCTCACTTCTTGTAACCACAGGAGCATATACCCCCTTTGTGCCACATTTTGGTGGTAAATTTTGGTTCTCATGGCTTGTGTGAAAGTACATTTTCACTGGCCATATTTTTCTCTTGTATGCAGCTCCGACGGAATTCAAGAATCCTTTCCGAATCTCTCTCACTATATGGTTTTTCAAACAAGCTTTCAGTTCTCATTTCTGGAATCCAAACACAAATGAAAACATTTTAGTGGAGTTATATGAATGTCAAATATGAAGATAAGTTCCTTATGAGTATATTTAAGTTGTTTAGCCAGACATGGATACTTAAAATAAAAATCCGAATATAGAAGCAAGTGCACAACTTGTTTTAGGTAAATTCCATCTGGATACTTCAAAATTACTAGACTACAAAATTATGTTTCTTGGACTGTATTTCGGACAGGAATGTCGAACACGAGTACTTCAAGTAAAAAAAAGTGTTGGAACAACATAGTATAAGATTAAAGTTGGTACAAGAAGTGAAGAACTGTAATTGAATGCTAAGCTTTAATAGTCTCTAAATCAGCAAACCGGTTTTGCCTCATCAGCTTCTGGAGCAGCAGAACCTCGGAAAAGCAAAACTCGCAAGGCTGCCAACGGAAAACTAAATAAAACAGCCGGAACAATGTGTCACAAATGAACCAAAATCGGTTCCCACAATGCTGCATTGCCACCCCGGTCTGTACGTTCTGTCAAATTCCTGCAACAAATGCAAAAGTCTTCATTATCTAGATTATGGATTGCACCAGATCATGGAATGGAATTGGTTCAGCCTGTTATGAAGCAAACTCGGGTCTACTCGTGAGTGGATTTTAATGGAATTGTTTTTCAGCTTTGGAATAAAGTGGCTAATGCCTGGTTGGCCAACCAACGGCTGAGCTCTGGTTTTTGTTGTCTTATTTCTTTGGTATAATCATCGACATTCGATTCATTTATCGTTTAATTGTACTATAAAGATCTACTATGTGAAGATCTTCCTAGTTCAGTTTACTTCATTCATAATATCAATACTTGAATCTCTAAACTTAAAAATTCAGTACGTCTCAGGATAAATCAACAAATTATTATAACCCACTTTTACTGTATAAGAACAAAAAACACATGTTATTACGATAAAGTGTGTATTTTTTGCCACAAAACTCTTCTTAATTAGCATCTTCTTTGCCACATTTCCCTCTCTACCATTCTTTCCGGTTACCACAAAACTGTTTGTTTATGTTTAGTTCTTTTATCATTTAATCCATGGCAAAACCATGGCAACAATGGGGCGTCGTCTCTTTTCTTGTTTCGGCAAGGGTTCCTCTTCATCAGGGACTGAAAACCATGGCAAAACCAATGGAACAGTAGATGAAGCACCTCCCCCGAAGGTCCAATCATGGTGGAATTGTTTTCTTCGCAAGGCTGCACAACGTCCTCGGGGGCTGAGCTGCTGTTGTCGAGGCTAGGGAGAGGCGATTTCCAGCTCGAAGCTCCGGTGATCGTGTTGGCTTATCACGTCGATTACTGGGATTATAACGGCTGGAGAGACCCTTACGGATCGAGCCTATGGACCGTCCGACAAAAGGCTTACATCGAATCCTTGAAACTCGACACCATGTTTACACCTCAGGTTGTGGTTCAAGGTACGGCTCAGTGTGTGCCTGATGATGAAGATGTTTTGTTGTCCACCATTGCTAGTGCTCCCAGGTTTCCGGCTCCATCATTCCAGGTTTTTTTTTGCTTCATTTTTCTCTGTTTCACATAGTACTAAATTGCAGTCGCGGTTGCAGCTGTAATTTAATACTATGTTGTTTGATTCAAGGTGCATTTCATCGTTATAACTTCGAAAGGCTACACTGCTACTCCGATTACAGGCGAAGTTCCAGAGGCCGACATCGGAGACATTGCAAGTGACACTAACAGGAGCTTTAAGGTTTAAAGCGGACAACAATGGCGTCAACGTGATGGTGGCTTTATACGAGAATGGTTTAGTAAATGACTGTGCTGCCGGAGAGAACAAAGGGAAAGTGTTGTCCAATGATTTTGTAGTTAGAAAGCTTGAAAAGCTGTGCAATGTGGAAGACATGGCAGCTAACAAGACAATCTCAGGGACTGTTACTTTCACTCTATGGGATAGTTTCAACAGCAACAAATGCGCCATTGCTGTCTTTGCTCAAAGCACCTTCCATCAAATTTTTGGTTCTCATAAATTTCAAATTCCTGATGATATATGAATATATATATATATATATATATTGAATTATATGTATGTATAATGTTTAGGCAAATTATGTACATGATGTTCTAATTAGGTATATTTAAAACTATTGATATCACATTATAAGTAAACTTAATTTGAAGATAAACATGAAGTTTATGTGAATTTCAATTTTGTGCGATTATATGCATTAAATTTCGATTTTAATTCAATTGCACATATAGGCCCAAGTTAAATTCACTAATTTAGATTTTTGGTAAATAGATTATTGTAATAGTAGATCGGTATAAAATCGCTCAATTTAAAATGAGCTTTTTAAGTTAGAAGTTTGTATAAAACCCTTTTTGTCATTGACAATTACGAAACATTTCTCTACATATAAAAAACTAATAAAATTAAAAGTTGTAGCGATGTCCGATTCGCTAAAAATGAGGTTTTCGAAGTGTTTGTGTTTTTTTTATATAAAAATATTTATTCCGTGGGGTTTTAAAAACCGTGTTTTATTTAAAGAAAGGGAGTCACCACCGACCAATTAGGTAGGCCGGACACCATAAAACCAGAGATTTGAAAACTATTGGGTCCGAGAGTCGGTTACGGATGGGGAAGGATTAGCACCCCCACACCGCCCAAAATTGGTACTTTAATAATTACCGCTTTATTAATATTAAACTTTCCGGATTAAAGTGACGATTAAATTAAAATTTGATTATAAGTACGAGTAAATTTTAAAGGCCCCGTTATCCGAGAGTAAACGCCCAACCACTATCACTACGCCTGATACTGACCCCGTTTACGCTCGGATAAAAGGGCACCGCATTGACAATTTATATCTCGATATGCAATCTTAGTGAGCAAAATATGAAACATGGAAAAGAAGTTAAATACAATGCGAATAAATATTAACATAATAGAATACTAATCTAACATAAATAAAATACTAATCTAAAGCATACATACATACATAAATATTAATCTTACTTATAAATAATAACAAATTTAACATAAACAAAATGCTAACATTCATAAATATTTAACTTAAAACACAAATAAATATTAATCTAACACATAAATAAAAACGAATATAACATATCACAATAACAAGGTATGAATAAATACATGTGGGAACAAAAACACATATTTCAAGAAGACATACGTATTAAAAATAAAACACATTGTAACATATGTAGAACATGGTATTATACATGACAAAGAAAATATACTAACATGTAACCTAAAAGCAAAGAGCACATACAATACATGCTAAAATACAAAACATGTTGTGTACGAACCAACTAAAATATCAATCGAATATGTGTGATACGAATGACCGAACAAACGCATAAAAATACATAATCACCATAAACTGAACACATATACATATAAACATGAAAATACGAAGCATGTACGAGAGACATGTGAGAAGGCAAAAAGACTACATCAACATATACGATCATAATAAACAAACATGAATATTTAAATATTGAACAGGACTGAAATGAAAAGAAACAAACATAAGAAACATAAATTAAAAGATAATAAAGTGCGATTTAGGGACGCAATTGCAAATTAAACAGAACCTAAAAGGACTAAATCTGTAGTTGGACCAAGGGGCAAGCTCGAAATGCAAAGTTCAAAAAGGTGGAGATCCTTGGGGCGTAATTTATCCATTTGAAAACGGATATCGGATAGATTTCAGGACGGAATTAAAAGACTTGGAAATATAAAGGGGACTAGGTTCGTAATTTTCCCAAGGGGCGAGACCGTTTCGAAAATACCCAAAACGCGAGATGACTTATGATGTAATTAGACCAATTTTAATTGGAGATTTAATTATAAATCTCCCTAACTGGCCTCCCCTCTCCCCTTTTCTCATTTTTTTAGCCCTACGATAACATTTCTCCATTCTCTCATTTTTCTCTCAAATAACCAAACTCAAACCCTTGATGAACCTAGAAACCGGTGACTCTCTGCCGTCCTTTCCGCCTCCGGCCGCCGCTAGTCAAAAAAATGTCCCTTGACGTGACAAACATATATGGCAGTATACGATGACATGACAGTATCATATAAACAAATGTATTGACTTCAAAAAAATGTTACATTAGTCAAAAAATAATTTTATAAAATTATGTAAAATATAAAATAATTTTTCTGTTGACTTATAATTCTATCAAGTCGTTTCAAACTGTTTACTGTCAATTTTCTAATAATTTTTATCCGCAGATGAGCTATTTTAACACAAAATAAAACTTTGAGGGTTAAATTACTCCAAAAAAAATAAGGGCCAAAGTGATTATTTAATTAAACGTTTGGGGTATTTTTAACTTCATGCCATTCGATTTTGATAAAAAGATCTATGGTTTCATATAAGGAAAATATCTAAACTTTGTTACAACATGTTAAATATCATTGTTGGAATTTTAGTCTATAAAATAATGTAGATCAAATAATGAAAAATAAATTAAAATGTTGACATCATAATTATTTATTTCTTTTATATTAACAAATGTTTCAAAAACTAATATATTATTATTGTAATATTAAATTATCTTGTTATAGATTAAAACTATCTTTTTAAATAATTTTATTTAGGGAAGAAGAGGGAAAATTTACTCGTAATGTGTTTCAAACCTTAAAAAAAAGAAAATAGTGTAACTGAAAAGTTTAACCATTTGCTCTACAGAATGTTGACTTTCATTATTTTTGACATCATTGTCATTAGAATATGATCTGATACTTCCTATTAGAAGAATCATTACTCTAATATTTCATTATTTTTCAGAAACAATGAACTTTTTGATGCTACCAATCTTCATTCATTTTTTGGCAGTATTATTCTCTAGATGGTATTTGATTAATATCAAGCTTATAAATGTTATTTGTAGTGTTTATTTTTAGTCCAGTTTTAAATTTCGATAAATTTACGTACACTTACATATATATTACTTGAATTCAGATATTAGAAAAAATAATATTATCTTTTATCATTGACATAACTCAATGAGTTGAACAAACTAGTTTTTGAATAATTGATTAGATTTACTTTAATTTATATGATCATTGCTATACTATTCTATAGATAATGAGTTCGAACATGTGAAAATAATTTTAAATAGCAGAAATATTGGTATAAACTTAAAACGGGAGCGGAAAGGAAATTTATGAGAAAAAAGTAATAAAAATATCGTGGACGGCAGGATTCGAACCTGCGCGGGCAAAGCCCACTTGATTTCTAGTCATGCCCGATAACCACTCCGGCACGTCCACAATCTACGTTAAAGGATTTCAACGGTTTTTTTATAAATTCAAAATAATTAATTGAAGAGATCTTGTTCTATTCAAAAACAAAAGGTACACTTCCAAATTCCCTTCACGTGGATGATGACAAGTGAGAACTCGTTTCCGTTTTGTTTTGTTGTCTCTACTTCCCAGTCTTCAAGCTCAAGCTTCTTCTCCCTTTTTCTTCCATTTTCGTCTCCAAAACTATCTATCTAAAACACTCTCTTTAGCTCAAAGCTCTCTCCTTTTGTTGTTTTGAGCAAAGAAAATGGATCCTACAGACAACACTGATCATCCTCAGCTTCCAACAATCAAGATCCACCACCCCTCTTCCCCTCACCACCCAACTTCCGCCTCTACTCCCGCCCCAACTGCCGGTGCCCGCCGTAAGATCGGGGTAGCCGTCGACCTCTCCGACGAGTCTGGTTTTGCCGTGCGTTGGGCCGTCCAGAACTACCTCAGACCCGAGGATGCTGTGATCCTCCTCCACGTTTCGCCCACTTCAGTACTCTTCGGAGCTGACTGGGGTCCACTCCCTCAAACCCCGCAAAACCCAGAAACCCCACAGTCCCCGCAGCAACTTGAAGACGATTTCGATGCCTTCACGGCTTCGAAGGCGGCGGATTTGGCCAAACCCTTGAAAGAAGCTGGGATTCAATTCAAGATCCATATAGTGAAAGATCATGATATGAGGGAAAGATTGTGTCTTGAGGTGGAGAGGCTGGGGTTGAGTGCTGTTATACTGGGGAGTAGAGGGTTTGGAGCTGAGAAAAGAGGGAGTGATGGGAGATTGGGAAGTGTTAGCGATTACTGCGTCCACCATTGTGTATGTCCTGTGATTGTTGTTAGATATCCTGATGACAAAGATGCTGGGAATGTTGTGCCTGTCGGTTCGATTAAGCAGGGTGAGGTGGAGGGAAAAGATGGCAAAGGTTAATTCTTTTGTTTTGTTTCGGTTTGATCGGAAATTTAGGATGTTTTTACTTGTTTCAATGCATAATTTGGATGGACTGAGTTCTTTTACCAAAGTTGACCTGCATCAGATGATCCATATGGCTGATCCCGGCATACTTTGTTTTTGGTTTTAGAATGACTGAAATTCGGTTTCTTGACAGTGTTGAGATGTTTAATTAGGATCATCTTAGTGTTTTGTCTTGGTTAATATGTTTTTGTATTGTTTAAGATGATGATTAGGTGCACAACAGCATAATGTGATCAATATGGCAGATGACATGTAGCGGGAAAGGTCTTAGTTTTTTGCTGTTATGACAGATACATTATTTAAGTTACCATAGGTTGGTCTTTTCTTGGTAAATTTTGGCATAATATCATGGTCTATATAGATGACCACATTTTGGGAAAATGTGATCTGGTTCTTGGCAACTTTTCGTTTCATTTGATTGGTTTCAGATCAGAGGTTTTATTGTATTAGCTGATAAATAGGTCATGATTGTCTAATTCTTACAATTAGATTTTTAGTAATGGGAATCCTTCTTCAGTGGTAAGATTAGTTTTGCAAACTTGAATATTGTTGCAGGTTGCAACTTAACCGTAAAGGAGATGGCTGGTTGACAAAGAACTAATGAAATAAGGACAACATGTGGAGTGTGGCTGTACTTGTCATTGCTAACTGGTATAATACAAGTGAACCGTGCGTAAATGTGGTGAAGATATATGATAGCAATCGTCATTATGTTTATATCAAGTAACTAAATGTGCATAAATACTTGATAGGGATGGTTTTTCTTGCTTTGAGTTTCGCTATGGATGTTATGTTGTCAAGTTTTTGAAGCTAATTGAAATGGGAACCAGTGATCGGAAATGATGATGTAATGGAAGAGGGTGATATATAGTAGTGTAGTGTGCTTTATTTGGTGTTAGTTGTTGAAATTGTTGAATTTACCACCTCTTGTAACTTAACACCAGTCTTAAAAGTGCTTCTTTCGTTGCAGATGCTTAGCAAGTTCCCAGTAAGCCTGGCTTTATACTATCATACCAGGTTTTATTGTTGTTGAAAATATCTTAAATACTGTCATATTTGTTATTCTTTTACCAATGGAGTCTGTAATCTAATCGTATTATCTTTGCTTTTCTTGTGTTGTGGATAGCATAGAGCAGGCTGTGATCGTGAGACGAAGAGAAGTCATCAAAGTGCCTGGTTAAAATCGATCCTAGGTTTTTCTCCTCCTACTTTCATCTCATCTTTGTATAAGTCTATATATCGGTGTGGTTATTGACTTATTGTATGGTTGATGAGGTTCTTGATTTCCATTTTTAATGGCCCTGGAGGCGATTATGTTGTACTGCGATATGATAAAGTATAAGATGAACTTGGTGTCAACATTTGGCTTCAATTTTATGAGCTATTAATGTTTGCTTTCATGCCATAGTGAGGGCAGAAATATGAACATTTTCCATGAGTTTCCCTTTCTCGTGCTTCTATCCTACCATTCGTGTCTAATACACATCCATAATATGCCGGATACATATTTGTGTGATTTTTACCCGTACATTAGAACGCATACACGACACTCACTTTTAAGTCCGGATAACACAATCAAAGTCCACACGAGTTTAAGAACATATGGTATAAAATTAGAACAAGTTTTTGGATCTGTGATAGCCGACATGATTGACTTGCATTGTTAAAAAGAGATGTAAAAAGGGCGCAGCCAGTATAAGACAACAAAGACCATTAACCACAACATAAATAGGAAGAGAGATGGAGACAAATATAAACATCAAACCCCAACAGAATCATGCATAAGACAGAAACCGGCGGTATAAAGCACAGGCAATGCCACTTCAAAGGACAAAATCAAAGGTAACCGGCTGCAAGAAGAAATCATAATGGTAACCCAGACAAGGGCATCTCTTGCTAGAATGGCTGTCTTGGCTCGACTTTGAGAAATTGAAACCCTAAATATTTGGTTTTGCAATTTGACGTCTGCGCTATGCAGATGGATTACTTGGGATGATGAAATAAGGGCTGGCTACAACAGTGTAAGAGAATGATTCTTCTGTTCCTGCAAAGGAACAAAAATCAGAGCAAAAACATGGCCGTTGCAAGGGATCGAACCCAGGTCACCTGCGTGACAGACGGGAATACTTACCACTATACTACAACGACTTGCGTCTTTGGTTGCTAATGTATTTTCTTGAATGCAGAACAATCTCCCCAGTGATTCCATCATCATTTGCAGGTTCGATATATGTTGTGGAGCCTGGAATCTTATTCATCATAATCCTTGTCAATCTTATAATTAAATATGATTAATACATAAAATGTCTCAAAATCTTTTTGATACAAGCTAATAACACGTCAAAGTTAGTATATAAAAGTCTTATCCGGTGATGCAGGTTTTATCACAACTCATGTGATTAACAACGACTCAAAACCTAACATCATAATAAAGTTTGCTAGTAGCAAGCTTTTTGGTACAATATGCCGATATTAATATTTTTAATGTAAATTTTAAAATTCGAATACATATAAAATAATGAGTATACTTAATTACTCAACCAATTACAGAATCTTGAATAGTGTTAATAATTAATGTAATGTAACAGCCACTACCTCAATTACCCTAATTTATGCCTAGGGTTTACTTGATGTTTATTTATTTTGTTTCTTGATAAATTTTAATCCTAATTCTATTTAAAAAAAGATAAATAGAAACTTTAAGAGAAGGAAGGGTATCTTTTTATTTAGTTATTTTTTTTATATTCGAGTTTTTATATATTTTTTGTTTTAATAATATTTTTTAAGTGATGGTTGTGTTTAGTTGATCTTTATTTGATTATCTTATTAATTTATTTGAACCCTCGAATTGATTCTCTTATATCAATAGTCTTCGCGGTCATCAAAGATATGTTACGATTGAGTTGTAAAAAAATAAATATGTATTTTTATGTTAGTTTTAATGTATTTATCTTTCATTGCCGATAATAATATTTGTATTTACTTGTCATTTTTGAGTAATTTGATTAAACTTCTAACTATTTCTCCGCAGGTCCTATTTTATTAGAAAAAAAACTTCAATACACAATCTGTGTAAACTTTAGTTTATACAGATCTTTTAGTTTTAGGGGTTTAGTTTAGGGTTTAATTTAGGGGTTTGGGTTGCAAGGTTTAGAATTTTATGTTAGTGTTTAGAATTTTAGGTTTAGGGTTTGGGGTTTAATTTTTTAGGGTTTAGATTTAGTTTTAATTTATATTAGAAATAGGTTACACAACCTGTGTATCAAATTTAAACCTATTTTATTAGTAGTTAATTTGTGCAGTCTGATAGTTCTATAAGAACGATTAGTTTTTATATATTTTTTCTTATAATTATCTTATATTTTTCACTTAACTTTGAAAGGTACCGATGGAAAGAAAAGTTGAAATTTATGATAGGAGACAAAATATGGAGCTTTTCCCCTAACTGCACGGAATAAATTGATGGGCAATAAATCCATCCACATAATTCAATGAAGTATTTTGTCAAAAAAAAGAAGAGAAAAATTCAATGAAGTAAGACTTTTCTTCAAGCCAAAATTTCAACACATCTTTTCATGCATTTTCTAAACTCCACGTCCCTATGTTATGAAATTATGATTTTTTTTTAAATAAAGAAAATCCTCCATATACATTTGAATAACTACCATTTATCTTGCATCCAATACAGTTATAGTGAAGTTATTAGACAAAAAATGTTGTTGACTGCTTGATGACGAACTATAATCAACCAGATCTTTCTCGCGGCTGAGGCAATGGGTCATCGGAAGTCAGCATTAGCAGCATCACATTCGACATGTTCAGTCCGTCTTCCACGCTTTGTTGTACACATAACAGACCTACCTGAATCGATCGAATGATTTCGTTCGAGTTTTCAGTTTTGCTAATTGGTTCCGCAACCGATTCCATTTATTTGCCTTCTGTAAATAACTTCCATGCCTATGCAACTGAAGTTAATTAGAAATGAAAGAATGTAACATTTGCATATGAGAGAAGTTCGTAATGTGACACTTACATGGCCAACAAGGTTAAAATGATGATCCGGATGAAAGAATCCCCGGTTTCGTTTGCCACTTATAATCTCTAGTAGCAAAACACCGAAGCTAAAAACGTCGGATTTGATCGAGTAGACGCCATCGATCACATATTCCGGAGACATGTAACCACTGCAGGCAAATATTTCGAGTTTAATCGAGCATACAAGCTGAAGTTCAAAAATGTATTAGAATCAGTCTTTGGATTTACTAACTATGTTCCCACTACCCTGTTTGTGTCAGCCGCAGTTTGTTTCTCCCCGAAACTTCTAGCTAAACCGAAGTCTGAAATTTTGGCATTCATTTCCTTGTCTAGTAAAACGTTAGCAGCCTTTAGATCTCAATGTATCACTCGCTGCAGGGAATCGTGATGAAGATAAAGGAGTCCACGAGCAATCCCGTTGATGATATTGTACCGCATACGCCAATCGAGTAACATGCTTCGAACTTGATCTGATCAAAAGTTTCACGCAAGTTAGATCTTTACATTGCTTACAGATAACTGGTTTTTACATGTTGAAAGCACTTTGAGTGTTTTCGGATTAGACTAATGGTACCAAATATAAAAAAGTCGAGACTTTTGTTCGACATAAATTCATATATCAGAGCCTTCTCATCTTTTTGAATGCAGCATCCTAAAAGCTTCACTAAATTTCGGTGCTGAACTTTTGCGATTTGTTCGACTTCATTTCTGAACTCGTTGTCTCCTTGTGTAGAACCCTTTGACAATCTCTTCACTGCAATTTCTAGCCCATCATCCAATATACCCTGGAAAACAGAACACCAAAGCCTCATTCTCGTAAAACCTGATTTTCATTGTTGGAACTTCTACCAGAAAGATTCATTTACACATAAAGCTCAAATTCAGTTTTGGTTACAGCAAACAATCAAACATGTTCCAAATGAAACTATTACAATTAGTTGTTACCTTGTAGACAGATCCAAAACCACCTTCTCCGATTTTATTGTTCGGAGAAAAGTTATCGGTTGCACAAGCAATTGTTGGGAAATCGAATAATGGCAACTCAAGATCTTCATTCTGATTCTCATATTTAAAACTACTTTCTGGAAGACCTTTCATTGAGCCTACAAAATCCCACAGCAAAGGTACATTCCATTACGAACAACAAATCCGAATACATATATATATATATATATATCATTTTCAGCCTTAAGAATCATCCTTTCTCGGATTTTCTTCCTCCAGACTAAAAGGAATAGGGATATGCCTGCAATGGCCACCACAGTTAAGCACCCACAGCTGACTACAATCCACATCCTTTTCTTCTCCGTGGTCTCAATCGTTCCCTTCCGAGTTCCATCTATACAACACAAAACAAATCACACCCGAAAAAAGAAAAGATTGAAAGAAAGTGAGATAAATCAAAGACATGAATAAGATATCTTCATCTGCCATGCATCTCAGGCTGGTTCTTTTGCTTCAGAAAGTATTGAAACCCCGATATATCTAAGTTATGCGAGAAACTACTGCTTTATAGAACATCTTAAGCTGTTTCCAGCTACCAAATTTCTGTAGTACTATAAAGCACTTTCGGATGCTATCAACACCAGAGTATTAGGCTCAATATTTCAGGGTTGAGGAGAGTTTCATACCTATATCCGACATGACCATTCGTATATAAATCAATTGTCCTCTTCCAGGGGATTGTTTAATATCAATCAGCTCACCGAACCAGAGTTGGCACCCGCTTCCTCCGTATCTTATATCCGCATTAGCATAAGCTGTGCAGGAGCAGTTCTTTGAACACTGAGACTCACACTCTTCAAGGTTCGTTGTGTTGTTAAAGTCAGATGCTGAGGCTGGAAACTTTACTCCGGGGAACTTATTAAATACATCTCCGGAACAGCTCAGTTGAGTCTTTCTAATGCAACCACCTGACCCTGGTCTTTTATCCAATTCTGTCTTGTTTTTCGGCACGAATCCGTCCAAGCAAGCACAGGCGGGGGAGTTATTAGGATTGCAGACACCATTTGCACCACACAATCCCTAACTGTCACAAGTATCATCTTGTGTTGAACGATAATGCACCCAATGTCGGTTTTGATCAGTCCATTTGAAATGCCTTAAATCTCCATTATGACTAATCACTAATCTTGTCAGAATTGAGCTATGCTGAAGGCCATGAATGTATCCATCGTATACCTCATTTTCATTTGAATGAAATTGCACCGAGGAACCTTCTTTCGAAACCATGTCCGGAACAAATCCGAATGTGAAGTTTCCTGGAGCAGGATCATCAGAACTTCTCCACGATGATAGATACCGATATTGGCCTGTAACAAAGTCCTTCCCCAGCTTCATGCCTGGTAGCAGCGTATCACAAGGATGATCAAAGCTCTGCCATATGAAGCTTTTATCCCTATCATCTTTTACAACAAGATTACCGGAATCCAGTAGCTGTGCAACCGGACCATGCACCTGTCTCAAACAGTGGGAAGACCAAATAGTTTTGCCTTCACCATTCATAAGGACAATAATTCCCCGATTCGTAACTTTTGCAACACCCGAGGAATCATTTAGGGGAACTTCTCTGTTGGCCACCCAAACAACGGTCTCGGCGGAGTTCTTGTACCATATTCCCAAGTATCGCTTGGCGGTAACACCAGGGCTAAAGAATCCGAATTCAAAGATTTCGCTAGCCGAAACTATGGTCTCACCATCTCTAATAAAGTGAGTTGTATCTATGGAATCCACTATGGTGTAACTAAATGCACGAGGCATCAGAAACGAGCAAAGAAGAAGTACAATAAAGCCTTTCATGGAGGACTTGAACACTTCTCCCTGCTTCCCACATGAACATCACAAATTCACAGACCTCCCCAGAATTTGATTCGACGAACGAAAAACAAAACACAAAATATACACCACGTTCTTCCAAATGATCTCTCAAACTAAATTTTCAATAGCCTTGCTTAAGCTCTAGCTTGACCTATCTACGCCTGCTATTACAAATGATCCAAGTTAATAAACTTTCTTGTACTGAAAAAGTAATTAGATAACACCAAAAAAAGCAGCTTCAAGAAGTAAACTGACAACAAAAACTGGGGAAAAGGGGGAGAAATAGCCACTAGCCACACCCATTTCAAACCCTGAAAATATTCTGAAACAAACCAAGTTCTGCAAGTTCCTTAACAAGTTCAACCTGGTGAAGATATGGGGTTTCTGCAAAGTATCTGGAAATTCACCCACAAGAAATCTTTGTGATTAAACCAGAAGAATATTGTTGGTGAAATTCCCAAAAACATTCTAAGAAAAACAAAGAAACTGGAAGAACCATACCTTAAGAAGATTAAAATTGTCAGTATGCAGGCTCAGCTGAAGGCTGTAGTAGCCCTTTCTCTTGTAAATAAAATAGAAACACTTGAATCTAATGGCTTTATTGGTTCAATATTTCCTTTTAGGAAAAGAATACGATAACTACCCATTAAAGTACATTTTAAAAAATATATGTTTCTGCACACGTAAGCACGATTCGCGTTTTACAAAATGTAAGTTCAATATACGCGTTTAACGAAATGCGTATTCTGTCCAATGTGGCATATTATATCCGTTAACTTTTATTTTAAAATAGTGTAAACTGAATTCGCGTTTGGTAGAACGCGAATTCAACTAGATAAACCGTCCGGTATTTATCGCAGTCAAACGAGACGGTTGAAAATTAATTACCGCCCTAATTTTGAATTTTACGAAACGCGTATTCTGCAAATGCAGAGTCTGACATAAAGAAGAATTCGCGTTCTACGAAATGCGTATTTCTGTATATTCAGTGATTCGCGTCTGACACAACGCGAATTCAGTTAAATACGCATTTGAACCGACACGAGTTCGTGTATAAATACCCCCTCCCCCACACAAAAATCACACCGAACGAAACAAAAAAATATTCTCTCAATCCCTTCCTATAATATTTCAGATTCGTTATAATGGAGGGCTCCCTGATAAGGTTTGATCATAAACACGTCTTCGATTTTTGGCGAAAAAATGTAAGCTTTATATATTTTAAATTTAATTTTTCAGTTTTTGTTTAGTTAAATTTTAAAAATATATTTAACGAGATAAACCGTCCGGTATTTATCGCAGTCAAACGAGACGGTTGAAAATTAATTACCGCCCTAATTTCGCGTTGTACGAAACGCGTATTCTGCAAATGTAGAGTCTGACATAAAGAAGAATTCGCGTTCTACGAAAAGCGTATTTCTGTATATTCAGTGAATTCGCGTATGACACAACGCGAATTCAGTTAAATAATCATTTGAACCAACGCGAGTTCGTGTATAAATACCTCCCCCCCACACAAAAATCACATCGAACGAAACAAAAAAATATTCTCTCAATCTCTTCCTATAATATTTCAGATTTGTTATAATGGAGGGCTCCCTGATAAGGTTGCATCATAAACACGTCTTCGATTTTTGGCGAAAAAAATATAAGCTTTATTTATTTATTTTAAATTTAATTTTTCAGTTTTGGTTTAGTTAAATTTAAAAAAGTTACGGTAGTTTAGAATTGAAATTAAGGTGTAAATGCTTAATTTTTTTAGGATGGAATGGAACGCCGTCTCGAAGTCTTTATCACTCGGATGACGAATGGACCTGACGCGTGTCTAGAAGAATATATTTCGAGGGCTAGATTTTTACATGTATCCATAATTATTGGCGGTACAAAATTGAATGTTGATTTGATCAACGCCCTTGTAGAAAGGTGGAGGCCGGAGACACACGCATTCCACCTTCCGTGCGGTGAGGCGACGATAACCTTGGAGGACGTGTCGCATATTCTGGGTCTGCCGGTAAACTGAGAGGCTATTACCGGTCACAGTAGTGGTGACTGGCATGCGCTCTGTTTTGAGTTGCTAGGGGCTACGCCAGATCAGATTGATGGTGGCGTTGTGTTTCTTCGGTGGCTGTGGGAAAATTATAGCCATTTATCGGAGGGCGCGAGCGCGGATATGAGGATGATAAATAATATTTTTTCTGAATATTACTGAAAAAAATAAAATTTAATATTTAAATATATTTTGTTTATTGTAGGCATATGCTCGCGCGCATATTTTACAAATAATTGGCGGGATATTGGTGTCGGACAAATCTCGCAACAAAGTACACATATTGTGGTTACGGCATTTGCGGGATTTTGATGAAGCCGGTAGACTGAGCTGGGGATCGGCGGTGCTAGCATTTCTGTTTAGAGAATTGCGCAAGACCACAAATCCCGAGAAGCACGACATTAGAGGTTGTCTTCTTTTGTTGTAGTCTTGGGCGTGGTTCAAAATGTCATTTTTACGCCCTGAATTGAGCGTGCCGAGTCCTTACATTTTTCCACTATGCCGGAGGTAAGGAAAAAAATAAATTTTTAAAAAAACTAATAATTTTTTGGTAGTCATTGTTTAATATTAAAATTATGTTGGTTGTTTTGTAGGTGGAGCGGTAACTTAGGCCATGTTGGTCTGGCGAAAGGTCTGAAAGCTATCAGACAGGACATTGAAAATGAATATGGGAATGAGGTAAATATTTGGAGTTTGAATTTAATATTAATTTGATGTAAAAATTTAAAATAAATTTTATCAATTTAAGTTATAATTATAAATTATACAGTTTTTGTGGACACCGTATGCGGATCTGAGTATCCACGAATGCCTCCCAAAATTTTCAGAGGGGACGAAGAGTGTTTGGACGGCTACGGTACCACTCATCTTCTACTCAACATTTGAGTGGCATCCGATCGATCACGTCTTACGCCAGTTTGGTTGCATCCAAAGAATCCCGTCGAACCCTCCAAATTTTGACGAATTACATAGGCTAACTCGACAAGGAAAGCTCGAGGTATAATAAATTTAATTGGTTTAATGTTTTTAGCAATTTTAACAAAGTTTATATTGATAGAAAGAGAAATAATTTTTTTTTAATATTGCGTGGTAGGTGGATTGGTCCGTGAGGCACGTACAGTGGATTACTCAGTGGAGGGAAAGAGAACATCCGCAACGGCAGCCCATTCGTAAGTATGTTATGTTCGATACGATGGTCAGCAACGATTACTTTTCGTGGTACTTGGCGAATGGGAAGCCAAATCTTTTGACTCTAGAGGAGCAGGCGGTCGTTATTGAGCGTATGCAACGCAACCGCCCACAGACTGAACGTACGACGGGGCACGTTCGACTTCTGGCGCTGCTTCGTCGTCGAGGATAAGAAATGCTTCAGCCTCCTCAGCACCAACACCATTGCAGGTCACCCAACCGATTCGACCACAGCCTTTCAGCCACTCTATGCACTCATCGTTTCATCCGTCGAGTTCGACATAAGGTTTTTTTACACCTGTTGTCGGCAACCCATACGAACCATTTTCGGCAATGATGAGTAGCACGTCGAGTTTGCCTCCAGGCTACGTGCCTTCCTATCCATTTCAACCATGGGTGACCGATTTTGGGCCCGAATTTGTTCAGCAAACACCGTCGCAGTCCCTATTCTTAAGAAGTGGGCCAGGTAGAACGAGTGGTACGGTTGGAGATGCAACCGAAAATGAGGGCGGTGATGATGACGACGATGATGACGATGATGAGGAGGAAGATCAGCCCTTCAGCGTCGACGCAATGCCGATCGACCTCAGCGTCCACCAGGTTATGGTACCGGTAGACATAGGCACCATTAGTTAATTTTTTTTCCTTTTTAAAGTAGTATATAAAAATACGAGCTGTAGTATTTATATAAATCTAAATGTAACCTTATAAATTATATTTTGAATTTTAATAGTGCACATTAATTTCTGCGTGGTACCTATTTGACATTTAATTTTTTTTGAATTGCTTTTGTTCAAATAGTTATTTACCGAGTCGATAACAAACAAGACTAAATATAAATATATATATATATATATATTAAGTTTTAGTTCATATGCAAAACACTTTATTGTTTTAATATTCCATTTTGGGAAAAAAAATCTAATAACCACCCCATTTGAACTACATTTGGAAAAAAATCTAATAACCACCCATTTGAACTGCATTTGGAAAAATACCCCCCAAGAACAGTCGTGGAATTTGAGACAGTGCCATCTTACTACAACGATCGGGTTGTTCCTGGGGAGCGGCAATTTTTTCGCCTTTTTTGGACATTTCCGCAATGCGTTAAAGCTTTCCGCCACTGCAAGCCGATGATACAAATCGACAGAACTTTCTTGTATGGCAGGTACACACAGATTCTACTACTGACAGTTGCACAATATGGAAATAGAAAATGTATTCCGGTCGCATTCGCTATTGTTGAAAAGGAAGATATCCCATCGTAGACGTTTTTTCTCACCAATCTGCGCAGACATATCATGCGTTGTGTTCTACGAGAAAAAACCATACGGGATATGTATTATTTCAGACAGAGGCGTAGGGATTTGGGGATCCATCGCGCAATTGGGCCCGTCTTGGGAACCTCTATTTATTCATCATATGTTATGTTTGCGACACATTGCTGCCAACTACTACCAGCGATACAAGAATGATAATAAGCGTATAATGGTTCTTCGTATGGGTAAGCCTTTCACTATCAAAATTATATCCATTATCATGTCATTTAGTATTATTTCTTATTAATTATTCAATCTTTTATTTAATAGGAAACACACACTGAGCTGATGAGTTTGATGAGCTGTTAGAGGAGTTGCGATTAAGGAATATAGATGAATATAATTATATCGTTGATATCCCGGGGGAGAAATGGCTACGATGTTATGATGGGGGGCATCGATATGGTCACATGACAACGAATTTGGCTGAGGCGATCAATTCGTCTCTGAAGGGAACACGTCATTTACCTATCACATCCGTTGTCAAAGCGACATATTATCAATTGGCTACCCTTTTTGCAACCTTGGGAAAACAAGCAATGATCTGGATGGAAGGTGGCCACAAGTTCCATCCAGATCTCTAGCAAACATTTCAGATATCTATGTCACACGCAAACGCGATGGGTGCTATTTGTTTCTCCCGTCACGAACACAAATTTCAGGTTACTGAATATTCGCACCTTGTTTTTGTGCATTGAGTAACATCAAAACAAGTGTCACTATCCGTTCCGATATACTATAAATGTCATGATCACCCTGTATGGGTCATAATGTCATGATCACCATATATGGGTCATAATGTTTGCAAAGCCAAAATTTCAGGTCCTTGACATTGGCAAGTTGTGGGGTTTCTTCGTCAACTAAAAAGACCAACTATAAAGTGAATTTCTTCCGAGTTAGGATAACAAAAGTCAAAACCCAAAAGGACTTAACTGTAAAAAAAAAAAAAAGTCATCTTCGTGGGACCTTCCTTGTAAGAAACATCCAAAAAAGTCATATTGAGAAACTACAACATTATTCCATCCAAGAAATTGACAACTATACCCCTAACCTACCTTCCTAGAAACCTTGCCAGGAGCCATCTGTTCCAAAAATCGTGAACATTACCTGCATCTTAGTTGTCTTCCCAAGGCACTCTCTTTCTTGGAAATCTCAACTCTTGTTTATATTCCCCCATTTCCACTGCATTCCTCAATCAAACCAACCAAACATTTCCACTCTTTCTTTTTCTTCCATGGCTAAACCTTCAGCTTCTGCAAATTCTTCTTCTTCTGGTTTTGAGGATCTGTTGCCATTGATGGCTGATAAGCTGGGAGGGGAAGGTCTGATGGGTGAGCTCTGCAATGGGTTTAACTTGTTGAAGGATAGGGAAAAAGGGGTGATCACTTTCGACAGTCTGAAGAAGAGCTCGGCGTTGCTGGGCTTGAATGATCTGGGTGATGATGATTTGAGGTTGATGGTGGAAGAAGGTGATTTTGATGGCGACGGAGCGCTTAACCAAATGGAGTTTTGTGTTCTCATGTTTAGGTTGAGCCCTGAGTTGATGGAAGCCTCTCGTTTCTGGAAGAAGCTTTCGGACATCAATTCAAGGATTTCCTTTGATCTTTTCTTCTTTTGTTCGGTGTAATGGAATCGTGGAATTTGAGAAGAAAAATTAGTTCATCAAGGAGTTGCTTTTTGGCATTTGTTTTTCTTTTTTTAAATAAATAATTTAAATTTTATTTATCGAGAAGCAGATTAACTGCTACAGAAAAAAGATTCGAATAGGGAACCTAGAAAATAACCTACTGCTTATAAATCTGCATATTTACATTATCACTGAGATCTATACATTTGTTCTCTACTTCTTCTGTAGAGTTTTTCTCACTTTTTATTCATATCTTGAGGTTGGTAAACACAAGGATACGACAAATCATTTAATTATTACGATCTATATAGATACAATACCTACAATTATATCTAAAAAAAATCCTAAAATCGGATTAGATTTAGATGATAGCATGAATCTCTATACTAATATAAATCATGGCTTAATTATACTAATATAATTCATGGCTTAATTGACAAATAAGTGCTCAAATTATATTTTTTTTAATTAGGTGTTTGAATTATTTTTAGGGTTAAATAGGTGCTCAACGTTTTATTTCGTGATTTATTTAAGATTTTTTCGTGAATAGCAATTAAAATTTTTTTATCATCCAATCAAAACATAACATTTGACCTTTTTTTTTTTATTTCTTTTAGCTTAATTTTTAGAAATCTTTAAACTTTTTAAATTTCATAAAAAGTCCACAATTTTTTAAATCCCTAACTCTCAAAACTCAAATATCAATTTGGGCCGATTTTACCGCCAATTGTCACGCTGCCGCGCAGCACATCGATCGCTGGACTATCACGATCATTTATCCCATCATTTCGTCATCGAAAATCGAACGACGCCGTGCGAAATATCAAAATTGTCAAATGATTTTTTCGAACGATTCGCAACGAATCGCGACAAGATGAACGACGTGTGAATTATTCGGCGAGATGAGGGCGTTTTATTCCGTCGCCAACAACGCTGTCAACGCGACGGGAGTGGTTAGATTTAGGGGTTAGGGTTTGAGAGCTATTTTGAGAATATTTGAAAATTTTACGATATATTTTATATTTTATTTTATTAATTTTATTTATTTTAATATAATTTTAGATTTTTAAGGAGATGACATGTGTCTTTTAACGGTGAGAATTAATGTCCGTCACGACCAAATTTTAAATCGTTATTGGAACAAAACGTTAGGCACCTATTTGACCCAAAATATAATTTGGACACCTATATGGAAAAATGTATAGTTTGTGCACTTATTTGACGGTTAAACCTATAATTTATTTAAAAAACTATGAATATCCGGAACAATTCTACTATTTTCAATGTCCTTTCTATACTTCAAAATTAAAAAATTAAATTATAAACATTAACTCTAAATTTTGTTTATAATTATAAAATTCTAGTTCGTCTTATATCTAAAGCATACGGGATGACTAAAGCCTTTTTGACGCAATATTTTATTTTTTTAATATTATTTATGGATCTGAAAATACATTAATCTTCGATTTAATATTTATTGCACAAATTTATTTGGTTGGCATGAAAAGTTCTATCAAAAATAAAAATTTATAAAATTTGCTATACCAATCAAACGAGTTCGTGCAATGTGTATTAGATCAAAAATTTAATATTCTTTAAACATTTGATTCATAAATAATATTAAAAATAAAATATTTGAGTAAAATAACCCGCTAAAGCAAAGCAGCAGAGGGAGATTGCTAAAGAAATGAAAGAACTAAATATTATAATAGTATTAATTGATATTTATCTAAAATTTTCGTTTAATAGAAAATTTTCGTTAATTTTGTCAACCATTCAACGCAACAGAATTTATCGGTTTAATGATTTTTTAAAATAAACTGATAATGTAAGTGATTAAATATATCTTTATTTTAAATTTTGATGATCAAAATTGAATAAAATCAAAACAAAATAAGCTCCGTGGTAGTTTATCCTTTTATTTTTAAAGTGCAATTTTAGTAAATAGAAAATAAAAAAAGTTTTAAGCTACTTATTTATTCGTTTATAAATAGACAATGTTTATGAATAACTGAATGTAATCCATAGTTCCCTTAATTTATCCGAAATCATCTTTCTTCCTTGTTTTTTTTTTCTTCGAATCACTAAAATGGGCGGAGGAGTAATGAGGGCAGCGGCGAAGGTCGCCGGTGCCGAAATTGTTAACACCGGCCTTCGTAGCGGTGTTCAGGCTGTTCCATCGTCCGCGGAGAACTCCGCCAAGCGCGTCGCCGCTTCTCGTTCGGCTTCTTGCAAAGTTTATGTTTCTGACGGTGGAGTTTCTTCCGCTTCTAACATGACGGCGTCATGGGAGATGGTGGATGATTGGGAGTTTGCTGGCGGTATTGAAGAGGAGGTGCCCACCGTTAGGGTGTTCAAAAATATTTGATTCGACCGATCCGATTATCCGTTGATCCGATTTTTATTTTTCCGAATCGGATACGGATCGTAATATTTCAAGTTATGAATATCCTATTTTTTGTGAATCGGATGCGGATTACTATATCGCCGATCTGAAAAATCGAATATCTGAAAAAACCGGATCAAATCCGATATCCGGTTATGAATACCCCTACCCACCGCCATCTCGGGCCGAGGAAAGCCAACGGCTCGGTTGTTGTTTGGAGGTGTTCCAACCTTGGAGGAGGCTAAAGATGTCACTGCTGATTTGAAAGACGCATTGGATAAGTGAAAATCATTACTTTGAGAAAAATTTCTTATTTATTTTTCTTTCATTGGATTCATTATTCAATATAGGATCCATTTGTAAACTTTACCTTAAATTTTTTTAAACCCGTCAACTATAAGTTGTTCGTGTAACATATTCATGTTTACGACTTGTTTCTTTTCAATTTTGAGCTGCCATTTAACGTACAGATAGATGAGTAGGGTAACCAAAAGGGTACAATAATACATTACCGAAACTTTAAAGAATCAAATAAGATATTTTAAAGTTGGAGACGGGCGATAATTTGGGGGCATTTCATACAACTAACCTTAAAAGGATAGGTTTTAACTTTCAGTATGATTTTGTTGTTGTTCATTTAATATACTAAATTTAATTACAAAAAGTAGGGTAGGTGGTTCAGTGTGCATTGACTTTCAACTAAGAAGAATTACAAACATAGTTCGTTGAAACATAACTTCTTTGTCTAAGTAGACTCTTAAACCATTGAACTGAAGCCTTGGGGATCCTTGTCAGGTTGTTTTTGTAGTCCACGTAATACAGTCCAAATCGAACGGTGTACCCACTGTTCCATTCCCAGTTGTCCAGCAATGACCACACAAAGTACCCTCGAACGTCACACTTATCTTCCCTTTGTTCGATACAAGAAGGGAGCAAATCAAAATTAGGAGGCAAAATATAGTTAATTATAAAAATGAGTTCAAATAAATTGAAAATTGATGGTCCGGGAGGGGCACAGCCCCCAAGCATGGTAATAGTTCCGTCACTGGTTCATCGTTTTTCATTTTTTTCCCGTCAGCTAACTCTAAGACGATGAAAAAACCTGACATTACCAATTATGTTTGTCGTGTTTCCAGTTACCTTATAGCAGCTGATAGGTTTGAGAGATAATCCCTGTGGAATTCAATCCTTTTGTCATCTTTCAAAGCCTTTTTAATAGACATAAATGGGTTGTTTAATTCATCCATACCTGCAAAAAAATGCAATATTGTCAATCACTACATGGAGTTTTTGAAAGGTTTTGAGCAAAACTTTGAAGCCAGAAAGTTGAGTCACCGTTTTCCGTAATTATAACTGGTGGATTGCCGTATTTATCTCTCAGATATCTGGCTAACTTCCTAATCCCCCATGGGACGATCCTTATCCATCTCGACGCTGCCTACACGAACAAGTTCTTATCAGCTGATGAATATGCATATATATACGGCGACTATCGAGAATTTAAAGAGCCATCGTAAATCTTCATTATGTATGCAATGATCTGATCTCTCGGAAATTTATAGGATTTGAGTTTGCGATACATACTCTTTCACCAATGGCAGCTCCACCTCGAAAAGCTGCAACAAATTCACATTGTCATTGTAAAGATATGTTAAAGATTATGTTCGGTGAACCCGAGCTTCGCTCAAATCACTGCATCTACAATCCATTTCACATTCTCAAACAATGGCGTCTTACATGAAGTGATAACAGCGGCATCTGATGAAGCATCCTGTAATATTAGTTTGCAGATCCGGGTTCGATCGTTTCGAGCATAGTATGTGGTATAATGGTTTATGCCGATGAAGTCAAAAGCCCCCACTAGCAATTCGGCCATCTCTGGTAAGATCTGAGGCAACCTTTCTCCCACAAGCCTTCTCATTGATTCAGGATAGTCACCAAAGAAAAGTGGATCAAGGAACCTGATTCAACAAACCAAAAGAAAACAGATTTAAGGAACCTGATTCTAACACGCAATAAATCAAACAGTTTGTAAACATAAAAAAATAGCAACAGATATTACCACCCGATCCCGAAATCCAATGCTCTATTTGCTGCATCTTTATCTTCATCTTTATCAGAGATTGGCTCATACCATTTGGCGTCCACTGTTATTCCGATTTGGCCTCCTTGTCTTTCCTGGACACAATAGAATATTAACAGATTCTATTATCACGGTCGATTATTATCGGACGGCAAACGAATTGTACCTTGAAGTATCGGCGGTAACTGTGATAAGCAGCGGCGTGAGAAAGAAGGACGTTGTGAACTACGATGTAGGGTTCGGTGGAAGAATTGCCATGCTTGCAAAGTAGACCGCCGAGAATGGAGCATCGTCCGGGGGCTTGAATGCCATTGTCGTAACCTTGGATTGCGAAACCATGGGGCTCGTTGAAGGTGACCCAGTGTTTCACTCTGTCTCCAAAAGCTTGGAAACAAGTAACGGCGTAGCGATTGAAATCGTCTCTGTAATTAATCGCAATCTCCTTGTGTGAATCTGGAGTTTTCTGCATAAATTTATCGAATGTTTTGAATTCTGTAATACTTACACGATCTGTCTACTCAACCATCCTCCGTATTCATCTTCGAGAATCTGTGGCAGATCCCAATGATATAGAGTTACGAATGGCTTGATTCCTGATTAACATCAAACACGTCAATAACTTCACATTCTCATATGAATCACAACCTCAACAAATTTGAATTCGAATCCAAATTTTGAAATATAAATTCCTAAACATAACAAAATTCTAATGAGCAACCTTTTTGAATTAAAGCATCGATGAGTCTATTGTAGTAGTTGATTCCTTCTACATTAGGTTCTCCTGTTCCATCTGTTGGAAAGTAAATTCCAAAGCAATTAATTAATCAGATTATCGACAAAATTAGAGAAATTAAACTTGAATTTTAATGCTTGATTAAAAGAAACTTACGTGGAAATATTCTAGGCCAAGATATTGAAAATCTATAAGCATCCATTCCCAAATCTTTCATCAACTCTATGTCACTCTGTCAAAACGGGAAAAAAAGTTTCTCGCTAATTTAGTATTATTTTTGGTTTAATCACCGATTTTCAATTTATTGGTTGTCTAATTCGGATCGGATACTGTAAAAGTCAATTACGAAGATAATCCTTTTAATTTAATTAATTTATTTATAATGTCAAGATTCGAATCACTGGCTTTATTTAATAACTCTCTAATTTATTATTGGTAAAAAGATAAACTAAAGCTTATGATTGACTTTATTTATATTTTGTTTTGACTTTATGCATGAATTTTGCATGTGGTTTTATTTTATTATATTATATTTAATATACTCATGACGCATCTTCGTTATCCAATATTCTTGTAAATATAATATATAAATGAATTAGTTATATTTTTTATTACTACTAGTATGATTCTTATCGCGAACAATACCGTGACACAAAAGACTCGTGCGCCATGATTCTTTAAAAATATTAAAAAAACCATTTTAATATATGAGAAAAAGTTTGATACACAGTTCGTGTAAATTAAAGTTTACACGTGCTTTTTAAATTTATAGGTTAGGAGTTTAGTTTATGGTTTAAAGTTTAGGGGTTTAGGTTGTAAGATTTAGAATTTAAGGTTTAGGGTTATAGTATAGGATTTAGAATTTAGGGTATTAAGGTTAGGGTTTTAGATTTTAAATTTTATAAAAGGATTGTATAAAATAAAACTCTTAATATATTTATATGATCCGTAAATTCAAAATTTTTATAAATAATGTTAAGTTCAATCACTAATCATTGATAAATAAAATCCCATTGTTTACAAAAGATTTCAATAATAACCAGTACTATAACTTAAAAAGCAATTTCAACCACTCATTTCACTTATTTTTATTGATTTAACAGATTCTTAATTAATTAATTAATTTAATAAAATTTATAAAATCAAATAACCTAATAAGACTTGCACATAATTTTTTTAAATGAAGCTTATGTATTGATAAACCGCAATCATGCGCGATTGAACATTAAAACGAGCCTCTTTAAAAAAACTTTTTTAAACTCAGATGGAGGAAAAAAGAGCACATGATAAATTTAAACCAAATTAACTCATTGACCCAAAAATTACGAATGAAAGGACTTGAACATGAAGTCTTCAAAATTTCAAAAATATTAGCTTTACCATTAATTCAAAACCAAGTGATTAATTTGATTTTTCCCCTAATTAATAATGTAATGGATTTTAAAGATTCCTATCCAAACGGCTCCTTATCTATTGGGCGGTGCACTAAGCTTTCATTCAACTTCATAATTTATTTTATTTTATTTTTTGTTCTCTTTTGTAGTTGGTAGGGTAGAAAGTTTCTTTCCAAATGCTTTTCATACGAAAACAATATCAAAGAAAAAGCTACTTTATCATCAATTTCTTGCCTCTTCAAGTTAAATAATCATATATTTGCTTAATTATATATATACCTGGAACCGATGATAATGATCAACAGCAGTATCTGCATTGCTGAAATCCATAATCTTCCCTATTTGAACATATAATTATAGAATAAGATTCTAAATTAGTTTTGAAAATCATTGAAACAAAAGCTTGGCATGAAAACAATAAATAAATATTGAACCAAACGCATTTCCTTGCAGAATTAGTTTCCAATGGTTTAATTACCTGGCTTTCTGGTGAAGGTATCCCAAATACTATCTCCCTTGTTTCCTTCATTCACAGCTCCTTCATACTGTGTAATACCAATCATACAAGCAATGCTTTATTTCCAAAACCAGAAAGAACAAGGTCACTGTAGGGATTTAAATTTGCAATAACGGCCGCTATTGCAATACCATCCGTTATGTCCGCAACCGCACTAAACGCAGCTTGACCAAATTTAAATCCTATATCAGGGTAGCAAAGAAAGGAATTCACCTGGTAAGCAGAAGAAGCGGTTCCGAAGATGAAACTATCGGGAAAATCATCTCTGTGGACAGAATATCGGTGTGAGCTGACAGACAAGACCTGTCTGGTTATCAAAAACAGAACCAGACGGGACATAACCGGAACAAACGAAGCCATTGCTATGTTATAATTAAGCTTTAAAAAAGGGGGTGTGTGTGTATAAAAAATAGAGGAATTTAGCAGGAGCAGTGTTTAGGGTTATCTTAATTGTAAAGTTGAAGAGAATTAGGGTTGACAGTTGAAGAAGGAAGGAGAAGACAAAAACGAGTTGCTTTTGTGTGGTTTGTTGTCTTGGAGATGAAGTGATTAGAAGGAAAGGAAGGGGGCTAAGCCTAAAGGTGATGGGGAAATGAAGTTGTTTGTTGAAGCTATCTTTGCCTTGTATCTACACGTTATTATATTATGGAGAGAAACAAGGCTTTTTGGACCCACCCACGAGAACAAAGTGCATGAATACTGGGAATAAATACACCTACCATAAAAAATATGTATTGAAAATGGTTTCTACAATGATAAATGTGACGTAATTATTATTATTATTATTTATATTCAATTATGAAAATATAAAAATATTCATGTAAAAATAAATAAATTTTATTGGTGAATTCTTTTCAAATTATTCAAGTCAGTCCAAACCCTTACAAATGAGAATATTAGAGTTTTCTAATGCAGTGTAACTAAGAAGCTCTAAATCTAACTCTAAATGAAACAAGCAAGATAAAGAAAGAACTAATTAACACTACACCAAACTTGGTATATAGCGGCGTTTTTAGCGGCGTTTTTTGGACAAACGCCACTAAATTTATACATATAGCAGCGTTTACAAAAAAATGCCACAAAATAGTAAAATTCGCGGTGTTTTTGGGAAAACGCTGCTAGAGATGCGTACTTTAGTGGCGTTTTATTGGGAAAACGCCACAAATACTTGTAATTTAGTGACGTTTGTGAAAAAACGCCGCAAAAGTATAACTTTTAGTGGCGTTTTTGGTAAAATGCCACCATGGTTCAAGATTTTAGTGGCGTTTGTATGGACAAACGTCACAATAGGGTATGGGTAAAAAACTGCGTTTTGAATAAATTAGACTCACTATCAGTCACTCACACCCCAAATCAAGTCGAGCAAATCGAAATCCCTAACCCCTCCGATCGCCTCTCTCGTCTCTATTGATTATGCGGCCTCATCGTCGATGATATTTCGTCCATCTCTTCGTTGCCACTCTCTGCCCAAAGATAAACTAGGGAAAGGAGACATCGGCTTCCTTCCTTTTTCCCATTTCGTCTTCAGTTCATTCAAATCTAGGTATGCTTCGTTCAAATCTAGGTTATACTTATTGGATTAAAATGTTTTATTCTAGAGTGCAACGATTAAGTATTGCTTTGGAAAGTCTTGGAATATGATTAATTTGATTAGGCTTAGTTGAGCAAGGCTTTTATTTTTTCTTCTATATTCAGGTCTTCTTCAGTTGTTAGGGGAAATTTTTCATTCCATTAATGGAGTTAAATCTTCTACTTCACTTGTGGAATAAGGTTGGTGAATGAGATTGACATCATCCATTTCTTACTGGTATAGAGATTGCCATTATGAACTAACTGTAAATAGAAGTCTTCTAGAGTTCAGGGTAGTATTGTTCTGCCTAAACAAGTTATCCTTATTTTAGACATATTAACTTTTTTCTACTAGCTTGGAATGGGGTTTTAGGTGATGTAAAAGAATGATGACTTTCGTCATTGATTCAACTAGAAATAAAGCTTGAGGAAAGATGCTTCAACTTTTGATTTGCTTTTATTGATTTTATAGGTGCAAGCAATTTTACTACTACTGGGAGGATGTGATGCATCAGTTAATATGCCCAGCTCAGAGTTCCTACTACAAGAAAAGGTCAAGGTACCCTATATACATATGATGTTGCTCTGTGAAATTTATTTGAATATATGGATTTTGTTGCTAATATTTCCTTCAAATATGTTCAAGGCCATAGATGATTCTTCATGAGGTTCAAAGCTGTCCCGATGAATTATCTCCTTAATAAGATTTCATGAGAAGAGGAAAGTGAGAAAAGAGGTTGCTCAGAGGTATATTGATATATTTCCTTGTTCTTTGATAAGTAATTTTTATACTATAGAACTTATAGCTTAACTGAGATTTTACTCAGGAAGTTAAATAAGCTAATTTAGGTTGTTCAGTAAACTCTTGCTCTTGAATTATGACATATTACAAGGTCTATTTTTTCAAGTCTTGGTTATGGTTGCATGGTCCTTTCTAGAGCATCACCATTGCACATGTTTACTGAAGTTCGCAAGCTATTAGAAAATAGCTTTGTGGTCATTAACCAAATTGCTCTTGACATCTCAGCTTTTGGGTCCTTTGGATGCTTGATGCCTCTTGAGATATCATTGGTGCATAGTTTCCGCTTTGTTACCTTTTTATTTGATAGTTTTATTAGACAGTTGGATTTATTAAGGGTACTCTTTTAATTTGAGGCTTTAAAACAATTTGTTGTATGTTCTAGTGATGAGATGCTAAAGAAAATAATAAGTAAAAATTGCTTACTACTGATCTACAAAAGTGGTAGTTCTCCTTATGTTAGTAAATTAGGAACTATCTCATTCACAAAGCACTTTTATTGTTTGATCACCAGATTTTAAGTGCACCTCAAATTTGATTGGTTGCTAGGATTATTTTTATTGAATGGTTTGTCTTAAAAACAAAGATACAACCTATTTACTTGCAGAAAATATGGTGTATTATTAACTTTCTTTTTCTTGTGTAAATCATGTAAATATCTTGTTCTTAAAGTTTAGGGATTAGATTACGTTCTATATATTGCACTATTATCATTAATAAAGTTATACTAGATTAGGTCTGAGGTTTGCTGTTTGATTTTTGGGTGATTATTTTGCCCTTGTTTTTCAGGATAACTTGCAACATGGAGGATTCCAATATGATTATTGAATTTCTTCGAGCACAGTTATTGTCTGAACGATATGTCTCAAAAAGTGCAAGACAGAGAGCTGTGGAACTCGCAAGAAGGGTATGCGTAAATGTTTTACTTAGAGAGCCTTTTGAGGTCTAATGATTCTATTTTATCCTCTCTCTCTCTCTCTCTCTCTATCTATCTATCTATCTATCTATCTATCTATCTATCTATCTATCTATCTATCTATCTATCTATCTATCTATATATATATATATATATATATATATATATACACACACACATATATATATATATATATATATATGTTTCATGCCAAAGCATATAGAGTCTCTGTAATGCTTTGTAGTGTTGGATTTTATATAAATTAGGTAGCTGAACTTGAGGAACAATTAAGAATTGTTGTCCGTCCAAAGGAGAATGGCTAAAAAGGCAACGATAGATGTTCTTGCCATTTTGGAGAATAATGGGGTAAATGATGTATCTAAGGAACTTGATTCAAGCTCTGACCAGGACACGCCTTTTAAGTCCATCATGGATAATATTTTGAGAGGCTTACGAACGAAACATGTAGAGGGGATTAAATTGCGACAAAATATACTTTTTGTAATGAAATAAGTATTTTGTTTAAAAATATTTTAAGTTAATTACAATAATATATTTTCGGGATGAAATAAGTATTTTATTTAACAAATATTTTAAATTTGTAATTTATATATTTTTTTGGAAATATGGTGTTATTAGCGGCGTTTGTTTTAATAAATGCTACTAAAGAACAATTATTTCGTGTCGATTTTTTACAAACGTTGCGAATCACTGTTCTTTAGTGGCGTTTGTGAAAACAAACGCCGCTGTAGATCTTGACTTTTTGCGGCATTTTTTAGCAAAAAATGCTGCGAACTGTTGCGGCACTGGTTTCAGCTGCACTTCTTGTGGCGCTTTTCTAAGCGCCGGGAAAGTTTTTAACGGTGTTTTTTATAGAACTAAAAAAACGCTGCTAAATACATGTTTTGCTGTAGTGTAAGAAGCTAACTCTAAACGAAGCAAGCAATGAAGGAAAGAACTCAAACAAGATAGAGTAAATTATTTGTGTATTTTGATTACTCAAAGGTGAATGATACAAGAGACTTTGTGGAAGGTAATTATTATTATTTTTTGAGAAGTCTTAAATCTAATCCTAATCCTACCTAGAGGAGAAGGAAGGGAAATATTCCTAGTGGATCTAGAACCCATGACCTAAGAGAATATGAGAGAACAAAGATATGCAGCTTGTGGAAGGTAATTATTTACGCTCAAAATTAAACATAACTATAAGATAGAGATTTAATAAAATTCAAACTATCTATTATTTTTATCCTTATAATTAACCTAGTAACTTTATAAATTAATGTAGTACTTTATTGAGTCAAGTCAGTCCTGATGGGTCAAAATAAGTTCAAATCACTCGTATGAACAGCTTGGATCAATAGTGCATGCATTAGCCAAAGGTTTTTGTGCACGAATTGTGACATTTTCTCCTATCTGATCTTGCGAAATCCTCATCACATCTTTGAAATAGAATTGAATCTATATGATTTGAGAATTTACACAATACCTCAATTGACTTCCAACTAATCTCAAAAATCTCTTCCATCGGGTAAAGTACTCATGTCTCAGCATACGATTCTTTTACCAAACAATTTGATCTGCTTGGATGTACTGTACAACTTGATCATAAGAGACCTTCACTTTTATCAGCGCTCGTTGTGGCAAAGTTAAAGGACTTTGTGTGCGGATTGTGACATTCTCTCCATCTGATCTTGTGAAGCCCTCGTCACATCTTTGGAATGGATTTGCTCTTATATGTCTGAAAACTGCTACAATACCTCAATTGGCTCTCAACTAACTTCACTATTAGGAAGTTTTTTCAATTTACATCACGATCATGAAAGACATTCGCTCCTATCAGTGCTCGTTATGGTGAAACCAGAGAGAGCTAACAGGGCATGCCCCTCTAAAATGGTCTCTTTAAAAAAATAAAATTATAATACAGTCCTTACTAAAAGTTAAATTAGAAGCCAACACAATGATAAAATTATGTTTTGACTCTTCTAAAATGTTAGTTGGACTCTTATAAAAACTTATGGCCTTACCCATTCTCTTTATTACTCTAATAGTTAAAAAGATAATACTCTTTTATATTTAATATGAAAAAAGAAACATTGAATTTATTATTATTATTATTATTTTGACAATTGTGTGTCATTTCAGGATAAGAATTCCAAAGTTGGGAAGGTTCCAACTTCCACGTCAAAACTAAGGTTTCCACTAGTTTGGTAAGAAAAGTAACATTGCAAACTCGTTAGTGATATCTTTAATAATATTATTATATGCATTTTATAATATAGGAATCTCGAATAGGTTGGTCAGTGTTAATAAACTAATTTGTTTGATTATTAAATTAATTTAAAGTTTATCAGTTGAGTGGAGTATCGGAATCATCTACTAAAATTGCATCAAGTTGAAGTTTCATATTTGCATGAAATTTCGACAAAAACTATATTTTTATTTTACGTATGTCTAGGTCTAGCTGACATGGGTTAATCTCTCTTCTTTTATAATTACATTGTCATGTATGGCGACTAACGGACGACGGATTATATTAGCCGATAACGAATTGTTTTAGTTGATTTAATTAGCGTATTACTGTTGGATAATGCTCAAGTCAAATATCTCACATTGGGTGGAAAAGTACCTTGAACTTGATTTATATAGAGGTCTTAATAGCCTCCCTTATTGAAGATTAGTAGACAAAGTCCCTGCACATGCGTCGTCACCGCCGTCCGGCCGGTTTGGTTTTTGTTCGTGTTAACACGTGTCTTCAACACGTCCACGCGCGTTCTATCTTTTTAGAGAAAATTTGCAAGAATTCTTCCAAGAGGTTTAATAGAACTCAACGGATAATTTAAATGACTGGATTTTTTTTAAAAGAGGATTAAAAGTTGTGTTTGTTTGTCTGCAAGAATGAATGTGGACAGATTTTTACATATATAACAACTATTATTGAGTGATTATTGTAGCTTAATTGCTATCTAATTACACAGATAATTAATTTCCCGTTTAAAGATGAATTTTAACTTTTTCCAATCTATATTTGACTGTTTTATAGCAGCTGTTATAGCTATTTATTTCTTTTAATTTAAGATGTGATTAAAGGACATTAGTGACTGTTTTGGAAGGTTACAAATTAGAATTTAAAACTGATTTAAATTCGTTTTCTTCCTTGGACGTTTTTGACCCTATTTTCAACTATAAAATTGAGCTTTCATAAGCTCATTTGATTATCCAAGTGAAAAACAAAAAATGTGTTCAAATACCTATGTTCCAAAGTTTTAATAAAACTTTCTCATTGAGTTATTTCAATTTTTTCGAAGAGAATAGCAGTACCACCGGATTCCACTCCGAAATTTGGGTGTACAAATTGTCGGAGTGACTATGCTAACCTCGGGGGACAATCCGCCTATAGCAGCAATTACACCAGTTGGGGCGAATTTATTTCTAAGGCAGTGGATTCGATCCACGATACGGTTATTTTAATATTTATATTTTTTACGTTATTTAATCTTGTCATTACTAACGCCCTATTTTGCAGTAATTTTACCAACAATTACATTAACTGATTGTATAAATGAGTGATAAAATTAATTGATAGTTGATAGATATTTAATTATTTAAACAAGAAAAATGACATATAAAGACAAAAATATATTCAATAATTGTTTGAATAAATCTTTTATTGTTAAAAAATATTAATATTTTACATCTATTAATATTAATTAGATTACGAAAAATTATCAATATTTTGTATTAATTAAAGGATCCCTATCCTCGATTTTGTGTTTGTTTCATATTTGCGACTCCTTTAATTGAATAAAATTACTATCGACTTAACAAAAAAATTTATAATATAACATTTTGAATGATCTATATATTAATTTATTAGTTATATAATTATATTTTAATATATTTGATTAATTATTAAATTTAAGTGATATTTTTGGGCAAATGTATTAGTCTTGTATATGTGAAGAGAAAACAATTATTTAAATTATACATGAGAATATGTTTTATTTTAAAAGTATATTTAGGTAAAATTGCTACGGATAAAAGAGTTTTTACAACTCTTATGTCAAATCCTCTAAACTCAAAATATTTATCTTAATAGCATGGATGAGTCTAGAACCAACGACGCACACCGCTGAACACCACTAACGCAATACACTGTTGAACACCATTATTTTTAAATGACTTTTAAATGATTATTAAAAATCCCAAAGGATGCGACATGCAATTAATCACATTTCAAAACAAAATTAGAAGAAATTATTCCATAAATCATTATCACCACCTCATTCATGGTCCTACCCAATTAAATAAAACTACATCATCTTTATTTTCCGCATAATATTTTCTTATAAATTAAAATTTATAAATCGCCATCCTCATACCTCATATATTAATTCTAATATATTAATGAATAAAATTCTTAAAATAAAATAAAAAACTCAAAAGTTTAACTCACGAATCAAAATAAACAAAAATAAAATAATTAATTCTAATATATTAAAAACCCTAAAATTAACATATTCGTTTAAATGGTGAACAAATTAATTTTAATTAAATATCTCCCTAATTTGATTTCATGGTAACCGATATAACTTAGTATCCGATCTGGGCCCCATTTGGATATGGAGCCAATCACTGCTCCTTTCTACGTGCAAACGTTGGGTTTTTAACATAGTCGATATAACTTAGAAGTTTTTTAATTAATTTGTTCGCTGTTTAAATGAATATGTTAGTTTTAGGGTTTTTAATTATTCAAAATAAAACTTAGGGTTTTTAATATATTGGAATTAATTATTTTATTTAGGTCTGTTTTAATTTGTGAGTTAAGTTTTTTGGGTTTTTATTTTAAGAATTTTATTTATTAACATATTAGAATAAATATATGAGGTATGAGGAAAAAGATAATGATTTGTAAATTTTAATTTATAAGAAAATATTATGTGAAAAATAAAGATGATGTGGTTTTATTTAATTGGTTAGGACCATGGATGAGGTGGTGAGAATGATTCATGGAATAATTTCTTCTAATTTTATTTTGAAATATAATTAATTGCATGTCAAGCCTTTGAAATTTTTAATAATTATTTAAAAGTCATTAAAATTAATAGTATTCAATAGTGTATTGTATTAGAGGTGTTCAGCAATGTGCGTCACTCGTTCTAAAATTTTTCTAATAGCATTTTTAATTTGAGAGATTTCACCCAAAAGCTCCTCGTAGCTTTCTTTATCAATTAATTAAGTGAAAAATAATATTGTTTCTAAATTATAAATAACATATTTTAATATTCTAAATCAATTACAAAGTAGTATATTTTAGTAATCTAATTCAATTACAAGATAGTATTTTAGTCTGATTTCAAATTTGAATAAACTCATGTACATCAATTCGAATTATCTAAGAATAACAATGTCATCATTTATTATTGGAACACGGGATGAGTTATATAAAATAATAATATTTATATTATCATCAACAAATTTAGAAGTTTTAAAAACTAATTAGGATTGAACTAAAAGACAAAGCTATCTTTTCAATCAAAGAACTTGTCTGAACTTTTATGGAACTACGTTTTCAAACAATATTTTCATTCATGGTTGGATTGCAATAATATATATATTTATGAGAGCTAAGAAGAAATATAAATTGTCCATCTCTATCGTATTGTATTTTGGTTGTGCTTGCACGTATCAACAATTACACCACTCCATTCACGGCGGATCTCGTGACGGTTTGAGAGGGCTTAATCAAAATATTTAAAATTTTTGGAGGTCTAATTAAAGTTTTTAAAAATTTTAAGATTTTAGTGAATTATTTTTTTTAAAAAAATGAAGTTCTAATTAATTTTTTTAAAAAAATTGTGAGAGTTAATGAAAATTTTAATAATTTTGTAGAGTTTAATTCAATATATTTAAAAAAATTAAGATTTAATTAACATTTCTAATAAATTTGAAAAGATGTAATTAAAATTACTAAAAAATTGAGAAATATATTTTAAATTTCCCCAAATTTTGGAAGGTGCCAAGGCCCATACAGGCTTGGCTAGAGATCCACCTCTGACTCCATTGCTGCATTGCATATGCATGCGCAATTATTCAGTTTTACAAGTATAATCCCTTTTGAGACTTTTTTCCCATGTACCTCTCCTAACAGAAAATATCTCTCTCTATATATATCTAATTTTTAAATTAATTATGAATCTAGCATCTATTTTATTACGTCACGATTGGTTATGAAGTATTTCTATCAAAATATATTATTGTTTAAAATTAATTATTAGAATAACACCTTAAGAAATTCTTTACCGAAATGACATTCACTTCTTCCAAAAAAGAATTACTCCATAATTTTTTTAATTTACGGCGGTTATCAAGGTCAATTTTACGGTGGGAAGGATCCAAAGATTATTATAGTTTTGGTTTTAAGTTGATTTAATAATGGTAGATCAAAAACTTTTAAATATTAATTTTGATTAATATTTTTAGTTTTGATTATTATTGTTAACCGTCATATCAACTTGAAGCTAAACTATTTTAATATTTTAAGTTAGACGAATCTTTTCTACCATCGAGATTGATCGACGACCGCTCTGTTCAAAAAAATTGGCTTATATTTGCGGAGTATGCAAGACCTCGCACTCCAGGCCTTGAACAACTCTAATAATTCTGCAACATGCATTCCCATTCACTCGTCGTAATCAGAAACGGGTTTAGACAATGGACTCGGCCGATTATGTGTTTCTAGAAAAAGGAAATTAAGTACAAATTCTATTAATTTTATTACTTTGAGACAAATTTTCAATGTTCAAAGTACGATTGGTTCGATCAACAAAGAAGTTATCCCACCTTTAGCTGCTTTCCCAACTTGTGTGTAACCATCGCCTTCCCTGTAAAGCACATCCACAACCCTCGCAAGGTTGAGGCTCCGGCAAAGAACCGGTGCCGGTATTTCCGTCGGTTTCAGGAACTCTTCGTTCACATCTTTCCATGAACTCTCGATGTGTTTGTTGAATTCGTCGTATGCTTCTTGCGCTGTCACGCCGTACTGTTTCATGCAACACTCGATGGCTGAGCAATCGTCTTCTCTCCTATGGTTGAACTGCACCCATATGAAAACATTACATTTAATTAGCCAGTGCAGACCCCAAATGTTCCACATAACATTTAATTAGCAGATGTATACCTTACGTTCAGCAATGTCATCCATGAACCTGCAAATAATAGTGGAGGCTTTGATGATCTTAGGGTCATTGGCGGCCCATTTGAAGGTCTCGGGGGTTATGACATCGCCCATGCCGACGAACGCCGTGATAGCAAGCATGGCATAGCCGGAGGTCGGCAATGCATTGTCTCTAAACTCTTCAAATGTTGGTTTGTAGTTCTGGTGTGTCCATTTGGCTTCCAAAAGGTAAGCTTGAGCAAGACGTATCATCTAAGGATCGACGGAATCAAGATTCAACAAATTATTATTGAACATTTCAGATTTCATATGGTCACGATTAAAGCAAACCAGATGATCGTACTGCTACATACCACTTTTCGCGCATACTCGACTCGGTATTGTCTCCCTTGATCGGCCAATAGCTGTTCCATCTCTGCGTAAACATCTAAAAGTGCCTTGAAGCTTATTTTCATGTAATACGGGAGTTGATCCATGCATTTAAGATCCCACCTGAAACACAGTTTCAACGTTCATAAGATCACCATCAAAAGATAGCATCTAACAAGTTTCGAATTTGAATATCGCAAACCTTTCGATAGCATCTGTATAGGGAATGAGTTCATCATATGTTGCAAATGAATCATATGTATCATCTACAATGGAAGCCATTGCAATGACTTTGGTCAACATCTTTCTTCCAAGAGAGTATTGGGGTTCGAAGTAAACTCCCATTATCCAAAAAAAGCCTTCCACCACTGTCTCTTGCAAATGGAAGTTTTCTTGTAAAGTCTAAATCTTTCCACCACCTGAAAAAATCATTAAAAAACGAGTTTACTTCAATTGCAAGAAACAAACATCAACAACAAACGTGTTGTTCAAGAAACACTGACCTATAGATCTCACTCAGCTCTTTCCTATGCAGAAGTTGCAACAAGTTGAAATCAATCTTTGCAAACTGAAGCAATGCTTTGTCATGGGATTCGATGTCTTGGTATATCGAGATGAATGTCCGAGCCTCCACCCTCGGCAAGCCCCTTCGGATCGACTGCTTTAAGGCACGGTCGACCTGTTCTGACAGAGGATGGTCTAAAGTCGGTAATGCAAGTGTAAGGTGAGTTGTGAAAGAAATGGCTTCATCAAGTATATCTTCCCCATGGATCCTCATATACGAAGCTTCGTAGAGTTCCAACAGTCATCGCACGTCACTCGTCGACGATGGCTTAAAATTCCCTTCCTCATTCTTGAACTTGTTGAATGTGTCTGCTCGATCAACGACAGTTGTCATCAAACACTAATTTCATCGATACATCGACATATTTTTTTTCCATTGTAGAGTTCGATAATAATAAATTATGAAAGTTTAAGGCTTGATTATCGCAGGAGACATCGAAGCCGTCCTCTCGAAGTAAACGGAACCGAAGAGCTGTGGTGTAGAGATCATTGTCAACTTCATTGCTCTTCATGCCATGGTAAATTTTCTCGAGTTCATTTTCGATCTCTTTCTCAAAATGATAACTCACACCCAATCTTTGAACTGCATCAATGAATATTAACTTCTGGTTTGAATCATCAGTTGGTTCCACAATCATCTTCCTCACATGTTCTTTCAATTCTTCGTATTGTAATTCGATCGCAGCATCAAGATCCTGCTCAAGTACGAAAACGAAAAATCAACTAAGCCTTCGAAACAGAACTTAAAAAAAAAATCAATGAAGTTTTTTTTTGTAAAAAAGATCATAGGTTACCGTGTTAGGACATTGGATGAACATATCACCCCAAATGCTGGGATGAAAATCCGCGATCCACTCATAGGACTTGCAACTAGGGCTGTAATTGAGATGAGACAGATCGCGGGCTACTCGAGCTCAACTCGGTCAAATCTCAACTCGAGCTCGAACTCGGCTCGAGTTCTTCACGAGCTGAGCCGAGCTACTTGATACCCGACTCGAAAAGCTCGTGAGCTACTCGAAAATATAATATACTAATTTTTTATATTTTTTTATAATTTAAAATCTAAATTTCTAAACTTAAAACCCTAAAATATAAACCCTAAACATGTCTTAAACCCTAAAATTTAAATCCTAAATCTTAAACCCAACAACCTAAACCTCTAAACCCTGAACTAACACCCTAAACCCTAAAATTAACAAGCTTGAGTTTACACAACTTGTCTATCAAAGTTTTTTCTTGATAGGGCTTTAAATGAGATGTGACATATGGTGAGATACTCGAGTCCAGCACGGTCAAAGATCGGTCAATACTTGACTCGATTGGGCTCGAATCAAGCTCGAACTCGACTCGAGTTCTTAAAGAGCCGAGTCGAGCTCAGATTTTTTAAGCTCGATAAAATTACCCGAACTCGACTCAAAATCTTAACGAGCCCGAGTCGAGTTCAGCACTACTTGCAACCCTAAAAGGGTGAAACTATTTTTATAAATTGAAAAATTATTTTAAATGTTTAAGATATATTGTGTGTAGACAACCTATCATGATTTTTTTAAGGCAAAACATAATTATTATCTAATTAGGATGTTTTATTTTTATACTCATATTTATGAGTCACGGTTAATTTTCTTAATCGCATCATTTAATTAAGAGTAAATTTAAATTTTAATCTTAGTTCCTCTATTATTATTTTTTTCAAAACAAATTTAAAAAATCAAAAGAAAATAAGGTAAACTGAGAAAATATTAATAAGCCATTTTCAAACTATAAAAGTCAAAAGGAATCTATACAATCCAAATCCAATATGGAAGCAAAGGATAAATTGTAAAATTAGTGAAACGTTAGCATTTGTAAACCTTGTTTTTGGGAGTTTCCCATGTTTAAGAGGAGACAAATGCAAAGGTTTGGGTTCCTACAATACCAATAAAGCAGGCAACCTTTTAGATCTGTCTTCTCTCTTTTGTGTTGGCTCTTTTGACCGTTTATTTTTTTCTTCCTCTTTTTAATAATCAATTGTTTTTTTAATCATTTACGTTGGAGTTCGTAATTTAAAAGTTTTTTTTATAATTTTTTTATATTTTTTTTTTCAGTTTTTAGAGTTTTATCATATTGATTTAATATGCATTATACATTTGATTTAGTGGAGATTTTTTTGCACACAAAAAACTTCGAACTTGAGATGTCTGCTTAAATGATATATCAATCTGCTTGTCACTTAGACTAATTAATATTTAATTTATTGACTGACTAATACGAAATGAATATTGCAGAGGTCTATTATGAGATGACTCCCGACCCAATTATTTCATTCACAACATCATAACTCGAACATCTTAATGTTACTTAAGGGATTTAGTATCCAACTCACTAAATCAATTAATTATTCTAAAGATTTTTTTTCAATGTGCTTTTAGTTTTTTAATACAAATACACTATTTTTTTAATATTACTATTTCGATTTTAAGTAGTGTCCATTCATTCGTAACTTTCAATAAATTTATGCACGTTTCATAAATAAAGCTATTCGAGCTCAATTTTTTATAAAATAATATATATTTTTTAGGACTATTTGACTTTTTTTTTATGAATAGGACTATTTAAATTCTAAACACATTATTTTTAATTAAATACCATATTAACATTCATCTTTCATTTTTTTTTTTTGAAATAGCCTTCGGTAACGTTTGTCGAAAATATTCTGCTACAATTTTCTGACATTATTGTTATCATAATATTCTAAATTAATCGTTCTTGTCATGTGTTATAATTTGGGTATTTAGTATTTTTACTAAAAACGAGTAATGTATATTCAGATTATAATATTTTTTTTCCAATTTTGCACACCATTATATTAAATCAATCATGGCAGTCACCTTCTAAGTATTTTTCTTAACTGATTTATTTTTAAAACAATCAATTTTTATATAGATTGAGATAATTTAAATATTATATAAAAATAATATTTTTAATAAATCGTGAAATGTGGATTCAAGTTCAATTCAAATAGAGTTTGAATCGGTTAACAACCTCTAAAATAAGTAGTTAAAGCTCTCAGTTGACATATTTTATTGTGAGTTTTAAACCCATTAGGAGCAAATTTCCTCTTCCCCTCCCCTATGTAGAATTTATTCAAAAAAAATAGAGTTTGAATCTTATTATTTTTATGGTGACAATGTACACACATCTTGCAGACGAAACGATAGAACCCGAATCTCTTAAGATGAACATCATTTATATTTTTACTAAGACCACTTGTTGGGTTCGGATCTTATTACTTAAAACTCTTTCATTCTTAATTTCTTATACTCTAAACTTATTAGTATTAAATAAATTTTCTCAAAATCCAAGGTATATATATATATATATATATATATATATATATATATAATATTTTGAAATAGTACATATATTACTGAAAATTTACATTCCTGATAACTAAATCAAATAAAACAATATAGTTTTCAATAATTTATTAAATAATGTTACATTCTTAAATCTTATTCTTATAAATATATAAACTTACACCACGTAAACCAAACGTCTCTAAATTCAATAAAGTTCGTGTACAATGATAAAAAAAAAATACTCCCATTCGGCTTAAAGAAATACATAATCTTTATTTTTCTATACAATGGAAATTTAGAATACAAATTTATAAGTTAAAAATTGATTCCAATATATTTTAGAATTATTATGATTTCCAAATTTCACTCGAATTTAATAAACTTTAATTTCTAAAAGCTCTAACTAAAGTTATTTCATTAATTTAAGATGTGAGATTATTATTATTATTATTATGATTATTATTATTATTATTATTTCAAAATTTTCATTGAGATTAGGTGTGTTAGGTTGAGGGTTAACCACTGCCTCCTATATCTGTTTATGAGGAACTCTCACAAATCACACCCACTTCACTTTGTGAAATTCATCTTTAATTTATTAAATATTTGTTACATTTAATACTTATTTAATATTCCAACAAATTATGTAGACTTGTAGAGTAATTACAAACATATATATATATAATATTTCATTTAATTATATCTATGGTTTTATAAAATGATATATTTTATCACCTATTTATTGCTGCACTTAGAAATTTCTATAAATTTTAAGAAAATTATTATAAAGTATAAATGATCAAATTAAGCTATTCTTATGTTGTTAGTTTTGTAACATCGTAAAGAATAAATATAATATTTTAAAAAATTAATTTATGTAAGACTTATAGATTTATCCCTTTCTTTGTGATCCAGAAGTGTTTAATTATATATAAATATATATGCTGAAAAGTATTTGAGATTCACTAATTGGCTTAGTGGCCAAATGATGCTTATCTTGTCCCATCTTGTATGATTTCGAATTTCGGTATAAAAATGTAATATCTTACTATTTAATCAAAAGAAAATACTGAAAAATATTTGTATCATTTTGAAATTCTGAATTAATTACATGCAAATCTCATGTAAAAGAACAATTAGAGGTGTAAAATTAATATGGTGCCTAAATTTTCGGTGGACGAAAAAAAGTAAATATTTAATTAGAAACTAGTAATTTTTTAAAAATAATTTGTTTATCTATTATATTTAATTAACAATATAATTGTTTTGTTGTTATATTTTCAATTTATTTATGTCAGTGCTACACTGTCACCCCTGTTAATGTAAATATGTATATATACATTAGTTAGTATATTCATACAGTGCATGAGTTAGCTGTAATTATATGATAATTATAAAATGTAATAATTATACTTTTTGATTAGTTTATAACCATAGAAACAATTAGGATAATTAAATATATTAACAAATAATTGAGCTGATTTAGTAAATAAATATTATAAATAATGTAAATTTATTTTTAAAATAATTCATTTCTTGCATAATAAAAAATGTTTATGTGTTAGATATAAAATTATTTACGTAATTTTTTTATTAATTTACTGCATATCTTATCACATATTATACTCCTATATGATATTATATTTAAAATTAAAATAAGTCCAATAATTTATAAAAAAAGGTCCAACTTAAAAAAAAAAACTCATTTTTCAGACCTCAAACTTAGATTCTATCTTTAAGATCTCAATCAAAGAATTTTCTTAGCCACATTTTCATTGCTGTTTTTTTCTTTTTATTCATTGCGTCAAAGAAACAATGTAACTGAAGAGATGTCTGGTTATTTTTATTCTTTGTATTTCTTTATAGGTAGGTTTTAAAGTCAATGTTTTTGGTTGATTTCTTCATCAATGTATTTAATTTTACCTTTTTTTCGTGGGAAACAAATTCTGGGTTTTTCATATCTGGGAAGCTTTTCATGTTTTTAAAACTTTTTATTGCTTTGTACTCTATTTGGTTGGTGAGAAAGCTTGGGAGAGAGGAACTGTCAACGGAAAGTGAAAGTGGGAGATACTTGCTGGTTTACTCAAAAGCTCTTTGTTTTATTGAAACTCTTTTGGAGTTCATAAACTTTCTCTTTTTTCTTAGCGGCCAAACAGATCAGTATAGTAGTAATGACTGTTCTGTAATCTATAATCAGCTGAAAGTTTCAGTTTTTTATGGAAGCTTCAGTTTTTTATTCGTGAACGTGTAATTAATAACTTTCTGAATAATGTAACGAGATCGAGTATGTTTTCTTCACAAACTTTAGTCAAAATTTATTTTTTCCCTTTTCAATATTTGAAATTGAGCAATTTTAGTTCAAGACTGTTCAGGTATAAGGCTGAAAATTTCTTCTTCTTTGTATGTATCTCAATTTTGACTTTCATTTCATTTGCTATAAGGAAGTGACATTGAAGTTCTAAAATTGACCTTCTAGGTTTGATAAAACTAACATTCTTTGACTCAGTGTTGTGTTACAATTTTTTACTCTCTCTTTTTTTTAAAATTGTTACTGTCAAATTGTTGATAGTTTAGAGGTGGCGTAATTTGACCTCAGAATTGTTCTTGCAGTTGTTTCAATGGACTGCAGGCTTGAATAGCAAATAACAAAAGAGAAAGTGGAGATGAGGGAGGAGTCATCTGGTTTGATCATTGGGATTTCAATTGGAGTTGTAATTGGTGTGCTTTTAGCTATTTCTGCATTATTTTGCGTTAGATATCATAGAAGGAGATCCCAGATAGGAAACAGCAGTTCCAGGAGAGCTGCAACTATTCCTATCAGGGCTAATGGAACTGATTCTTGTACTATATTATCGGATTCGACTATAGGTCCCGACTCACCTGTGAAATCTGGAAGAAATGGGATGTCCTTGTGGCTTGAAGGGTTTAGGAGTAACCTTGTCTCCGCTTCTGGAATACCTGAGTATTCGTACAAGTACGATTCTTCGAAACTTGTTGAATTATGCAGTTGGTTTTGATTGGTATTGGTATAAGCAAATATTTTCTTTACTTTTATATGTGATTATTGGTGATTGGTTTGTGTTGTTTTTTCATATGACATGATCAATGTTTTAATGGCTATGGAAAATTTGTTTCCCTCTGTAGATGATAGCATGATATGAACTTTTCATGTTTTTCTAGCTCTGGAACCTGTGAAGTTTGTTTGTTTTGGTAAAAGAGGACATTCTTTATTAGAAATAACTGAAATCACTGCAGTCCAATGTATCACGCAATTAGTATCTCGAAAATCAATCTAATGGCTTGAAATTAAGAATATGTTTGAGTACCTAATACTTGTTCTTGTTATAGCAAACTAGTTTGCAGGGTTGGATGATTTTTGGCTTCAATATCAGAAAATCGATTTTTGCATAATCCCTTTCCTTTATTTTTCTTTGCTAATTCATTGATGGCATTACTCATACAGAGATTTGCAAAAAGCAACCTGTAATTTTACAACACTAATTGGACAAGGAGCCTTTGGTCCGGTTTATAAAGCTCAGATGTCAACGGGTGAGACTGTTGCCGTAAAGGTGCTTGCAACTGATTCCAAGCAAGGGAAGAAAGAGTTCCAGACGGAGGTAGGGATGGTTAATAGTTAGTTCACTCTCGTTGGCGTATTTCAATGTCAAGATCTATCCATCCTGTGCATAAGCATTTGTGCAATATCATTTCACGGCATGCTTTTTAGTCCCCTAAGAAATAAACACAACTTTGGATCGAGAAAGAATCTTAGCACTGGCATCTATTTCTTCTCTAAGCGAAATCCTGAAAATAGAAGTAGAGAAGTGAAAGATAAATAGCTACAAGGTTTTTCTTTTTGCAGAATAAGGTAAACAAACCAGTGAATGCATGGAACATCATATTGAAATACGGAGAAAATTTGCTTTGTCAATTGAAGCCCTGCACAATCCTTTCATCCAATTCATTATTTTCCCTTTTTAACATGCCTTTATAGCTGGCATTTCTCTGTGTATATGCGCATTTTGTTCCCCTTTTTGTTCTTTCTTCGGCATTCTTAAACTTGTTTAATGTTTCACCCTTTTAATGCTTCAGGTTATGTTGTTGGGAAGGCTGCATCATAGAAACCTTGTAAATTTGGTCGGATATTTGCGGAAAAGGGTCAGCATATTCTTGTCTATGTATATATGAGTAAAGGCAGCTTGGCTTCTCATTTGTACAGTAAGTTTTCTCGATTTTCTCTATAAGATCGGCATATTTTTATGAATGATCAAAACTGAAATATTGTATTATAGATCATGAACCTGCTGAATATTTTTTCTCTGATTAACGTTTTTTTCTTTAAATGACTGTGATAAAGATGCCATTAAACCATAATATTTTTCATGCCTTTTTATGAAAATTCAAAGCATAAAACAAGTATGCATGTTTTTTCATGATTATAAACAGCGTTTTCATTTTTGTGCAGGTGAAAAACATGAACTTCTTGGCTGGAATTTGAGGGTTTATATCGCTTTAGATGTAGCAAGGGGATTGGAATATCTTCATGATGGGGTAATACTTCTTCTTGTTCGGACTATACGTGGACCTGTCTGTGTCTGTAGGCTTGTATTTGTGGATTCATGTTTATGCATTTTATGCTTCTCGACGTCGATTCACATTTATAAATTTATTCATATTTCCTTTTTCAGGCAGTTCCTCCTGTAATACACAGGGACATCAAGTAATCCAATATTCTGCTGGACCATTCCATGAGAGCTAGGGTATGTTCTTCATGATTGTTATATACTATATTGCATTGAATTCTGTTGAAAAATCTATTTGCTTATGCATTAGTAAACCTTTTGATGTTATCCTTATTGAAATGGAACTTCATGCTGGTAGCTGATTTTGGGCTTTCAAGAGAAGAGATGGTAGACAAACATGCAGCTAACATCCGGGGAACTTTCGGATATCTCGATCCAGAATATATATCAACGCGGAACTTTACGAAGAAAAGTGATGTTTACAGCTTTGGGGTATTGCTGTTTGAACTCATAGCTGGCAGAAATCCTTTACAGGGTCTCATGGAACATGTTGAGCTGGTAAGATTCTCTCTTTAACTTCCTCTAGTACAACTTGAATCTTTCACGTTCTAAATATGGTAATGATATGACAAGCAGGCAGCTATGAGTACCGAAGAGAAAATCGGTTGGGAGGAAATCACGGATTTGCGATTGGATGGGAAATTCAACGTGCATGAGCTCAATGAAGTAGCCGCCCTCGCGTATAAATGTGTAAACCGTGTTCCCAAAAAACGGCCTTCAATGAGGGACATTGTGCAAGTGCTAATACGAATTCTTAAAATGAGACACATCAAGAAGCATCAGAAGTCTCTATCTGGTGCCACCACGGACGAGGTTTCACTTGACATAGAGCAAGGAGAAACTAAGATTCCGATAACCATGCACCGGAGAGACGAGTCCATGGACAGCGCAGCTGACTCCATTTGTTAATGTGTTCATTTTTTTCCCAATGGTTGGATCTTTGTTTTTGTGACATGTAGTCCGGATGTTTTGAGGGTGTTTAGGAACTAAAGCAAAAACCAGGTTTGGTTTTAGAATTTTAGTTTTGAGGGTGTTTAGGTAAAAAAAAATTATTTTTTGTAATTTGGTGTAACATAAGTTTTTTTAATGATTTAATTTTGTATATTAATACTTCAGAAATGAAAATGAATGAGAACATAGATCATGTCTTCTGGAAAATGTTTTATTTTGTATAATTTCCAAAACAACTATAATTATAATAATTTTAACGGTAAACAACACCATTGGTCACTAAATTACTTTTGCTTTTTTGTTTTAGTCACCAAACTATTATTTTGTGCAAAAGCATCACTAACGTTACGTTTTTATCCTATTTTAGTCACTAATGTTACTTTTTTCATGTTTTTGTCACCAGACTATTGTTTTTTTCGTGAGTTTTTAATGGTGGGTGACCAAAATTTTCAAAATTATATTTAAAATAAATTTGCCAAAATAAAATTTGGTGATCAAAACAGAACAAAATTTAGTGACCAATTTTTAAAATTACCCTAATTTTAAAAAATCAAATTGATTAATTGCATATTCAATTAATTATTTATAGTTGTAACAACAATTTAATTAATTGATAATATGGATTGTTTAAGTATTCAATTAGAAAATTTTGAAGTATAGGTACCATTTTAAAATTTAGGTCATAATTTAGGGGTTTTATTGTAAAACTAACCGAAATAATTTATAAAAAGTTGCTCAAGGACATTTGCTTCCTATAAATAAAAATGCAACCAAAAAGTCAGTCGATAAAAAATTTTGAGTTTATTCGATTTGTAATTTTGAGATTATTTGAAAATTTCAAACTTTTATTTGATTTTTTTGTAAAAATAAAATCTAGTTTATTTAAATTCTTAGTCTACATGTCATGTTTTTATTGGATAATTTAATTTTTTAACATATATTTCTACATATATATTTCTAAATAAAATACTTTAAAAATGTTAGGCACCTATTTCGCCAAAATTTAAAATATTTTCTATATGCATATATAAAAAATATATATTTTTTCATATTTTTATTTATACCAATATATCATACGGAATTTAAAAATTCAATTTGATTAATTGTATATTCAATTAATTATTTGTATTTTCAACAATTCAATTTTCAATTAATAAATAAAACTTTGTTTGAAATTTTTTTATACCGGTACCAATTTATAAAATTTAGGCCATAGTTGAAAATTTTATGTTAAAATTAACCCGAATAATTTAAAATAATTTAATTGCTCAGTTGACATTTGCTTCCTATAAAATCCCAAATCAAAAGAAAAAACTGATTTTCCTCAAATTTTAACGAACTAAAATCCGCAAAAGCAAAAATGCCGAAGCGGTGTTCGGTTCAAATCGGAACCGTTCATTGCTTCACCATCCAACGGCGTATCCTTCTTGATCCGCGTCTTCTCTTCCCATTGGCTAGTACTTTTATGCTCTGCCACTATATATAAACCTAACAACCATATATTTATTCAGTCACTTAGATCTCTCTTTCTCCTTCCCAGCGTTTTAACTTTTGCATTTTGACATATATTTTTGGGAAGTTCATAGTTTTCGTTGGGGATCTAAAATGGCTGGTCGGGGCAAGACTCTCGGATCCGGGGCGTCAAAGAAGGCGACATCGAGGAGTAGCAAGGCCGGGCTTCAGTTCCCGGTGGGTCGTATCGCTCGGTTCCTTAAGGCTGGGAAATATGCTGAACGTGTCGGAGCTGGAGCTCCGGTTTACCTCGCCGCTGTTCTTGAATATCTTGCGGCTGAGGTACAATCTTTTTCTTTTCTTGGGTTTCGTTTGTTTTAAATTCTTCGGGATTAATAGATATTTTTTTTTAAAAAAAAAATGTCCATTTGATTTTTAACCTAATTTGGGTTTCCCTTTAATTTCTGAGAAAATCTATTCTTTTATTCAAAAAATTTTGTTATTATAAGTTTTCAACAATTTTCTTTTGATGAAACGTTTATACAATTTGGGTTTCGTTTTCGGATCTGTGCTTTATATCTTTAAATTTAGCATTTTCCCATTTCACTGGGCAAATAAATTAGGGTTTATATACGGAAAAAGAGTTTACTACTATTTCTCTTTTTGCAATCTTGGGTTAAAATTGTATGCTTATTTCAGGTTCTCGAGCTTGCCGGAAATGCAGCCAGGGACAACAAGAAAACCCGAATCGTGCCTCGTCACATCCAGCTCGCTGTTAGGAACGACGAGGAGCTGAGCAAACTACTCGGAGATGTAACGATTGCCAATGGAGGTGTGATGCCCAACATCCACAATCTCCTCCTCCCCAAGAAAACAGGAGGCTCCTCGAAGGCAGCCGGCGGCGACGACGATTAGACCCAGATCGATTAGTTTATATTCGTAAAGCCCTATCCCTTTACGCAGCGTGTTTGATGTGATTCCAAGATAGAACAGGTCTTGAAAAAGAAAGTTTTGTGGAATTGTAGTTTGTTCACTATGTTTTAGTTGAGTAGGATGTTTAGGGTTTTTAGTTCAATGTGAATATAATCTAATCATCATCTTATTTGCTTAATTACAAGTGTTCTTTTTTCCATTAATGACATGAATGCAATATTTCAATTTCAATTTGTCTTTTTTTCATCTTGAGGAATAATGATTGGTTTTTTTGGTTTATATTTCCATTCATTAATGATTGTTATGAGATATTAATGAAGTGTTTTGTTCAACAACATTGTACTTAATGAGGATTTGGAATTATTTTAGTACATTTTTTAACAAAATTAAAATCTTATTACAAGAGTAAAGGCTCAATATGAATTTTGTTAGGTTATTTATGCTTTCCAAAAAAGTTGTGACTTTACAAAGTTGAGATTTTTTTTCTATCAATTTTAATTTAATATTTAAATTTCTAACTTTATTCAAAAGATTAAATGTCTCCAACATTCAAATTTTAACTTTATTAAAAAAAATTAAATATATCATTCTACTAAACATTAATTAATTGTTAATTAGAATAATAATGTCTTTTTAATGTATAATATCTCATATTTGGTTAGAATATGTAAAAGATTGCCAAAATGTCTTCTTCAAAATGCATTCTTGCCCCTTTTCTACACTCATTGTTCATTCCAAACCCACAAAGATAAAAAAAAAAATAAATAAAATCCCTAAACCAACAACGCACTAAAAATAAAATTAATACAAGGAAATCTTTACCTTGGAAACATTGTATTTTTATCCGTTGATTCTAAGAATACTTGATCAAAATAAAGGCAAGATTATCCTAATCAACATTTTTTTTCATGCATTATAACAGCTGATGTATTTATGTTTTTCTTCTTCTCTTCAATGAGTTGCCATTGATGGGATCTGGTCATAATGATGAGATCCTATCTTTGCTTTTTCTTGTTCAAATTATAAGATCTTTGAATTACCTACAAATGGTCGGCAAAATTAAAAAGAAAAAATTTTTGAAATTTATTGTTTTTTTTTAATCAAAATATGATCTTGATCCCATTTCCTTTTGGCTCTCCGAGGGAAGATAAATTCTGGGTTTTGCTTGGTTTTTGGTTTTCTGATTCCAAGTTTCATTATTTCATCAATTTTTGGAGGAAAATCTGCTTATTCTTATAGCAGATTTTAAGGTTTCCTTTTGAAGGAAAATTGAATTGTTGGTGATAGAAATTTCTAGGGTTTTGAGCTGTGTTGTTGGTGGGGGTTCCTATTATTGATGAAATGAAACGCAACCCTTTTTGTGTTTGTGATGATGCTGATGATACAAGGACAAATGGGTGTCATAAGAACAAAATGTTTGGGGTTTTTGGTAGTTCTGTTTTTTTATCCTTTGCTGTCAGCTCAGATTACACTAAGGATGAAGAAGAAGAATGTCTTAACCAATTATTAGATCCAGCAACCGGGAAGATTGATGGTAATCTGGTAAAGGAGATTGTTCCACTCTTTTGCTCTTATCTTCAATCAACTTGTCTACTATAAACTCATTGCTCATAAACAGTTTGGTTATGTGATTGGTTTTGTTTACTTTGAATAATGTTTTGTTTATGGATAGGAATCAACTATGGATTTCTTTGTTTAAAAATATTTAATGTTCATTGAAACCTTGAGAATATGATGGAACCACAATATAGCAATTAACCATTATTTAGATGTCTAATGTAGTTTCAGTAACTTCCATATTGATTATCTATGAGGTATGTTTATAAGTTGGTTGGAACAATATTAGAGGTGGAAATAGGTTTAGCAAGAAATCATTGAAATAGCTGCTGGAACACGGAAGTTTTTTGACGATACCAGCAGCTTGCTTATGCGGAAGAAGGATAGTACATACTCAACTTTTGATAATTGGAAGAGGCATTACATGTTGGACTTTTTGTGAAATGCTGGAATTGTCTTCAAACATGTTTCATATCTTTTTTAAGGCTTGCTATTACCATTTTCTGAGGGCAGTGGCACTGAATATTGATGACATAAATAATGAAAATGTATGTTAGGTATTGAAAATCATTATTCATAAGGTTAAAACTTGTAATTGGCACTGTGAATTGGTTAGGACATTAAGTTGCTTGTCGTTTCTGTATGTTCCGGAAGCAACGACTAAGTCCTCTTTCCCTTTGTTCCAACATTGTTTGAATTTATTTAGTTGTTTACATACAGGCTGAGCTGTTATGGATGAGTTGCAAACAGGATTTGCATAATTTGAAGGAAGCTTTTGAAGATCCCAAGTTACATCTTCTGGAGGAAACACAAAGTTCAACCAATGATATCGATAAAAAATGTCACTCATTAGGAAAAGAAAGCTTTCAGAAATTGATTAACGTTCTCCATCCCAAGTTAAAGCGATCTGTTTCTGACTGCATAAGAAAGAATAAGCTTCTATTCCAAGAATCTGGAAAAGATAGTAGCTTTAAGACTTGTTACCCCCGTTATTCCGAGTCACTGATTCGCTGGTGTGAGGTTTCTAGAAGGAGTTTAACTACTCAGACCTTTGCAGTTGACTCTACCTCGAATTTAGGCCCACCGTCACCCCGATCCTCTGCTCCAGCCCCCTCTCTCTCTTATGAATCTCCTGATTCTAGTACAGATCTATCACTAAGTGTCAAATTATCAACTCCTCAACTAACTATACATAAGAAACAAGCTGAAGTTGAAGAAGAAGGAGAATTAGAAGAGGAGGAATCAGAAGAGGAGGAGGGTTCAGCAATTATTATTGCTTGTGTCGCGACTGCAGGAGTAACATCTCTTATTGCATTAGTGGTACTATTTTTCTGCTGTCATAACGATTCTGAATCTTCATTAAATGATGAGAGCCCCCTTCTCAGTTTAAGAAGTGACGCCTCAGGTGGTATAGACTTTCCCTTTCCAACATGCTGTTGCCCTCTAGAAGCTTTTGTCATTTTTTTTATCTGAACATTCCTTTTTTCCAGATTCTTTTCATGCTGATGAATCTAGTAACGAATCAAGCCTACAAAAAAATGCTTCAACTAATGGCATTGAATCCGATGCACTACAAATCTCCTTGGATGGAGAGTCATCAGATGGAAATGCCGGCAACGCCTCAGCTGAATCTTCTGAGGCACCAGGCAATGCCGGTTCGCAGGTACCATTGCCTCCAGGAAAGGCTGGTCCAGATGGTTTACCTCCTTTGAATCCTCCTCCTGCCAAAGATGCTCCTCAACCTCCTGCCCCAGCTAATGCTCCTCCTCCGCCACCACCTCCCTCTGCAGGCCCTCGACCTCCTGGACCTCCTCCTCCACCTGCACCTCCAGGTGCTAAACCAGGTGCTCCGCCACCACCTCCTCCAAAAGGTGGTGCTCCACCACCACCGCCTCCTTCAAAAGGTGGTGCTCCTCCGCCACCTCCTTCAAAGGGTGGTGCTCCTCCGCCACCTCCTTCAAAAGGTGGTGCTCCTCAAAGACCACCTCCATCCTTAGGTTCAAATGCGCCTCGACCACCAATTGGTTTGGGCCGTGGACCTGGTTCAGGGGATGCTAAAGCCAAACTGAAGCCATTTTTTTGGGATAAAGTTGCAAATACCCCTGAGCAAGGACAGGTGTGGAATCATATTAAAGCGGGATCATTCCAGTATGTAACTATTCTTTTCTTGTTTCCTTTTACTCTTGATGCCAACGGATCAGTATGAGATACCTGGTACTAAGTTTGCAGGTTCAATGAGGAGAAGATAGAAACACTGTTTGGGTATGCATCCGTTGAGAAGAGCAAAAGTGATAAAAAGGAGTCCAGTAAGAAGGAACCTCAGTTTATTCAACTCCTAGATGCCAAGAAAGCACAAAATTTATCAATCCTTTTGAAGGCATTGAATGTGACCTCAGAAGATGTTTCTGATGCACTTGTTGAAGGTGCTTTCCTCCACCTTATTTATCCTTTCAAAAAATGTGCTTCTGAGAAACATATGTGCAGGTTTCTGAATCAGTGGTATGGACAGATTTTTATCTGGCATACATAGCTAATACCAAAGTATGCCTAGCGCTTACTGTTAGAAGCATTTTCACCACTAACTATAATGTTCCTGCTTGCAACTACTAGTGGATAATTGTTGATAATTAATAAAAGAATTTAGCCGGGGCTTTTTCTAACGCCTATTATTGATCCTTCCAAAGCAGAACTACCCTACCTTTTTCCTCTTAGTTGGTTCCTTTTGATTTTCTTACATTGGGCCTCATCTTGAGAAAGAATCTTAGTTACCATGTTTTATGTCTTCCATGACTACAGTTATGCTACTGCCGGAAGAATGCCAAACTTGTATATATAGTTGAAGCTAACCATTTGACATAGAACAGCCTAAAATGTTTTTTTTTTTCACTTTGAATTAGCTTTTCTACACATGAAGTTAATTTGAGCATGCATAGCCACAAATGTTCCACTAAACCTGATTAATAACATTTATTTGCTTATGAATCATCGTTATACACGTTTTGAGGTTTGGAGGAAATAGACATAACTACATAAGTTAACAATTTCTGAACTTAAAGTATTTTCTTAAATATCATGTGAGGGAATAGTTCATAACTGAAAGATCGCAAGAAACTTTATGTTCTTGATCAATCATGTGTTTGATTGTCGTTATGCTGTTACACCATCTTGCAATTTAATTTGGTATATGGAAAAGTATTACTAATGTGTTCAGTTTTCAATCTCGATATTCTAATCAGTTCTTCTCAATTCAGGAAATGAGCTCCCACTGAACTCCTTCAAACTTTATTGAAGATGGCACCAACACAAGAGGAAGAACTCAAACTTAGATTGTACACTGGTGAAATTACTAAACTTGGCCCTGCTGAGCGGTTCCTGAAAGTCTTGGTCGACATTCCTCATGCTTATAAAAAGATGGAAACACTGCTATATATGTGCTCTCTTCATGACGAGCTTACTGCGAGTAGAGAATCATTTCAAATTTTAGAGGTGGGTCATTATATTTTAAACTGTATGACTTGCATGATAAATATGGTTTGATAATTCGTACAAGGTATGTCATGCATCGCAAACATATTTTAGATAGTAAACTAAAGGTAAATTCAAGGATGTGTATTTTCAGGGAAAAACACGAACTCTTCCATGATCTTCTGTATTTTTTCCTATTTTTCACTTCTGTCCTATTTTTTCAGTCTGCTTGCAAGGAACTTAGAAGTAGCCGGCTTTTCCTCAAGCTCTTAGAAGCTGTTCTTAAAACTGGAAATCACATGAATGATGGGACATTCCGTGGTGGTGCAGGAAATATTGTCCGTCAAGCAGCATCATTGAGATGATTTAGATGTAAAATGAACTTCAGAAACTTCTTTTTGCTTTGTGTCAAATATGTTAACAAAAAACTGACTTGTTAGAAGTTTGATATTGGAGGAATATTGTCTATTGCCTATTGCAGGGGTAGATCTGAATCGTGCAACCCGTCTAGCTCCAAAGCATGTAGAGAGAAGTTGCGTAGGGATAAGCTAAATGACAAGTATTGCCATCTTTCTTCTCTGGACTTTTTTTTTTGCTTCCTCGTTTTATCTGCATAGCATGAATATTCAACATTTTCTAAATAACAGGTTTATGGAGCTGGGCGCTATATTGGAACCTGGAAGGCCTCCCAAACAGACAAGGCTGCTATTTTGGTTGATGCTGTTTGAATGGTGACCCATTTACGAGATGAAGCCCAGAAAATGAAGGAGCCAAATTCAAGTTTGCAAGAAAGGATTAAAGAGTTGAAGGTGAGATTGCATTGAGGGTCTTTCTTTGGTTAAAATATTATCAAAATCTTTAGCTGCTATTTTTCTATTTAAGATCTGCTAGTATCTTGAAAATGATTAAAGAAGCATCAAGTATATCCATTGCATTTGAATAGTATTAAAATGTATTTCTGCTGTTTCAGGCTGAGAAGAATGATTTTTGTGACGAAAAGCAGAGGCTGAAAATCGAGAAGGAAAAGCTGGAGCAGCAACTCAAAACCATGAATGCACAACCTAGCTTCATGCCTCCCACACCAACATTCCCTGCTGCATTTGCTGCTGCCCAAGGTCAAGCACCAGGGAACAAGTTGGTTCCTTTCATTGGTTATCCTGGAGTCGCTATGTGGCAGTTCATGCCACCTGCATCTGTGGATACCTCACAGGATCATGTACTCCGCCCTCCTGTTGCATAAGCTGGCAACTTATAGTGATTTGGGTTTTGCATTTTGATGCAAACAGATTTGTTCGTTTTGTCATTGTTCTGGGCTGTTCTTGTTTCTCTAACTGGATTTCTTGGGTCTGTCATTGTACCCATAATTTGATACTGGTAGTCATGTAAATTTTAATAAGTGCATTTGGTTATTGAATGTGATGCTGATTTTCGGACCAAATAACTTGTTCAATTGAATTAAGGGTTTTTCTGTTTTACTGAAAACAGATTTGGGTGGAGGAAGGCAAAAAAATTAACCTACCCATGACCCATTGCCATCCCCAGTTCCAACTTCCCAAGCCCTACGTTGCCGCCATCTTCCCCAATGGCAAGGTTGCTTCCATCAAATTATTTAGCAGGCAACGAAAGGGTCACGCAATATAAAATATAACAGATACACCGAAATCCGGTTAACTGTGTTTGAGATCTATTACACATCCGTGATACAACACAATCGATCGTAAATACATCTAGAATGTCATAAATGGATCATATCCCCATAATCGTGTCAGATACGAATACTTAAAAAAGTGGAGAAGTAGAAACAATATACTTTACAAATCACAGTAGAAACGATATACTTTACAAATCACTCTTCAAACATTAGAAACGTAATGTTTATCCAACAGGTCAATGAGGCTAATGCATTAGATTCATGTCAACCATCCTTTACCTGTTTAAATAGTTGTTGAGCTAAAAAACTTCCTATAAATAGGAAAGACAAGCAGTTTAACATGTTTGTTTTTATGCTAGTTTCCTGCAGAATTTAACACTCAGTTAACAGCAGCATGATAGAGAAAAAAAAGCTTTGATAATGTTCTTGAGAATGATTAGTTGGTTGGGACAGCATCCCATTGCCATATCGTCCCATCCTCACAGCAACAGAGAATGGTGCTGCAACAATCGGAATCGAAACCAATGTTTGTCATGTGCATAAAAAGGAGAAAAGAAACTCATGCTTCATTGACAAAACACAACATCCGAAATCTGAACAGTAGGTACCTTCCGTCAAAGGACATTGCAGTCTGTTTAATGGGAGACTTAGATTGTGTGTGAGATAATCTACCAGAAAGACAAAATACAAATGACCATTCAATAAAGGATATTGGGGCTTTTCAAGGACACATTAAAAGGTCCGAAAAAGCAAAGTGTCCGGCATTCGTGGCTTTCCGGTTTAGGCCTGTTTAGCTCTCAGTTTTTCAGCACAGCTTTTACAGCATTAGCTTACTGGTATGGTGGGAGACTATTGACACAAGGGTTAATATCACCAGAGCACCTCTTTCAAGCATTCTTGGTGTTGCTATTTACAGCTTATGTCATTGCCGAAGCCGGAAGTATGACCAATGATTTATCGAAAGGAAATAGTGCTATTCGATCAGTTTTTGCGATCCTCGACAGGAAAAGTGAGATTGATCCTAATGACACATGGGGTCAAGAGATGAAAAAGTCGATTCAGGGACGAATAGAACTGAAAAATGTGTTCTTTGCATATCCAACCAGACCTGACCAAATGATCTTAAAGGATCTAAACCTTAGAATTGAAGCAGGGAGGACAGTAGCACTGGTGGGACAAAGTGGTTCCGGAACTTATCGAGAGGTTCTACGATCCAATGAAGGGATTCATGTTCATAGGTGCACAGGATATAAAGAGTTATAATTTGAGAAAGCTGAGAACACATATTGCACTTGTTAGTCAGGAGCCAACCCTGTTTGCAGGAACGATCCGTGAAAACATCGCCTACGGGAAATCGAAGGCAAAAGAATCCGAGATACGAAAGGCTGCGGAGCTTGCCAATGCTCATGAATTCATAAGGTATGTCAACTGCATTTTACTAGTCAAGAACCGGAAACATTGAAATTATAGGTGCAAACTCAATGGATTAGGCTAGTCATTATCCGAACAATCTGCAGAAGATAGCTATATAATGCATACTTTGATTGGTTAGTTTTAGAGTTTTAGTAGTCAATGAAAACCCCATTTTTTTGCTGTGATTTGCAGCGGGATGAAAGATGGCTATGACACAAACTGTGGAGAAAGAGGTTTTCAGCTATCAGGGGGTCAAAAACAATGGATCGCCCTCACACTAGCCATAGTGAAGAACCCTTCAATTCTCCTACTGGATGAGGCCAGCAGCGCACTCGATAGTTTATCAGAAAACTTGGTTCAAGAAGCACTTGAGAAGATGATGGTCAACAGAACATGTGTAGTGGTCGCTCACCGGCTATTGACCATTCAAAAAGCCGATTCCATCGCCGTTTTAAAGAACGGAAAAGTTGTGGAACATGGTTCACACAATGAACAGGTTTCCTTGGGTCGCGGCGGAGCATATTATTCACCGATAAAACTACAGGGTGGAAGTTCTCTTTATAGGTAAACATGATAGTACTAAAGTTGAAGTCAAATAAATGTAGACATTTATGCCTTCAATGATAAAGCTAAAGCAACAACAGAAAGAAACTCTGATCTCTAAACAATTCAAGACAAATTAAAGAAACACACTTTGCTAGTTGCTATCAACTCGTGTGAGTGTCGAATATGAATATGCTTCGGACAATATTTCCGAGCCTCAAACACAAATAATTAACTCGGAGCTCCATGGGATGTCAACATCGGAAACAGAAAGCAACAACTCACCAAAAACCAAGCAAAGTGAAGGCCAAGAAATTCACCAAAGCTCCCACAACCACACAAGAACTTCCCATCTTCGGTGCAATCGACCTAAGCCTGATCCCTCTAGGATCAACCTTAACACCACTGGCGTTGACCACCACATCTGCTCCGACCCTAATCCTATGCCTCTTCGAATACCGTAACAAGGTCTTAAACTTCACCGCCGTCGCCATGTCCACCCGGAAAACTCCGGTCCCGTTATCCGATACGGCCCGTAAAGCCACTGTCATGTCAGCTATCCCTTGACCGAGCTTCGAAGCCTTCTTTCTGTAACCCTGGTAAAACCCGGGCATCAAAATGTTACCTATGACATTACTTTTGTTCGGAAAATCATAAACTGTGACGTTCAGAGGATCATACTGGATCCCTTTGAATTGGTTCGGGTTAACGAGCCATAGCGTGAGGCTCAAGGTAGGGTCAGTTGTGAGGTTTGAGCCTATGTTAAGTGAAGGTAAGGAAAGAGTTTGAATGGAACACTTGGGGTTTGAAGTATGTATCCATAGCCACAAGAAAACTGCAGAAAGACCCAAACTGAAGATGCAGCCACAACATCCACCTTTTTCGTTGATCACGGGAAGGCGACATGTTTTCCGGCGACTGAAAATCGGTTTTTCCGGCGAAATTTTGCAGAGGGCTAGGGGTTGGAAAGAAAGAAATGATGGGAAATGAAGGGCTAAGGACATCACATGTTAGCTTTGAAAAGCTCTATAGTAGACAGAGAATTATATTGTCCTTTAATAATAATGTAATAAAGTTGATTTAATTAGAATAATACTAGTGTCATTAAAGAAAGACTTCAACTGATCAAATAATTAATCAAACTAAATTCACAAGTAATGTTGTGTAAGTTGCTTGGAAATGGTGTACTAACAACCCAGACATTGCCTGTGGTTGACTAATTCAATTCCACGTGAAAAAAATGGTGAATAGCAAGCCCGCGACCGAGACAAGTGCAACCATGGCAGCCCAAGCCTATCTCTACAGCACTTTGGGCTTACCAAATGGCCCAAGAAAGCTGGCATTTTACCATGGTGAAATGAGCAAACAGAATATTTACCATGGTGAAATCCGATAAGGCATCTTAATTATTATTTTTGTGCTTATTTATAAAGATAATTCCCACTTTATCTCTTATTTGAAATTCAAATGTTGTAGATAGGATAGGCTCTCATCTGGACCATTGATCCATTGTAATCTTGACAGTTGATTGTACTGAGCTCTCACTATAAAAAGGAGACTCAACCCAGGTCATTTCATCATTCATTACTTACTTCAGTTTGTAAGCTTTTACCCAGAGTAGTACAACTCAGTATTCACTCACTTTCTTGTGTTCTTTTGCCATAGCCTTTCTTTTATTTCGCAGCGGTTTCTAAGTATTCCTACTTAGGAGTTTTTCAGGTGACTTAGCCCAGTTTTCAACGCAGCTAAGGCCACACGATTGTCTAGCAGAAGACTAGCCCTCAAGTGGTATCAGAGCGAGTTTTGCTAAGAAGTTGCTGATTCCAGATGGCACGTGATGGAGAGAACATTGCAGTAAAGAAGAGTGCAGAGGCCACAGCTGACAAATCTAAGAGGGGTTCGTCGAAGGACATGATCACATCGATCCAGGGAAGGGTTACCAAGCTTGAAGAATCCATGGCGGAGGCCAAGGCGACGTTGGAACTGTTGGAGTCGATGGACATTGAGAAGTTGAGTTCGTTGGATTTCGAAAAGCTCGAGTCTTTGGAGGAAATTTAGGATGATGTTCAGGAGGCTCTTAATGGGATGGATGTGAAGATGTCTAAGTGTGGCGATGCCTTAGAGGCCGTGGTGGTTGCTCTAAGGGATGAGGTTGATGAGCTCAAGGCAAAAAGTTTTGAGTTCGAAAAAGATGAATTGAAAAAGGAAGTGGAGCTGCTCAAGACCGAGTTGCTTGTGCTGAAAGCTATAATTGCGAACAGTGTGACTGTTGCAGCGCTTAGAACCTCGAGAGATATCCCCAAACCATAAAAGTTTAAGGGGACGAGGTCCGCCCAAGAAGTGGAGAATTTTCTTTGGGGAATGGAGTAATACTTCAAAGCTGTGGGCATCGTGGAAGATGCTAAAAAGGTAAGCTTTGCAAGTATTTACTTAACTGATCTTGCACAAACGTGGTGGCGACGTAGGTGCGAAGATGTGAAGCGTAGGAACGCTACCATCGAGACTTGGAAGAAGTTCTAGGAAGAGTTCAAGGAAAAGTTCTATTCTCCGTATGCTAAAGATGAGGCACGGTCAAAGCTGAGGCGACTCAGGCAAGAAGATGCCAAGTCTTTGAGGGACCATGTCTGAAAGTTCGTAGAGTTGAGTTTGCAGGTCCCGAGTTTGAGTGAAGAAGATGGGTATTTCACCTTCATGGATGGGTTACAACCATGGGCGAAGATGGAGTTGCAGCGACGGGGAGTGACCAAGCTCTCTGCTGCCTTGACTGCTGTCGAGTCCATCAATGAGATTGGGCGTAAGAAACTTGACTCCTCCAAACCAAAACCAAAGCACAAAGGTCATGGTGGAGACAATGAGAAGTCAAGTCGATTCGACAAAGAATCGAGTGGCGGGAGTAAGCCTTCAAATAAGAAACATGCAGATTCGAGGGACAAACAGCATGACAAGTGCTTCCGTTGCCACAAAGAAGGGCATATTGCCAGGGATTGTCCCCAAAAGAACATAATCGCTGCCGTCAATGAGACAACTAATGGCGAGACCAGCGAGGTTTTAAAGCTTGGCTCCATTATTAGTACAATGGAGGTCAAGAAGGTTCGAAAGAAGAAGGGGTTGATGTTCATCGATATCACTATTGCTGGCCAGAAGTTGAGTGCACTAGTTGACACCGGTGCCTCTGAACTGTTCATGTCCGAGCAAACTACCGAGAAACTTGGCCCTACTATCGAGAAGTCCGGTGGATCTATCAAGACAGTGAATGCCAAGGAAGTACCGATTGCGGGAGTCACAAAGGGAGTTCAATTTGACATTAGAGGTTGGACCGGTAAGGAAGCCGTCAAGGTAATCCCACTCGATGACTTTGATTTTGTGCTTGGGTTAAGTTTTCTAGACCGGATCAACGCTTTCCATGTTCCTTTTGCGGATTGTTTGTGTATTCTAGATTCGAAGCATCAATGCATTGTTCTAGTGAGCCGAGGGTCAGTAGTAGGTGCAAAAATTCTATCTGTAATCCAATTTTCAAAGGCGGTGCGCAAGGAGGAGCCGACATTCCTGGCAGCCTTGGTGTGCGATGAGCCTGTCGTAACCGAGAGAGTCTCTGATGAGGTGGGACGAGTCTTGGCAGAATTTGAAGATATGATGCTTGCCGAGTTGCCAAAGAAGTTACCTCCAAAGAGGGATGTTGATCACAAGATTGAGCTTGTGCCAGATGCGGAGCCCCCCGCTCGAGCCCTTTACCGGCTAGCCCTGCCTGAGTTAGAGGAGATGCATAGACAATTGAACGATCTCCTAGATGCTGGTTACATCCGCCTATCCAAGGCACCATACGGTGCGCCAGTGCTGTTCTAGAAGAAGCACGATGGGTCCCTACGGATGTGCATCAACTACAGGGCTTTGAATAAGCTCACAGTGAAGAACAAGTATCTGATTCCTCTCATTGCGGACTTGTTCGACCAGCTTGGTGGTCCAAGGTGGTTCACCAAGTTGGACTTGCGATCGGGCTACTACCAAGTTAGAATAGCCGAGGGTGGTGAGCCAAAAACAGCTTGTGTGACGAGGTATGGTTCTTTCGAGTATCTTGTGATGCATTTTGGCCTCACGAATGCTCCATCTACTTTCTGTACCCTGATGAACAAGGTGCTACAACTGTTCCTGGATAAGTTTGTTATAGTCTACCTCGATGACATCGTCATCTACAGCAAGACATTGTAGGAGCATGTTGAACACTTGCGGGAGGTGTTCAAAGTCTTGCGGGAAAATGAGTTGTATGTCAAGAAGGAGAAGTGCTCATTTGCCCAGCAAGAAGTTCCTTTCCTTGGCCACATTGTTGGATGAGGCATGATCCGAATGGACAAGGAGAAGGTTCGAGCCATTGAAGAATGAGAGGCACCAACTAAGGTAATCGGGCTGAGATCTTTCCTGGGGTTGGCGGATTACTATCGGAGGTTTGTCAAAAGCTACTCCAAAATTACTGCACCATTGACCGACTTGCTGAAGAAGGACAAGGCGTGGGATTAGGGATCGGAGTGCCAGAAGCCTTTGATGAGATCAAGCTCGCCATGGTGAGTGAGCTTGTCTTGGTGTTGCCAGATTACACCAAACCTTTCGAAGTTCACACTGATGCATCCGACATTAACATTGGTGGGGTCCTAATGCAAGAGGGACATCCGGTTGCATATGAAAGCTGGAAGCTCAATGAAACCGAGCGGAGATATACGGTCCATGAGAAGGAGATGGCGGTGGTGGTGCATTGTCTACGCATATGGAGACACTATATGCTTGGGTCCAAGTTCATGGTGTACACAGACAATGTCGCCAATAGTTACTTCTTGACTTAGAAGAAGTTTTCCTCGAAGCAAGCTCGTTGGCAAGAGTTTCTTGCCGAGTTCGATGTTACTTTGAAGCACAAGCCAGGGAAGGTGAATTCCGTGGCCGATGCCCTAAGCCGAAGGTATACCATGGAGTTTGCGAGTTTGCCAGAGGGACCGATGCTGGAGTGCATCAATGAGGGATTGACACATGACCCAACGGCCAAGTCATTGATCGAACTTGCCAAGGAGGGCAAAACTCGAAGGTTTTGGCTAGAGGGAGGCTTGTTGTTTGTTCGTGGACGTCGCCTCTTTGTGCCTCAGTTTGATGGAATCTGAAAGGAGCTCATGAAGGAATGCCATGATTCCAAGTGGGCGGGACATCGGGGGATGCACCGAACATTGGCCTTGATGGCGGAGCACTATTATTGGTCGCACATGGGCAGTGATGTCGAAGCCTATGTGAAGACTTGCCTTGTGTGCCAGCAAGACAAGATCGAGCAGAAGAGTCCAGTAGGGTTGTTGCAGTCTTTGCCAATTTCGTAGAAACCATGGGTAAGTGTTTCCATGGATTTTATAGTCGGTTTGCCAGTTGTTGACGAAAAGTCTAGTATTATGGTGGTCGTAGACAGATTTTCCAAGTATGCGACATTTATCCCAGCACCAAGGTGTGTCCAACCGATGAGGCAACTAGGATTTTTCTTAAGCACGTGAAGTACTGGGGTGTTCCACAATCGATTATCAGTGATCGAGACACGAGGTTCACGGGGAGGTTCTGGACAGAGTTGTTCAAGTTGTTGGGCTCAAACTTGAACTTCTCAACGAGTGTCCACCCGTAGACCGATGGGCAAACCGAGAGAGTGAATGCACTCGTTGAGATCTACTTGAGGCACTGTGTGAGTGCTAATCAGCGTGACTGGCCAAAGTTGTTAGATATGGACCAGTTCTCTTACAACTTGCAGCGGAGCGAGGCGACAAACCATAGTCCGTTCGAGATTGTAATTGGACAGCAACCGCTTACACCGAACGCGGTGGTGACCGGGTACCAGGGGCTGAGTCTAGTAGCCTATCATTTTGCCAAGGAGTGGCATGAGCTTTATGACTTAGCCCGTGCATGCTTGCGCAAGGCAGGAAAGCGGACCAAGATGTGGGCAGATCGAAAGCGTCGTGATGTGTATTTTGAGGTTGGTGATCTAGTCCTTGCCAAACTAACTTCGATATTGCAGCCCAAATCACAAGGGGCTTGTGCGACGATATGAGGGGTCGTTCAAAGTTGTGAAGCGGGTAGGCACCATGGCCTATCGACTAGAGTTACCGCCGACCATCCGAGCTCATCCGGTGTTTCATGTGAGTTTGTTGAAGGCATATCACCACGATGAGGATGATCCAGATCGGGGTAAATCCCACCGAACGGCAGTCGGAGTAAAGGTCTCATACGAGAAAAAGGTAAAAACGATCCATTCAGAAAGAGCCGTTCGTCAAGTGGGAAATCGGCCAAGGCATGAGTACCTTGTTCAAGGGAAAGGTCTTCCCGAGTGCGAGATGAGTTGGGAACCCACCGATGCCTTATGGCAATTCCAGGAACAAATCGACTAGTACCATTCTAGTTGCGCGATGAGGGCGTCGCTAGAACTAGTGGGGAAGAATGTCACGGACCGCAAGCCCGCGACCGAGACAAGTGCAACCATGACAGCCCAAGCCTATCTCTACAGCATTTTGGGCTTGCCAAATGGCCCAAGAAAGCTGACCTTTTACCATGGTGAAATGAGAAAACATAGTATTTACCATGGTGAAATCCGATAAGGCATATTACTTATCATTTTTGTGCTTATTTGTAAAGATAATTCCCACTTTATCTCTTATTTGAAATTTAAATGTTGTAGATAGGATAGGCTCTCATCTGGACCATTGATCTATTGTAATCTTAACCGTTGATTATACTGAGCTCTCACTATAAAAGGAGACTCAACCGAGGTCATTTCATCATTCATCACTTACTTCAGTTTGTAAGCTTTTACCAGAGTAATACAACTCAGTATTCACTCACTTTCTCTTGTTCTTTTGGCATCGCCTTTCTTTTGTTTCGCATTGGTTTCTAAGTATTCAAACTTAGGAATTTTCAGGTGACTTAGCCCAATTTTCAACCGAGAAAGCAGCTAAGGCCGCACGGTTATCTAGCAGAAGACTAGCCCTGTGTCACTATTCACAACCAATATCTAGATATTTATTCATTATTATGACATTGACATCTTCAATGCCTAAATAGTGAATACCTATGCTTTTTGTTTTTATCTATACAAATATATATATATATATAAATTATCAAATATTTGTTGCAAAACTAAATAAAAGATTAATTCAAATTAAATTTGTTAATTTTGACGTCATTCAAGCGCGTGTTTGAACTCGCTTTAGAGGAGCGTGTTCAGTTGGAACCTCCTAATAATATCCGAGCACTCAACGACAAGAATCCAATCGTAGTCCTGGCGTGTAGGTCAAATTAAGGTTAAAGGACACGAGTAACACGCGGTCTCATTTCATTGGTTGAATTTAAGCCCCTTTACGTAATTTGACATGCTAATTCCGCCTATAAAATAAAGCGACTAGGCCAGGCAATTCTCATCTCAAATTCAAGAATCGCGAGAGTAATCCCTCGATTAAAGCCCTTCCGGAAAATCCTCTTTCAAGGTATTTAGTTTCTTTATAATTTCCGTTTTTTCATTTTGTTTTCCGATTCTAATAGTTTTAACTTGTAATCAATTAATTAATTTCTTAAATTTCCTATGAATTTTAATGGATCAAGATTGGGGATACTATTCCCTTATCGATTTTAGGGGTCTCATATAATTCAATCGCAGGTCATAAATTGATTTTATGCTTCTGTTTTTGTTTTTTGTTCTATTAGATTCGATTATGAATTATTCTTTTCATCTCCCGAGTAAATGTTACATGAACCTTATGAATCAAAGCTATGATTTTCCCTCTTCAATTTGAGGGTTTTGTAATTATTCAATAGCTGAACATTAATCCATCTTTATTATCTTTAATTTGACATGTATATTTCGTTTATGTTTTAAAATTTTTGATCTTTGATTTTCTTTTCCCAATAAAACTTATGGATTAAACTCTTGTTTAAAAAACGAGTTGAAATTTGTTTTTACAACAGCAAAACAAGTCGAATAATATCAGATAGTACAGGAATTGTGATTTGTTAAGACCCTCTTCATAGGATTTTGTATGATTGCTTGAAAAGTTTTATTAAATTTGCTTTGTTTTGCTTGGACCTTGTTATAGAAATCTTTTGTTATTTTCTTTTTTTTTATCTTATTTGTGTTTTTTTTCATTCAAAATAGATGCAAATTTTCGTCAAGACCCTCACTGGAAAGACCATCACCCTTGAGGTGGAAAGTTCTGATACAATCGACAATGTAAAGGCCAAGATCCAAGACAAGGAGGGAATTCCTCCAGACCAACAGAGGCTTATCTTTGCTGGTAAACAGCTGGAGGATGGCCGGACCCTTGCTGACTACAATATTCAGAAGGAATCCACACTCCACTTGGTCCTTCGATTGAGGGGTGGTATGCAAATTTTTGTTAAGACCCTCACCGGAAAGACCATTACGTTGGAGGTGGAGAGTTCAGACACCATTGACAATGTCAAGGCAAAGATTCAGGACAAGGAGGGTATCCCCCCAGACCAGCAGAGGTTGATTTTTGCTGGAAAGCAGCTTGAGGATGGCCGCACCTTGGCTGACTATAACATCCAAAAGGAGTCCACCCTCCATTTGGTGCTCCGTCTCCGTGGTGGTATGCAGATTTTTGTGAAGACCCTCACCGGAAAGACAATTACATTGGAGGTGGAGAGTTCAGATACCATTGATAATGTCAAGGCCAAGATTCAGGACAAGGAGGGTATCCCCCCAGACCAGCAGAGGCTGATTTTTGCTGGGAAGCAACTCGAGGATGGGCGCACCTTGGCCGACTATAACATCCAAAAGGAGTCCACCCTCCACTTGGTGCTCCGTCTTCGTGGTGGGATGCAGATTTTTGTGAAGACCCTGACTGGGAAGACCATCACCCTGGAAGTTGAGAGCTCGGACACAATTGATAATGTTAAGGCCAAGATCCAGGATAAGGAAGGAATCCCCCAGACCAGTAGAGGCTGATTTTTGCTGGGAAGCAACTTGAAGATGGGAGGACCCTTGCAGACTACAACATCCAGAAGGAATCAACCCTCCACACTTGGTCCTTCGCCTCCGTGGGGGCTTTTAAGTGTCAAGTATGGAGGGGAACCCTTCGACGGTTCAGTTGTGTTGGAGTCTTGCGGTTTATGTTAATGGGTTTTTATGCTTTATCTGATCTTACTGCTATGCCAAGCAGTTACAGCGTATAAGTAGAATAAATTTCTTAAGGAACTTTTATAATTTGTGTTTATGGTTAAAGTTTCAGGTGTCCGGTACGATCTCGTTAAATAAGTTTGATTTTTCATAAAAGTTTCTCTTTCGAGTTTTATTGCTTGTTTGAATCCTCTCTTACTCATTGGAACCTGTACATCAAGTTGCTAGTAATTTTTTTAATAAAAAATATTATTATGTGTTTAGTTAAAAAAAATTTAAATCTAAGAAAAAAATACACATAATAATATTAAAAAATTAATACAATAAGCAATCACGGTAAAAACCGAACCAAGAAAAAGAAAAAAACTAGCGAACTAAAACAATAGAGACCGGCAAAAACTGCCACTAATAATCTACCCTAAGAACCAATATCGGTCTACATCAAATCCAAATTATTACTCGGGGAGCAGTGAGAAAGATGGTCCCCAAAGTCGCACATGAAACATTCCGTGCAATAGCATTCTTTTCAGTTCTATACACATGTTGGAACGAGACTTCCCAACTTCGCCTACATAGCTCACCAATGTGTAAAAGATACCAAAACCTCTATGACAACCATCTCTACGATTGAGGATGCGAATAGCCTCTTAAGTTATCCGATTTCATAATTACCCGTCTGATTTCAAGCTCCCATGCATATTGTAAACCAACATAAATATCTCAAAGCTCAACCTCAAGCACCTAACAAACACCTATGAATATTGCAAAACTCATCACCCAACATCCATTGTGATCATGAATGACCCTTCTGCACGATGCATTTCTATCTCGCACCAAGCTCCATCCGTATTTACCTTATGGACTCCATCAATGGGAGGAGACCAGAAGACTGATCCCTTATCAAGGATGGGACTTAAGAGATCTCTATGTGCAGCTCGAACATAAGCAATGGCCTTGGTATACAAAGCCTGAAGCAATCGGCATCTCTCAATAATTAAGCTATGGTCAGCCACTGGATTGCTAAAAGCAATGTCATTACGGTAATTCCACAGGTCCCATAATACAGAACCAAAAAGAAGGTCCCAGTCCTGCGGGTCACTGGCGAACGCCGAATTAGAGGAGAGATTGATGCGAAACCAGAGTGTATTTGGAAATCTACTGATTCTTATTTTTAGAATTAGAATGAAAAAAGGATATATTTTATACCGTTTTTGGGACAAATCTTCTTTCATCAACGGCGGTAAGAATTTATGATGATTTCATATTTATCTGGAATCAGAGTGTATTTAGAAATCTATTAATTCTTATTTTTAGAATTAGAATGTAATATTTTTGTCCGACACAATCTTACTGAAGTTCATCGATCAGTGCAGCAGAGGTTCCAGAAACCTTGGTATCCAAACGGCAGGCTCCATACTGTTTTAAGCTAATTTATCAGCCACAACATTATCTTCCCAATTAACAAAACTGAATTTAACCATCCATTCATAGTAGCAAGATGAGGCATCAATGATTGGATTATCATTGACCAAAAATTGTAAGCGTCTTTACTATCCGTCTCTACGATGAGAGACCATGACTCGAAGTGCACCCAAACTCTAAGCTCTGGTCAATCTTTCATAATTCAGCTTCCAAAATAGTGCAAGCACCAATGACTTTGAAAAAAAATCAAAAACACCATTTTACGTTGACATCCTACGCCACTCCAATCCGTATTAACCTTAATCCAATCCAAAAGCATTATTCTTGTTCTTGCACTGCATCACACGCGCACTGCTTCCTCCTCCAATCTACTACTACGCTGCACCACTCCTTCGGATTTCAATAAAGCCGGGGAAAAAATCTGTTTACTACACACAACAACAAATTGTATGCTGTGTTTTAATTGATGATTCGGAAAGAATAAAAATTAGTTTTTTTTTTTGCCGATTTTCTTAAAAAGATGTAATGCTCTTAGACATGGGTTTTCAGTTTATTATATTTATTTATTGCTTACAGTTGAATTGATCGTTAGTTAAATCAATCAAAACGACTTTCCCACGTATGTTTGGATATAATTAAAAGGTTCGTTATCTTATTAATTGATTCTAAAACGGGATCAATGTAAAGCGTATGTATATATCATTATTAAAAAAAGTATGTAGATATGAAATGTAACTTAGATATCGTGGACATAGTAGCTATACTTTACGGACAAAATTTTCTGCCCCTTTTTCTGTACTTCTTTTCACGTCTCAATATTAAAAAATTAAATTTTAAGTCTTAACCCTAAATTTTAAGCCATAAACCCCAAAAATATACCCTGACCATAATTCTCTAAAGCCTAACCTTAAACTTTAACATTAAATCTAATTTTTAACGTAAGAATATAAATAGATACATCGAAATAGTACATGTGATTTCTATTCATACTTTACCTAAAAATGTGTCTATACGAAGATTTTTTTTATCAATGTCTATACGAAGAAATTACATATAAAGTAATATGTTTTTGATAGTAATATAAAAAATTTAATTTACACCATAATCTTTTATAATACTTTTTAAATAAATCAATTTTTCTGAATAATAATAAATTAAGGCTTTATTTTTTATTGCGGTGAGAAAATCAATATTTGAAGCAAACTAAATTTTTGACACTTAAAAATTAAATGCTTTTAAATATTATTAAAATTTTTAAGTAAAAAAATTAGTTTAAAAAGTCAAACACAAAAAAGAAAAAACAAACCTTAATTATCAACGCCTATTGATGTCGTGTACGGGATGCGTTCCAATCCGTTGATTAGGTTGGGCCTTTCTTTTTATTCATGTGGTTTGTGTGGGCCATCTACCAATCTTATCCAGAACTAAATCCACTCCTGTCCTAACCTATGCAATCCATTAAGACAACAACTGCACGTGCTGACTTTGAGATTGTCCCGGATGCAAACCACGTCGTTTAAAGTTTAAACCCGAACCCCCTTTTTTCTAAAAGAAAAAACTTTACACATCCGTTGACAATCCTACCCCTCGACTTCAACAACTCCCTCCTTTTTCCCTCATCGACAGTGAAACGCACGCTCCATTCTATCACACGCCACGTTTCCAACTTTAATCATCAAGATATTATCCTAGCGAGTGCAGAATCTTAATCGTAAATCTCGCGAGTGAAGATCCCCATCACCTGAAGTTGCGTACAACCTTCCCAAAATAAAAGATTGTCTTTTCCTTTTAATAAATTAATAAATAATTATCTAGACCTTTCTTTTAATTTCCTCGCCGCTCACAACGAAACTCCACCTCCTCCACCACCAAACGCCTCTCAGACTTTATCCGTTTTTTAGGGTTTTGAACTTTCCCGATTATTTTCTGATAATCCCGAATCCCAGTTGTCTAAAAGAAGACCTAAAATCCTCGGATCAGGTAACTTTTTCTCTCTGTTTTATCTTCTCAGTTTTGTTTTCCTTTTTTTGTGGTTAAAGATCGTTTCTTTATCGGCTGTTTATTGATCTTCGATTTTCTGATCTTGGGTTTTGATTATATGCATATGATCAACGTTTATTATTAATTTGGATTATGAATATTTTTGTCTGAAGAAAAAGGCACAAAATTTAAGATTCAAGGTTAACTTTTCTTTTGTTTGTTTTTCAGATAAGTAGTTTAGATTGAAATAAATTCAATCTAAGTGGTGAATATATAATCTTTTCTTGTTTTGATTTTTTTTTTTTTGTAATGATTTCTGTAATTAAATTGTAGCTATATTTGCTTAAGACTTGGTTTCAATAATACACGAATTGAACATATCTGGGTGATTCTTGTTTCTCTTTTATGTTCTTTGTATTCTTTGGGAAGTTAAAGACCGGACAGATAATTTGCAACTTAGGCTTTGATATTGCTTTGATATTGCTAGACCGATCTCTTGGTTATTACAAACAAGTTTGATTCTTGTTCTGATTATATTGTTTTTACCAGAAAACTATTATTATTCTTGATGGTGGTATTAATATGATATATAGAGATATGTGGAATCTAATGTCGTTATTGATCGGTAATTGTAGGTCTGAGCTTGTGGTTGTTAGGCCTCTTTGATCAACTAATTTTCATGTCTGATCTTGACGTTCAAATTCCTACCGCATTTGGTATGATTCTATCATAATTTCCTTGATTTCCGATATTTACCATTGTTTTAATCTGTCTTTTGTCTTTAATATGGGTTTAACTTTTGTATTTGCCGTGTTAGATCCCTTTGCTGATGTAAATGCTGAGGACTCAGGTGCCGGTTCTAAGGAGTATGTGCATATTCGTATTCAGCAAAGGAATGGTCGTAAAAGCCTGACAACTGTCCAGGGGTTAAAGAAAGAATTCAGCTATAACAAGATACTTAAAGACCTCAAGAAGGAGTTTTGCTGCAATGGCACCGTGGTCCAGGACCCTGAACTAGGACAGGTGCGTCTATAACCCCGTCGTACTAAGAGATTATTCACCTTATCAGTTTACCTGGTTGTAAAGTTTGCTATGTTTCTGTTTTTATTCAGGTTATTCAACTTCAAGGTGACCAGCGTAAGAATGTATCGACCTTCCTTGTTCAGGTAATTGTGTTATTGCTGCTTGGAATATTTCGATCTCTCAAGTGAATTTATGCAAAAAACTCGATGTGGTGTTTGATTTCCTAATTGGCATTTGTTTTTCGTTTTTAATCAGGCTGGCATTGTGAAGAAGGATAACATCAAAATCCATGGTTTCTAAGCCCGCAGCTTGGTGAAATTTTCTGCAAGTCGTGGTCCCATTGTCGAAGCAGGAAATAGCACAGCTATCTGATTAGGTTATATGTCTATGCAGTTTTATCGTTTCTATGTCGGTTTGATAACAACTTATGCATCGTGTGTTTTTTGTTTTAAGTTCACCGGATGATGATGAAATCGATGGGAGTTTGTCTCTCTATTATTCAAAGCTAAAATCTATGTTGCCTAGTCCTTCCGTATTTGTTGGAAAATTAAATAAAACCATGTTCGTATTATGTTCTAGTAATAGAGTATCATTTAAAGCTCGATTACGAGTTTGATTGAAGCTCGAGATTTGATACATGGTTTGAGTTAGATGGTGTATTATTTTTTAGTTTGAACTTGAGATGTTATCACATTATTCGAGTTAGTTGGATGAAAGTGTATTGAAAATGCTCTAAAAATAGATAGTTTAGTAAGACACACAAGCTGTTTTAATGAGTTCTAAGATATTTGAATTCAACCCCATTACTATGTTTGGCAGTTTGGGTCCGTAATTATAAGTTTATAACAACTTTATTGTTGAAAAATCCATGATATAGAGTGCGTGGTAAAGTTTTTTTTATATGTTCGATCACAGCATCGACAACAAATACCTTAGGAAAAAAAATCCAATTAAACATTGTTCCCTGATATAGCAACTAGAAAATGAGAAATAAAATTCTGGGACTTCATTTTATACGTAAAAGGGCTACATTTAGAATTGTTTTCCCTTGGAAAAATCTCTTTCACTAACTTAGAAATTCGTTTTTTTACTGTCTATCAATTTTTTTTTGCCTATTTCTGCTTTTTTCATCATCCTAATTGTATTGTAAAAAATCGAATCCAAAATCCCAGCAACCTGCAATCGACACAGAAAATGTTACCTTTAATGCAGAACTCGAGTTTCGAAACGAAAAAGAGAAGCCTGACCAGATGGGGATATAGTAAGATATTAACCGTAAAAACACCTCCGATTATAGCCAGACATTGGTGATGAAATGCGAAAATGATTTTGAGTCTTCTGTTATCGAAACCTGAGTACCAAAACGGAGGAAAATCCGGTTGAATAAATGATAAAACAAGAATGGAAGGTAGATATAAAGTCTTTCTCGTTTGAAGAATAACCTGCATCGGAGATAACTCGAAATGAAATTTAGCAACAGGTATGTACACGCTCTGTGCCAGACTGCTGTGCGCCGTGTACTCATATTGCTCGATAATTCTATGGTCCTGAGAAGATTTTCTCGTAACGACCTCGGTTTTGACTACTTGAAGGTAATGCTCGATCTGGAAATGCAAATCAAGTAAAAGGTGAAGCAATTATGAGCTTTTGCACATTGCTATTGGCCTATTGCCGCAATCTCTACTAGAGACCTTAACATTTAATTTTCTTAATCGATGATTGCTTAGAACAAAATATTCTTTATTGTCAACCAACATCTACGCCTGTCTTAATCAGCAACAAGGTAAAGCATCGACTGTATTGACGAAGAACATAGAATATCCATACTCAAGACCCTTAAAAGGTGAAACAAGCAATTTAACAAAAAGGGTCGTACCAAAGGGCAAACTTACAGTAATATTTGCACCTACATCGCGGTCATTGATGAATGATCGACCATCCAACTTGTCATGGCTTCTACCGAGGTAAGGTATTAATCTCTTGACATCACTTAATACCTGAGGTGAAACTGTTTTACCAAAAGAAAGATGGCTTATGACATGAGACATGTTCATTTTCGAAGCATCAAAAGAATGGGATCCTGAACGAGCGGAGATGATAAGGTTGCGAGGAACCTGCAAAGTGCAACTCAAACGTTATCTTTCAGCTCAAGGTAAACATAAATGAGGGCACAAACTAACTATATGCCCGATATGTACAATGGTCAGTGTAATCTAATATCATAATTATCACCTTCTTTACACGCACGTATCCTTCAAGTCTGCATCCTCCCGTCAATGGTGCTGGTCTTTTTGTAACATTGGATTTATCCTCTAAAGCCAGTTTCTTGTTCTCCAGCGGAATAGAAGCGACCAAATCTTCCATTGTCTGGAAGAAACAGACAACTGCATTAGGTCATGTACACCTTTATCTTATAAGATATCTGTAACCGATCTATAAACACAAATGGCCAATTCAATACTAATTTAGTCATACCTTAACCAGGGTTTCTGTATCACGATCTCCGTAATAAGATTCATGGTCATGGTGTCCCTGGGGTTCCCTGAAACACGTACAGGTCAGAAAACAAGGTGGGTCTGTATTGCACAGATCATAAAGTTCAGCGGCATTAAATAGCAAAAGTGAGAAGGGACATGAAGTCATTGATAGTAAGGGTGGAAAATATGTTAGATTGTGCTTTCTTTTACCTCAAATCGCTGCCTTTACGAAAAATACGAATGGATGGATACCCTTGAATGTGATGACTGTTGAGAAGAAGACGGAACAAGTGAGCACTATAGTAATGAAGAAACCAGTGAAGGAAGAAAGAGAAAATGAGAAGAAAAAAAGAATAAACATGTGGTAAAGCTATACAAAGATGCAACATTCGTGAAATAATTCCATACAATAAGCAGGAAAGCATAGTTTAAATATATTTAGTGATAAATATTAACACGTATCTATCAGAATGCAACAATATAATTAAAGAGATCGGAATAAACTTTTCAAAAGAAAAAAAAAGAAGAGATCAGAATGCAACAATATGGTTAATGGTCAAATAATGACACATACTTATAATCTCGAACAAGAAAGCATTAATTTATGTGATATAAAATCAAATAAGGAAATACCTCTTACACAAGTCAACTTCTTCAGTGCAATCAACCTTCGCCAAAAGAATACGCCCATCAGTTTCTGGATCATATCTGTAAAAAGCAAGGGTGCAAAATTCATTGCCAAGTAAAGAAACTAATAAATTTGTTCCATGGAAGAGAAACAATGTATTCTCAGACCTCTTTTTTATTATCTTGGCAGTTTTCTCCCAAGACGGTTTCTGAAACCCCCAAAAAAAACACAGTGAGACTACAATAAGTGACGAAGCCACTCGAAGCACTCAGTGGTAGAAAAGATCAAATGTAGTTAGTCATAACTCGTACCAGAGCATAGCATGTCATTACTATCAACTTGACCTAAGATTTCAAACTCATTGGAAGCAAGGGTTTAATTCATTCAAAATGCTATTTTGTTTTTTTTAAGAATAATGAGACAAATATGTGTTTATTTAAAGGTAGACAGTGGCCTCACAAAATAAGGCCTACTAAAGAAAATACCACATTATAAAGCGTATTAGAGGTTATTAAAATGCTCACTTATCCTTAAGAAAAGAAAAAAGAGGGGGTTACTAAATATAATTATATAAATGAAGAATATAAAGTCACAAAAGGGATTACAAAAATTAGAAGATTTAGCAACTATATCAGTATAATAAGTTATGCTTGAGGACCACTTTACACAGCTAAAGAGCTAAACAAACAATGCTTCGCCATCTTCAAGAGAAAGATCATGCATGCTAATAGTAGATTACCAGGCGAGTACTCCAGTAGCACCAAGGAGCATAAAAATTAACAACTAAAACCGGATGCCTGAAAAAAAAATCAAATCAAGTAAATAGAGGTATCACCAAAATTGGCATTTAGCAAATCAAGCTCCATGATGAGTACAAAATACACAAAATTGAATGACTTGAAACTTTGAATTGATTCACTTACTGATGTGAAAGTTTGTCAAAGCTAATACCATTTAATGGTACGGCACCTTCAACGGTTTCTTCATCAACTTCATCTCCATGCTTAATGTAATGAGGAACAGGTCCAGGATGAAACTCAGAACCAGTGGGTCTTAAATGTGGATCTATTGAAAACTTCCGGATTGTTTTTGTTATATTCAACCTGTTCTGAAAGCAGAAGACGCAAATTTAGTCATATGGACCAACACATAAATGGTAAATGCCATTCAGGAAAAGCATTAAGGCATCTTGAAGAAAAAAGTATGAAAAAAATATTGACAGGAAAATATTAACACAATATCCAGGCTAGCTGCATAAAAATATTATCAGATAAGTTTCTATGCCAGAAATTTGAAGTGCATTACTAAACTTGCAGTTATAAAATACTTAAGAGCAAGGTAAGGACCATCTTTTTAAGAGATTTAGCACTAGACAGAAGTACAAATTTTCTTTTTCAATAAAATTAATCAAATGAAACACATCTGAGAATAGAAACTTACAGTTCCCAAGACATCACTCACGTCAACGGATGCAAATTCACATGAGAGCGCTGGAAAACTGGAGATCACTTGGAACAGTCAGCCAAAGATAAAGCTCGAACAATCAGGAGGTTCTGCCGTGAGGCACGCGTGGCTAAAATAAGGCGGCCTCCAACATAAATTCTTACCCAGTATAACAAAAATTCTTACCTAAGGCAAAATCCAACCAAAATTCTTACCCAGTTGGTAAGAATTTAGGTTATAATATAATTTTTTTACTCAGTTGGTAAAAATTCGGTTATATATAAATTATTACTCAGTCCTTTTGGTAAGAATTTATGTTGGCCATATTTTAATTGCACCATAGGGGTGCGGCACCTTAGCATGCCCCGAACAATCTAGACTGACAAGTAGTAATTTGGACCCAACATTTTTCGGGGAAAATGTATAGAAAACTCAAAAGCAGCAAAAGTATCCTAAGAACCACAATACAATGTGATCTTATTGTTCATTTGCAAGTCAAGCAAGAATATTACAAAAGAGGTTGGGGCGGGCCTTATTGCATGGGGGAACTCGTATGTTATCTTATAATTTATTTGCTAGTAAGTTCGTAATATAACAATATATATATATATATATATATTGATTTGGATCTCATACTAATTAAGTTCTCCATTTCTCACCTTTTTTATTAATTTCATTGTCTTACATAAAATTAGTAGCATGATCGTTTTTTGAAGCACGTAACTAATTAGTTAATAGTATGGCTTTTAATATATTATTTCAAACAACTTTAAACAAATTGCATATGCAAATACATGAGAGACAATAAATAAATATTGAACATTATATTAAAATTCAAGAACAATGAAATACATTAAAAAATTGCAGTATACTTTCAACATTATCCTATAAACTCTCTTTTAGAAGAACTTAAAAAAAACATATAATAAAAACTTATAATAAAAAAAATTAAAATTTTGAGAGGATTCATTTTTTTACAGTTCATGCATTGAGTAAAGTAACATATTTGCTTCAGTGATAAATGTTTTATGCTCTTTTGGATGAAAATTATATCACCATCCAGCTCAGTGATCTAATTACTCTTGGTGATCAAAGATAATTCCGAGTTGTCAATGATCTATCACTAGGTGTAGGTCATTATGGGTTTTTGGGTAAGTAATAATACCAGAGACCAAAAATGACGAAAACAGTTTGACTTCAAAATCCAAAAACAAGATCATATGGTAAGGAATGACATAAATCTTAAGACTTTAATTAAGAAAAAAATTGCAATCAAATTAGAACATTGATAGATAAGATCGCTATAGAAAAGTAATGCACCTGATGTTGAAATCAATGCGTAAAAAGTCCCCATCAGAACTATTGTCAACAACAATAGATGTAGTGGTACTGACTGTTAAATAATCATTCAGTTCCTGCAAAAAAACTTCCATGGATTACAATGGCCATAGGTGAAGAAAACATTGGAATTTGTTTCATTTCAAGGCAAAAGTTAAACTAACAAACTGCAAATATATCTGATAATTGTTGTTGCGCGTAATAAGTCCTACGCAATTGTGCAAGTATACACGTCGCAAGTTATAGTATAAAAGATATCGTCTCCACAGGGATTGGTGACACTTCAAGAATCTAATCTCTTGCACTGTAAAAAGTAAAAACACAAATAGAAGATTATAAGAGTTTAACTAATAACTAAATTAGAAAGCAATAAAGTAAAAGAATAGATGAGATCAAATGAGAGAGATAGGCCAGGTTATCGTGAGTTGAGGTGTGATAGCCGATTGGATCATCTTGGTAAAAGAGTGCAAGGGCAACTCAGTTGCCGTGGCAACTTGCACAACGGGGTTGCCTTGGCAACTAATCGATGGTTGCTTGGGCGACTAGTTGGGCAACTACTTGGGCGACTGGGCAGCAACTTCAAAGTTCGACAGAGCGTTCTTGAATGGTTTCTTCTTATCCCTAAGTCGAAACTCTAGCTACTTGTGCATGCCTTGATAATACATCCCTGCGTGAATCAAGGGTGAACAACAACCAATCGTGCGCTCTTCTTAGCCGTTGAAATCCTTAACTTATTCCTAAGCCAGATTAATCTTCACCATCAATAGATTGAATAAAGATCATATTCATTCGTTTCTTTAATCTAACTCTCCCGATATTAGATAAATAGATGAAGTTACGAGATCCTCTCCCAATTCACTAACAAACAAGAATAAGAACCAAGAATGAATAAACCTTGAATAGAAAAGTGCAAACTCTTATTACCTAAACAAAATCCAATAGTTTCTCACAACCGTAAGACACAATAACCTTAGCCAAAAAGATTTAGTTCATGGCTAGGTTCCAAAGAAACACAAGATAAAGAATTCCTAGCATGAACCTAATTGAACAAGAAAGAAAAAAGATGAAGGATGGATGAAGCCTTCTTTGTCGAGATCTCCCCTTGAAGCTTGTCGAAAATTCTCTCTTCTTGCCCTTTTGAGCTGTCAAAATTTTCCCTCTCTTCTTTCTTTCCTGGAGTTGACAGCTTGGTGATCTATTTATAGGGCTAGGTCAAAGTCCTTCTTTAATAAGGAAGTTAAGTTGGAATTAAATTATCTTTAAAGAATATAATTCTTTATTATAATTATATTCCTTCTAGAACTTCTCCTATCTTCTTGGAATTTAATTCTTCTTTAACTTCTTCATGGAAATCAAACTCCTCTGGGATTTAGCTTTGCTCCACGTCATCTTGGGCTTGTCTAGTCATCAATTTCGACTACCATATCACCTTATTATTTGTCGACAATTGCCCTGGCAACTGGCTCGGCGTCTCCTTCATGCATTGCCCTGGCAACTAGCTCGACATCTCCTTCATGCACTGCCCTGACAACTGGTTCTAGCCTTGTTTAGGCAAGTGATTCTGCACACACACAAAAACACACCAAAGCAGCATCTTTTTCTACAAAAATCACCAAGTTATGTAATCAAGCTCAACGGTGGAAATAAACATGAATTAATGCATGAATGACTAATTATGCAACTAATATGAGCTTAAGTCTAACAATAATATGAGTAAAAAGGGTAATAAAAATTGTACTTTTGAACACTTATCACACCCCAAACTCAAACTATTTCTTGTCCTCAAGCAATGCAAACTAACAATTATCTGCCAAGACTTTAATCATCAAAGACATGCTTCAAACTTGAATTCAAACCTCGGAACCGTGGCACAAAGTATGATCACCTTTTTAATTTTTCGGATAGCACAAAAATTACCCGGAACCAAACTATAATGCTCGTGACAATGTGTGTGCGTAGTTGTGTACAAGTTGATTTTCAAGATTCTATGTGAACAATAGGCTTTTATCAAGTTAATTATCGGGGCATTTATTTAGCTTTTCACTAGAGCCAATTTTCGGGCACCTCTAGCAAAGTAAGCAATTTCTCTTTTTATTTTAGTCAACTAGAGCTAATTTCGGGCACCTCTAGCGATTCTTTAATGTGCATGAACCACTAGAGCCAATTTCGGGCACCTCTAGTAAGAAAGTGCATTTACTACTAGAGCCAGTTTCGGGCACCTCTAGCAAGAATTTAACTTTTAATTTTCAATTTTAAATTTACCCAAATTTTAAGCAACCTAAGTTCACTAAGTTTCTTTCAATCAACAAGCCATAACCGTGTAAAAAAATTCAGCATCATAGTAAAATTCTAAGTTCTTTTTATCCAATCCTAAAATTAAAGGTTCTTTCAATTAAGTGCAGTGGCAAAAATTCATCATTGGATATTCAACAAGTCTTAAGCAATTAAATCCAATTAAAGGCATGGCAAGTAACATATGCAACCTATATGTGATTGCTAAAGATGAATGTAACTAAACATGAAACTAACTAGAAACCAACACCCCAAACTCGAGAGAAGCATTGTCCTCAATGCATGTAAAAGTGAAACAAAATTTAAAAGAAACTAAATGAAATGAGTTAGTCGGAGAGGTCGTCACCTCGAGTGATAAGTTTCCTTTGTGCCGTTTGCTTGATTCATTTTTCGGTCAGTGGTTGAATGCTTGTGGCTGGTACCGCGTGAATAGCATTGCTTTGATTTGATCCATGTTTGGGCATAGAAGTTGTCGAAGCCATTGTTGTTGCCTGGGCATCGCCAGTTTCTGTTGTGGTTGTTGTGGCAAGTAGTCGGCAGTGAATTTCCTTAGCATGGTGGTTGTGAGTCTTGTTGTGGAAAAGAAAAGAAAACAAAGAAAGCCTAGAAACTGAAGATAATAAAGAAAAATAAAATATCTCCTAAAATTCCAAAAATAAATAAAGAGAAAAAAATAACCGAAAATAATAGAACAAAATAGTTCGAAAAAAAATAAAAAGAAAAAGAAAAATAAAAAGAAAATATCGAAAGGAGAGCATGCTCATGCATCTCCTAAGGTGTCAACTTCTTTGTTACATTCTACATGGGCACCGTTGTAGTGCTTCAATCTTTGTCCGTTAACTATGTTCGTCGGTAATGGGCATGATTATCACGGCACCATGGGAGAATGGTTTGACAACTTCGAATGGTCCCAACCATCTTGATTTTAGTTTTCCCGGGAAAAGTTTCAGCAGAGAAATGAATAAGAGAACTAGTTGCCCTAGCATGAATTGCCGCGACAATAGTTTCTTGTCCTGCCATTGCTTTGTTTTCTCCTTGTAGATTCATGCATTGTTATAGGCGAGTGCACGAAATTCTTCTATCTCGTTGAGGTCCAACAAACGCTTTTGCCCGGCACTTTCCCAATCCATATTAACGATCTTGATTGCCCAATATGCCTTGTGTTCGATTTCCATCGGTAGATGGCATGTTTTGCCATAGACAAGTCGGAAGGGGGACATACGTAAGGGTGTTTTGAATGCAGTGCGATATGCCCAAATTGCGTCATCTAGTCTTACTGACCAATCCTTCCTAGAGGGATTTACAACTTTCTCGAGTATACCCTTCAATTCCCGGTTGGAAATTTCTGCTTGCCCATTGGTTTGTGGGTGATATTGCCCATCCTATGGCAACGATCACATTGCTTGTAAAACTCTTGGGCATCTTTGTACAGTGTTGGCCAATACAAATCGGATTGCAAAACTTTGGTCGCGGTACGTGTTCCTCCAAAATGTCCTCCATAGGGTGAAGAATGGCATTACCAGAGTATATTATGATGCTCTTCTTCAGGGACACATCGGCGTATGACCTGATCTGTACATTGTTTAAACAAAAGAGGCTCGTCCCAAAAGTAATGCTTAGCATCATGGCGGAACCATTTCTTCACTTGGTGAGTAAGGCCATAAGGTAAAATACCAAAAACAAGGAAATTAACTAAATCCGCATACCAGGGTATTGCCGAGGCATGTGCTATCGTGGCGACTGCTCCCAAGGTTGCTGAGGTGTGTGCGTCTAGAGTTGCCGAGGTATACGCACCAGGTGCTGCTGCAGCGTCGAGGGTTACCGAGGCGTGTGCGTCTAGAGTTGTCGAGGCATGCACATCTATAGTTGCCGAGGCGTCGATGGTTGTCGGGGCGTGAGCGTCTGGAGTCGTCGAGGCATGTGCGTTTGGAGTTGCCGAGGCGTACGCGTCAGGTGCTGCTGCGACATCCATGGTTGCCGAGGCATGCGCGTCTGGAGTTGCCGAGGCATGCGCGTCAAGGGCTACCGAGGCGTCGAGGGTTACCGAGGCATGTGCATCTGTGGTTGCCGAGGAGTGCGCGTCAAGGGCTACTATGGCGTCGAGGGTTGCCGAGGCATGCACATCCATGGTTTCCGAGGCGTGCGCGTCAAGAGCTGCTGCAGCGTTGAGGGTTGCTGAGGCGTGCGTATCCATGGTTGCTGAGGCGTGCGTATCCATGGTTACCGAGGCAACTAAAAGTTGCTCATCCGGGAATGCATCGCATATCTCTAAATCTGCGTCCTTCTCCCTGTGTGTTGGCCTAGGACCGCTCCTACCGCGAAATCACTTACATCACACATGAGCTCAAAAGGTAGCGTCCAATCTGGTGGAACGATAATAGGTGTCGAGGCAAGATTTTCCTTTAGGGTTTCAAATGCTTGGGCGCAAGAATCATCAAAATTGAAGACTTTGTCCTTTGCTTTGTATACTTCAATTTCCTTGGATGAAATCTTGTGGCCAAGCACTATTCCTTCATCTACCATAAAATGGAACTTCTCCCAATTAAGGACTAAATCAGTTTCTTCGCATCTTGCCAACACCTTCTCTAAATTTCCGAGGCAACTGTCGAAGTCATTACCAAAAACGGAAAAATCATCCATGAAGATCTCAAGGAAGTCTTCGACCATGTATGAAAAGAGTGTCATCATGCATCTTCTAATATTACTGCATATCTGAGAAAACTTGAGGATGGTCATTTTCGATACTTCTTATAGTCCATCCGCACCCTCCATCGGGTGACAATATTGCCCAAAAAGAGTTTGGCCAATGTTCTTGTAGCTACTCCCCTTTGTGTTACCATGGTGGAGGTGTCTTTCTTTCGTGTTCCCTTATAGTCCATGCATGCCCTCCATCTTGCTACTATTCCTGAAGGCACAAATATATTAATAGGAAAAATTATATTCATTCCCAACCATTCAATTACCTCATTCTTGTCGACTTCTATCATGGTTGGATGTATCATTTGTTGTCGTGGCAATTGCTGCTCAAGCCAATTGTCGTGACAATCAGTTGCCAAAATTCGCTGTAAGTCAAGGGAAAAACCAATTTTCTGAAAAACTTTACGAATCCAAACACCTTTTTCTTTTGGCCTCTCAAACATCTCCATCGGTAGAGATTTTGATGGCTTCAAATCTACCAACATCGGTTATTCAAGACATACATGCAATGGACGAGGTAAGTTTTTAAATAATTCGAAAGGTTCAACCATTACCTGCTCATATTTCATTAGCAAAGTATTATCATATCGTTAATCTTGCATGTGGTCGTGCAATTGCCGTAGCAACTGTAGATGAGAGCAATCTACAGATTCCTGCTTCAACATCAACGTTGTATCCTTCTGGGCATCAGGTTCCTCAGAATTTGTTGTAGTATTTTTGTTCTCAACACATCGAAGATCTTTCCTTCCATTGTTCCTTGTCCTCTTGCCTTGGGACTTCAGTATCCCTATGAATGAATTGTTGGTGCATGTTATCCATGATATATGTGGATCTCCTCAATTGATCTTCTGAATTCCTCAAGGGTGCATCCCACTGAGCTATCCTCATATTCATAGACTTTGATAGCTCTCGAATCTCTTCAATTGATCCGTCAAGTCTAGCCAAGGAAGCTAGCAACGTTTCCTCCAAGGAATTGGAATGCTCTTGGATAGGACTACATTACCATGGTATATTTGTTGCTGCGGCAAAATTGTTATGGTAAAAAAAAATTGAGCTTTTTGACCATACCATGAAGAATTTTGCTGTTGGTTCCCTCTATGGTCCTCCATGTAGTCATATGCACCGAAAATGTGAGGGCAATTTTCAAACACGTGATGTTCTCCACACATAACACAAGATTTTTCTACGGTATAGGCTATTTGGGCTTTTCTCGGTTGGTATAGGTAATCATCAAAAGGTGCAAGAAACTCTTGATTGGATTGATTCATATCTTCCAACATCAACTCTCATATAGATCGGCTTTTATTTCCCAACATGTTGATGTCCCTTAACTTGTAGCGTACCTAATTTTTTTTTTTGATAAAACAAAAAAGAAAAGTTAGTAAAACTAAAAAAAATGCAATAACAAAAACAACTAACCACCAATTGTCAATCCCCGGCATCGGCGCCAAAAACTTGTTGCGTGTAATAAGTGCTATGCAATTGTACAAGTATACACGTCGCAAGTAATAAAGTGATACGAGTATCGAGTATCGTCTCCATAGGGATTGGTTTGGGCCACTTTGCTTTAGTTATCGCACTGTAAAAGTAAAAACACAATTGATAGTAGGAGTTGATTTTAACGAGTAAAGTAAAAGCAATAAACTAAAAGAATAGATGAAAGAAAAAGAGAGAATAGGCCAGGTTATTGTGAGTTGAGATGTGATAGCCGATTGGATCGTCTTGGTAAAAGAGTGCAAGGGCAACTCAGTTGCCGTGGCAACTTGCACAATGGGGTTGCCTTGGCAACTAATCGATGGTTGCCTGGGCGACTAGTTGGGCAACTACTTGGGCGTCTGGGCAGCAACTTCAAGGTTCGGCAGAGCGTTCTTCAATGGTTTCTTCTTATCCCTAAGTCAAAACTCTAGCTACTTGTGCATGCCTTGATAATACATCCCTGCGTGAATCAAGGGTGAACAACAACCAATCTTGCGCTCTTCTTAGCCGTTAAAATCCTTAACTTATTCCTAAGCCGGATTAATCTTCACCATCAATAGATTGAATAAATATCATATTCATTCGTTTTTTGAATCTAACTTTCCCGATATTAGATAAATAGATGAAGTTACGAGATCCTCTCCCAATTCACTCGCAAACAAGAATAAGAACCAAGAATGAATAAACCTTGAATAGAAAAGTGCAAACTCTTATTACCTAAACAAAATCCAATAGTTTCTCACAACCACAAGACACAACAACCTTAGCCAAAAAAAATTTAGTTCATGGCTAGGTTCCAAAGAAACACAAGATAAAGAATTCCTAGCATGAACCTAATTGAACAAGAAAGAAAAAAGATGAAGAATGGATGAAGCCTTCTTGTCGAGATCTCCCCTTGAAGCTTGTCGAAAATTCTCTCTTCTTGCCTTTTGGAGTTGTCGAAATTTTCCCTCTCTTCTTGCTTTCCTGGAGTTGACGGCTTGGTGATCTATTTATAGGGCTAGGTCAAAGTCCTTCTTTGAGGAGGAAGTTAAGTTGGAATTAAATTATCTTTAAAGAATATAATTCTTTATTATAATTATATTCCTTCTAGAACTTCTCCTATCTTCTTGGAATTTAATTCTTCTTTAACCTCTTCATGGAAATCAAACTCCTTTGGGATTTAGCTTTGCTCTATGTCATCTTGGGCTTGTCTAGTCATCAATTTCGACTACCATATCACCTTATTCTTTGTCGAAAATTGCCCTGGCAACTGGCTCGGCGTCTCCTTCATGCATTGCCCGGGCAACTAGCTCGATATCTCCTTCATGCACTGTCATGTCAACTGGTTCTAGCCTTGTTTAGGCAAGTGATTCTGCACACACACAAAAACACACCAAAGCAGCATCTTTTTCCACATAAATCACCAAGTTATGTAATCAAGCTAAACGGTGGAAATAAACATGAATAACTAATTATGCAACTAATATGAGCTTAAATCTAACAATAATATGAGTAAAAAGGGTAATAAAAATAGTACTTTTGAACACTTATCAATTGTCATCAACCATCGGTGCAAAGAAAAAGAAATGACAACACCTATTACAATAAAAGAATGTTGAATCATGAATGTCGTTTTGGGATGAAAAATCAAAACTAGAGGCCAAGCGTTGCAAAACAGATCGAATTGAAGTTGGAGTAAACAGAAAAGCCACTCACCATCCCAAATAAAAATACCATAACGATTGCTGCTATAATGGATAAGCCTGCACTGGATAACGATGCCTCCGTCAAATCTCTAGGGATTTTCCTGTACAGAAATAAAAGAACAGAAAGAAACTTTAGACAAAAACAGATTATCATTATAAAGTTTACTTAAACAAAGCATATCAGCAGATGAACATAAACCAGTATACTGTATACATGTTCTTAAACCTCAATAAAATGAAAAAAAAAACACATTAAATAACAAAATTTTCAGCTCATTCGCCAAAGTAGTATCAAAATTCTAGCAAACAAACAAGAGTTTCCCAAAAACTATTCAAACGAATACATTGCATTATCCAATGGTAGACAGTAACAATGTTTTTTTTGATTTTCCAGTAAACAAACAAACACAATTACAATCCAAATATAGCAAACAAAGAACAGATTACCGCTTTTCTGTAAAATGCTCAGATCAGATCCATTCTTTTGCGTCAATCACCAGAAAATTATATAAAAAAAGTGCGATGAACGGAAAAGAGAAATGAGAGATCTGAACCTGTAGAAATCGACGGATTTGATCTTGCTCGAAGAAATCATGACTGCTGATATCAATAAAATTCAGATTTTTTTAGAGAGAAATGTACGAATAATCAAGAATAAAAGGAATGGGAATTTAAATCACAAGAAAAAATTCTCGCAACGAAACGAGAGCCTTATTTTCATACAGAGAATGTGCTGAGGAGGGAAGCATTTTAATTACATAACGCTCGTGCGTATTTCAAAGGTTTTCCTTTTTAGGGTAAAGTACACTAATAGTCATCGAATTTTTAGGGTGCATTCATTTTGGTCACTAAACTTTTAAATTTTTTAATGAGGTCACTCAACTTTTATTTCGCTTTTATTTCGGTCCCTCCCATTATCTTCTGTTAGGAAATGATGATGTAGCCTATTAGTTCTCATTTTTCTTGTTTAAATAATATAATTTACTCATTTACTGCTAATTAAAATATTTTCCCTAATTTTTTTGTTTAAGACCCTAAAAATCTAACGTTAATCCTTAGAGCAATCAAGGCATTTGAAAACAATTGGATTACAGTAAACTAAAATAATTCATTGCTCGGAAAATTAAAATTTTCTTTATATAAAAATTCTTTCTTTTAGTTTGTTTATGATTGAATTTGAAGAAGAATAGAAGATGAAGTTCGAGAAGGAATTTACAGCACAAATGATGCAAAAATGACAGGAAGCATACATGGATTACAGTAAAATGAAATTCATATTGAAAGATATCTTAAGATTCAAACAATAAAATAAAGCACCATTGACAACAACAACAACAACAACAAGTGGATCATTGAAGAGAAGGACATCGTTTATAGGGCATTTAGTGGACCGATAAATTGATATAAATCAGTTTCTCCGATAAAGAACAATGAAGATGAAGTCATATTAGTGAGTGCAGTTCAAAAAGAAGAGATTGAAAGAGATTAACAGACGATGCTTCTTTGGTCAAGTAAAATGAGATGTGAGTTTGAGTTGCTTTTCTTTCAGAGACTTGATGATGAGTTCAATAAGGTTATTAGATTTTATAAGAAAAAAGTTGAAAAAGTTATAGTGAAAGCTGATGAATTGAACAAGCAAATGAATGCTTTGATTGCTCTGAGGATTAAGGTTAATAATCCAGTTGTTGGTGGTGGTGGAACTGATGTGGTTAATCTTGTTGACAATGAGTTTTTAAATATTTGGGAAAAATGTTTTAGGGTTCTAAATAAAAATTTGGGGAAATGTTTTCAAGTATTTTGATTAACCGTAAATGAGTAATTTATATTATTTAAAAAATGAGAACTAATGAGTCACGTAATCATTTTCTAACAAAAGGTAACGAAAGTGACCGAAATGAAAGTGAAATAAAAATTAGATGACCCTAATAAAGGTTTTAAAAGTTTAGTGACTAAATTGAACGCGCCCTAAACTTTTGGTGACTATTGGTGTACTTTACCCTTTTCTTAATCGAATGGGTTTAATCTGCTGTGGGTGAGAGTCTATTCTACAGTGCTGATAAATCGGAGGATTGTCCTCTTAAATCTGCCACGTCGCATAGTGGTGGGGTAAAGCTGGGTCAAAAATTTTATCCGAATACTTCAAAACATTTTTACTGTCTTTTTTTTTTTTAATGGTAAGAAAAACATCATTTTTCTTCAACTTGCTACTATTGCTGGTAGGCTAATAAATGACTTATATATATATATATATCATTTTTTATAAAAACTAATATTCAATTCATTAACCGGTTAATTCGGAGTGAATATTCAAAAGAATTATTATAAAGACAATTCTTTTGACTCAATTTCTCATTTATAATATTAAATTTTAAATTTTAAAATTTGTTTAAGATATCTAATATTTTATTCCGCTAAACCAGCTATTATTAATATATTTAAATTATTTTTATAATGTTACCATGTATCACTTTATATTTATTTCTTTTGGTAATGTTATTACTCGTCTATTTTTATTTTTGAATAATATGCTTTTTTAAAATAAAAAAATAGTTATAATTGAGGTTATGTTAGATGTTTTTATCGATGACAGATTTTAGGAATGAAACATTTTTTTAATTAATGTCATTGGTCCAATTAAAATTTTGGGGCGTGTCTAACGTAAGGTATGGTGCGGTACAGTTATTGTACAACACCAACAGAAAATGTTATAAGGCACAGAACACGAAACTGAAAATGTTATATTTTTTTATAACATTTTAGGTTAGTGGCTAAGTATTGAAACTTAGCTTCGAATATTGATACTTATCGCTTTTGATAACATTTTAAGTTTTTGTAAGTATTGAAACTTGTCTCTAAGTACCGATACTGTCGTTAGACACTAACCAAAAATATTATAAAAAATATAATATTTTCAGTTTCGTGTTTTATAAAATTTCAGTTGATGTCGTACCGTAGCCTTACCGCTACTATGTCGCACCATAGACCTACCCAAAATTTTGACAATCTTGAAAAACTGGTTTAATTGATTTGGCAGAACTACATTAACAATCTAATTAGTAAGTACACCCTAATTTCATAATTTGTCTCTTGATAGTTTATTTGTTGCCGACTATTTACAATTCCTTTGGTATGAAGCATAAATATTTTTGTATATCCGTTTAATAATATAAATAAAAATCAATTCTATAAAATTGAATAGGCACAAGAGTAAAAAGAAAACTCTCATATAAATTCGAGATTTGATTTAACTACTTACAATTATATGTTATAGAGAATATAATTAGAACGTTCACCATGTCAACCGTTAATAATAAAAGTCGAATGATATTAATTTTATACAATTCACTTATTTTAATTTGGACGGAATTGCGAAATCGTAGGCGCCTTGCCCACCATTTTTTTCTTTAAATTATTTTTCGTTCTTAATTTTGAAAGTAAGTAAATTAAGTATTGAGTCCTTGTAACATTGAAAACTAGACGAATTAGACCTTAATATTCTAATTTTTAAATTAATAACTTAACGATCAAATCATAACCCTTATTTTATTATTATTTATACTTGATCCCCTAAAGTTTTATCCTAATTATGTCCACGTAAGTAGTCCACTTCCTATAAACATCATTGCTCGAATTCGAGTCATCAAATGAGAATAAATCACTTTAAATCACTGATATCTCTCAATGAGTTCATTTACTATAACATTTAAAATGTGTGAATATGGTGTTATAAGCAGCCGACTCTTTCTTAATTAATTGAAATTTTCTATTGTTTTAAGTTACAATTCAATCAACACACTCTATATGATTACAATTAAAATTAATTAGTACAATGTATAAATAAAAATTTAGTTACAATTAATACATCTATATAAATACAACTAAAATCGATCGTTACAATATACAAATAAATAAACTAATAATCGAAATATAGATAAACTTAGACTATAATAAATATAAATAAAACATAAAATTTAGATCAGAATAACCTATTAACAGAAAACCCACTAAGAGATGAGAATTCATACAATGGAAAATATAAACTAAGATTTAATATTATAAATTAATACTGTAAATTTTACTCATTATTATAATTTTAATTTAAAATTTGAGAATGCTTTACAAAAAAAAAAACACATCTTTACTATTTTTATATAAAAATCAACAGCTTTAACTAGTTTAATTACTTGGCAGACTTAAATTAGTAAGGGTAGTTAAGATTCACTAATTAGCCTAGTGACAAAATGCTCATATTATCTTCTTTTATATGTGTTTAAATCCCGACATGAAAAATGTAATTCTCTCTATTTAATAAAAAAATATTAGTAAGGCTAATTAATGACAACGCCCTAATTTCATAGCCCACCTCTTCATAGTATATTAATTATTTTAATTAATTAGGCAGCATTAAAAATTAAATTAGTAAGGCCTAGCTAACTAGTAACTACACCCTAATTCGTATATTTTTAGTTTAAAATCATTTTGAATTATATTTCTTTGGTTTAACTACAGTATCCGACTCATTAGCCAACTCATTGGGAATGAGTTTTAAAGAGGCTCAATATGGTGCGATTCTCTCAACCCATTTTTTCTTTATTTATAACGTCAAAATTTAAACCTTTGACCTTGTTTAAGGGACATAGCGCTTCATCTCGTTAGACCAAATGATTATTATTGATTGATATATTTATATAAATTTTGATACAATAACAACTTTATATGTTACTGTTTTTGTCTATATTTAACCAAAGTTTGGAAATATGAATGTTTTAGTATTTTATCTGTGAGTGTTAACTGCAGATTTTTAAATAGAAGTGTATTTATTTTTTAAAATAATATATTCAAAAATTCTTGATCATACCTTTGTATCATGGCTAAATATGTTCTAAATGTAAATATTTCAAATAAAATGAAAAATTGAACCAATCGAAATGTATAATGAATTTTGTTATATGGATTTTTTTGTTTTCACTAAATTTAATTTTTTTGATAAATCTTAATTCTAATCTTAATCTCACCTAGATGGGAAGGAAAAGGGACTCTAGGGAAAAAAGGATGCTTCTCCTAGGTCTAAAACACATGATCTAAGGGAATATGAGGAACAAAGATAAACTGCTTGGCCAACCGACTAATGTGCTTGCTCTGAATCTAATCTCTTTCTCGTATAGTATTAAAGAGCTTTTTCAAATATCTAATAAACTATAATTTTTTATACGATTGGATACTAATAGTCATATCAATTTTTTTTGTCTCGAGTAAATATCGAACAAGAGATCATATATTTTTTTTTGCATTTAAACAACATATATAAATCTGCATGATATGTACACATATTTGTACTTCAATCGAATAAAAAGAAAATGAGAGATCTAAATATGATTTTGCAAAGCTTTGCAATTTTATATTGGAATCAACCTAAATAATCAAGTACCATAGACAAAGGAACTAAACAAAGACCCTTCTTCTTTAGTTCATTGTCACCATTTTCCCTACCATCAAAACCCATTAATTCATCATTTATCTTTCCTAAAGCACTCCCTTTAATCCCCTGCAACAAAAATCAAATAGAAGCTCATCAATAAAGTGAGTGATAACTATACATACATACATATATATACATACAGGTATGGATTAAAGGGTGCGAAGTGTGCTGGAGGGGGCAGTCGCACCCTTGGAAATTTTAAACTCCCATATAATTTATGTTTTTTATATCGATGATCTAAGTTCGCACCCCTAATACCTGTTGTAATGACCCGTTTACCCAAATCCTAAACTAAACCGACCCAGATCTAAGGCTAACTCGACCCGACTCGGAAACTAAAAATCCTAACCTTAAATTAAGCCGCCGCCGCCGTTTCCCTTGCCACAGCCGTTTCCCTTGCCACAGCCGCCTCCCGTCGTCGTTATCCTCGCCGGCAACCACGAAAATCCCAAATCCAACCAAAACCCCTAAATCAAATCAACCCTAACCTAACCAAATCTATCATCCCTAAATTTAATCCCCATCAACCCTAAAAATAAAATACACCATATCCCATACCCCAAATCTGACCGCCCATACCCTATCACCACCATGCCCTGCCACTAACATCCCCAAAAATCCGGCCACAGACCCGCACCAAATAAAATAAGGGGTAGTTGTTATTATGTTGTAAAAATGGGGTTTATAACCCGAATGAAGGTGAAAAAAATGAGAGGTCGGTTGTTCGAAATTTCAGAGAGAAAGAGAAGGTTTTTAGAAATCCATTCTTGCATGTTCTTTTTGTTTCGGATCAAAAATAAAAAAAAATTAGTTGAAAATCAGAACTTTAATTCGTTTGTTTTTTAAAATCTTACAAAAGAGGGGAATAAGGGTTTTCACTTTAGTTTTTCTTTAGAAAATCACTTCGAATCTTCAATTTTTAAGTCGAAAAAAATAAAAAAAGGATTTCTAACTTACCTGTCGCGTCGTGCCGTCCGCCGCGAGGCCGCTGTGCCGAGGACCGGCCTGGAAACTGTAAGAACGGCGCGCCGTTGGCCGCCGATTCGAGTTGGAGAGGAAGAGGATGAGAGTAGGGTTTGTTTTTATTTTGTGAAATGGTTTCGAATGGAAAAATAACCACATATGTTTTAAAAGAATGGTCCAATTACGACTGTGGTCCCTATACTCCTTTCCGCTCTTTTTTCTGGTCATGGGTTAATTTTCGTTTCAGTCCTCCCCTTTTATCCCCACCTTTTTTCTCGTCCTTTTCTTTTAATTTTTCTTTTATTTTAATTTAGTCATTCTTTTGCATTTAATTTTCGGTATATTATTTCCTATTATTATTGCTCATATCTTGAAGTTTTATATTAGTTTCATGTTTGTCCTATTATGTTTAGTATTCTTGCCATGTCTTTTGCATTTGTTTCGTTTTGGTCTTATTATGATTCTTTTTATGTTTTGTTTATTTTAATCCCTCTTTCATATTGTTTCATGCTATATAAATAATAATTAATCCATGCATTTTAGTCCTCTTTATATTATTACCATGTAATTTAATACTAATTCATTTTAATTCTTAGCATTTATTTATATTATGCTTTGTATATATCTTAATTCATGCACTATTATTATTATTAGTATTGTTATTATTATTATTATTATATTTTATGTGTTAGATTCGTTTTTATTTATGCGTTAGATTGATATTTATGTATTTATGTTAGATTCATATTTTATTATGTTAGTATTTATTTATATGTTTATCGCATTGTATTTATTCATGTTTGTCATGTTTTAAGTTGCATTTCGGATATATATTTTGTCAATGCGGTACCCTTTTATTCGAGCGTAAACGTGACCAGTATCAAGCGCAGTGATGGTGGTTTGTCGGTTTACTCTCGAATAACGGGGTCCTTAAAATTTACTCGCACTTATAACCAAATTTTAATTTAATCGTCACATTAATCCGGAAAGTTTAATATTAATAAAGTGGTAATTATTAAAGTACTAATTTTGGGTGGTGTGGGGGTGCTAATCATTCTCCATCCGTAACCGACTCCAGAACCCGACATTTTTAAAATCTCTGGTTTTTATGGTGCCCGGCCTACCTTAGTGGCCGGTGGCGACTCTATTTTAAATAAAATACGTTTTTAAAAACCCCCCACAGAATTTTTTTTAAATACCTGAAAAATACCCAAACACCTTAAAACCTCATTTTTTTAGATCGCTACAGATGACGACTCTGCTGGGGACATTTTTTTTGGTTTTCAAAAATAAAAGAGAGTCGAGCTTTTTAAATAATTACCGCTTTACTAATATCGGAAGTTCCGGATTAAAGTGACTATTAAAGTAACATTCGGTTATAATTGCGCATTTATTTTTAACGCATTTAAAATTTGTCATATAAACCTGCCTTTTTAAGTGGGGAAAACGCTGATGCTTTTGTGAGGATAGCATTCCTCCGTATGGGCCTAGCAAGTACCTTCGGGGCTCGAGTACCTTATGCTTTCGTGAGGATATCGTTCCTCCGTATGGGCATAAGTGAATGGGTCCCCCTGAATTGAACCCGGTTGAAAGGAGCCTATAATGGGTGATGATCGAGGCCCTTGCTACTCTTAGTAGGGGACAACAAGGACAATTCCGGTACCTTTTAGCACCAAAACTGCATGTAGAGAATATAGAAAGCCCACCCTTTTTGAGCCATGCGGATAACTTAGGTGTTTTAGATGGGATAAATAGGATTGCTCTGCTTGTGGCCTTATCTGCTTCGCTTTTTGTTGAGTTTATTCAGTACTAACTTGTTTCTTTTTTGTTTTATTTTATTTTTTACTTTACACATACTTTTGTTGCATTAGCATTGCATGACATAAAGGCGTTGGTACAAGTGGTTTGCCCGAGCAGAAATCTTTCATTTTTACCCTATTTACTTTAATTTATTCATTTGATTATTTTAATTTCAAATTGACCCATTTTTGTGATCACATCATATCTGTTCATTTTGACATTCATTGCTTTGCATATCATGACATTTTGATTTTTGCATTGGTGCATTCGCATATAGGACATATACTTTGTTTTTTACATGCATTCATTTTGAGATTGGTCCTCAAGATGCCCTGTGACAGCAATACTGGGAAAGACGAAAGATCAGTTGATTCAACATCCATACAGAACAAGAAGTAAGACAAAGATGACAAATGAAGACAGACTGGATAGGATCGAGTAGAACCATAAAACTTTGCAGGCAGATTTAACCCAAAAATTAGAGGACCAGTTAGCCAAGGCTCAGCAAGAGATAAGGGATCAGTTTGCAAGATCTCTGCAGGACATACTGGTGAAATTGGCACAGATGCTAGGATGCAAGTTTTCTGAACAAGGATGGGCCTCTGCTATCAACCCTGGGGCAGGTCCCGGGGAAGAAAATGAAGATATTACATATCCTTCATGGTTCACCCCTACTCAAGCTAAAAGTCAAATAAACTCTCGAGTGGTAATTTCTATGGAAAAGTCTCAACCACTTCAGGCCAGCGCCCCTATCCTGGCAGATTTGCCTGTCGCATCAGAAGCTAAGCTAGGGGGCAATCAGGCTGAAAATTTTGTCTCTGAGATGGACCAGTTGATTGAATCTAACAAATCAAGAAATGAGCTATCGAAAGAGATCGAAGAGCGTTGCAAACGACTCGAGGAAAATATGCAAGTTATAGAGGCAGAGTATATCTTCAATGGATTTGAGGCTAGTGAACTCAGCCTTGTCCCAGATTTGGTGTTACCCCCAAAATTCAAGATCCCAGAGTTTGAAAAGTATGATGGAACCAGCTGCCCTCGCGCTCACCTTACTATATTCTGTTGGAGGATGATAGGATACGGCCGAGAGGACAAGCTATTAATTCATTGTTTTCAGGACAGTCTGTCAGGATCTGCTGCCCGTTGGTATAATCAATTGAGCCGACATCAGATTAAGTCATGGAAGAACTTGGCCAAAGATTTCCTAGAGCAGTACCGACATGTCTGTAACACCCTTACCAGTATTTATTAACCAATACTAGTACAAAGTGTCACATACTATTTAACCGTATTTTTATACTAACCAAAATAATCCAAAAACAGTAATTTTTGAAAATTTATATTTATCGCGTAAAATCAATTACTAATTTTTAATTAGTCCAATAGATTCCGATTTCAAGAAGCAATTTGGCAGTTTGTTACTACACCTTTTAATTAAGTAAACTACCTAAAAACTGCCTAAGATAAAAATGGTCTTGATTACTCTAAAAATCAAAGTTATAAATTTTACATGATTTCCATTGCTAGAAAGTTCTTTAAACTACTATAAATCACATTATAAAGTACCCATTTATCTAGATATTAATATTACAAACCATATCTAGATCAGTTAAAGTGAGCTATTACTATTTTATACATGCCAACTAGAAATAACCAAAATACATCAAAGATGTAAATTATCGATACAACTATTTTTCCTCGAGGTGATGATGCTGATATTCCTTACTCCTGCCCTGGATTACTACCTACGCGTGAAAATCATCACACGTTAAGTAAACACTTAGTGAGACATTATAATTATTTAACATACATCAACATGCTTGAATTATATCAATAATATAAAGAACATGCAATTTGATCACCATTCTTTTATTTTCCTTATGTTAATCAAATATCAACATAATACATTCCGAATTTATAAATCCTATTAATATCCTTGCCATTATCTGAGAGTTTATCTACCCTCTAATTTTATTAACCATTTATTATCAAATAAATTATTGCCCAACATATTTTGAGGACTGGAGTACACGAGTCAAAACCGCACTAAAGTGCTAATAAACCGCACCGAAGTGCTAAGAGACCGCACATAAGTGCTAAGAAACCACACATAAGTGTTAATAAACCGCTGGACTCTATGGCATGCCAACTATACTCTATACCTCAATTACTTATTTGGGCATATATTTTCCCAATTCCATATTCGATTCATCCATGGCAATATAGTTAAATACTGAGCAGTTCATACCCTATAACATAACATATCAAAATTAAATTACATGTGATCAATGCATGTAATTCTTCTACCTTTGACAATTATCAACATGTCAAATATAAAATTCATAATATGGTTATCAAGCAACTATTTATGCATAAAAATGCACTCACCTCGACACTTTATACTTTGTCAATGTTTAACTAGCCTCACTAAGTTCAACTTTGATCTCGTTCCTTTCCTCGATTGCTAACTTGGTCTTGATTTTGTTCACAGTCTACAGTGTATTAAAAATTACCATAAGTACATTCCAAATTATATGTTAGTATCCTACTAACACATAAACAATATAGGAATAATTTTCCTATAAACACCCTAATATTTTCCAAATATTAGTTTTATGACACAAGTCATTTCATCCCCAAATACTTTGTATTTCTTCCAAATCTTACTCAAAGAATGATTTATAACTCATTCTAACCTTAATTCCAGCATAATGCTTCCATGAAAATAATTTTTCACTTTAGTCCTTAAATTCTTCCTAATTGCCGAATTGGTCCCCAATCTTTTCCAAATTGATCCCTATGTTCTACAAACTTCCAAAATGGTCCAAATGACATTTTAAAGCTCATAAAATCATAATTTCAACATTTCCAAATTTATGGAAAATTTTCCATAATTTCCCCTAATTCCTTCAAAATGCCGAAATCACCCCTCTACTTTTCCAAGTTTCCAATTTAGTCTACTTAACACTTAAACATCATTTCCAAGCCTTCACAACCATTCCCAACTCAAAATCATTCCAAATTCAACTTTTCTACCAAAACCCTAACTTTAAACAATTTAGGGTTTAACTATTTCCATGTAATTCAACCATCACACAAGCTTTAATATGATTCCACAACATCATATTTATCAAAAACTAACCTTAGTTCATCCTAAATCAACATCCCATTCATCCATCAATTCCTCAAAACTAAGGTTTTAAGTAAGAAAATCATGAACAAATGGTACCAAGAGATAGAGAATTTTATGTAGATTAATTCTTTGTTTCATGCTTTCATCCAAAATCCAAAGAAATAAGCTTGAAAAATCAAAATAAATTTTTTTCTCCTTACCTCAAGAAGTGTTCGAACAATGGCTGATATTGGGAGAAAAATCTTGAATTTTCTTTTAGTTCAATTTTGGCCATTTGTCCTTAATATAATTAAAATAAATTTAAAATTCATTTTAATGTTTAATGACCTTTTTACCCTTGAAATCCAAAGCTCCATATCAAGACACATGTCTACCTACCAATCCAAGGGTCCAAAACAATCCAAGGAGTTAGTGATTACCAACTTTGCCCTTGCCATCTTCAAAAATTACCATCTTGCCATTTTTCATCCAATGGCTAAGATTAAACATGGAAAAGTAATATTTAATCCAATGATCCATATTAATTTCCATTAAATTAAGGCATGGAAATGACCCTTTTACCCTTGCCTTATTTTAATAAAATATCTCATAAAAGATTTCTCATTTATTCGATTAAATCTGATTATCCGAATTTTTCCCGAACTTTAAAGCTTTATAGCTCTTAATACAAACTCCGTATCAAAAATATGTGTATCTCGAAAATGCCACTCTTGGGGATGAACTATTCATTTACGGGACTAACTTACATACTTTTAAAAATTACAACATGGTCCCTGAACTTTCCAAAGTTTACACTTTGGCACCAAACTTTTCAAGTTTTACATTTTGGTCACTAACCAAAATTTCAATATATTACAATGTCAGTGACATGGTGCCAGACCGTTGGACCCTACAACACATGAAACAAAAATCAAATGAAAGCTTCAGACAGTATGCCCAACGTTGGAGAGATGTGGCGGCTCAAGTTCAACCCCCACTCAGTGAAAGAGAGACGGTGGTCACATTTGTCCAAACTTTGGAGGGTCCAATATTGGGTCGCTTGATAGGCAACACGACTACCAACTTTTTCGACCTCGTGTTATCCGGTGAGCTCATTGAGAATGCTGTCAAGACTGGCAAAATTGATGATGGAGGTAGTTCGTCCCACAAAAAGGCCTACCATGCAAAGAAGGATCATGAAGTAAACTCTTCGGGAGTTTATAATGCCAATTATTCTAAGCCTATCACAGTTGTGCAACCTAAGGTCATGCCAAGTGCTCACGGTTACTCGAGCCCAGATTCTGGTCAGAGGAAGAATACTGAAAATATAGAGTTTACTCCATTACCAGTTTCTTATGGAGAATTCTACAAACAGTTGTACGACATCCATATGGTGACACTTTTTTACCGAGATCTGGTACAACCTCCTTTCCTGAAATGGTATGATGCAAATACAAAATACGATTATCACGCGGGACAAGTTGGCCACACAATTGAAAGCTACTTTGGCTTCAAAAAGTTGGTGGAAAAATTTATTAAGCTTGGGGTGGTAAGCTTTGACGACTCGGCGGGAACAGCTATAAACAAAGACCCTTTGCCGGAGCACGAAGATGCCAATTAGGGATGTGTTGAAGGTTTTTTGACTGGACCATGTTTATCTAGCTTAAATATTGCATTGTCTTGACCATAGTAGGCCCTCTTGTAGTTTTTATCACTTTCAGAGTAATGCTTTTGTAAACCAATCTCACCGACTTAAGTACAATGGTAGTGAAAATATTTTGTAAGGGATCAAAACTACAAGTTACAGTGCAAATATATTTTTTTTCATATCTAAGTCTTAAATGACATCACCCTAAAGTTTCAAGAGTAGTTTCAAACGATGGCATAAAACGAACAAAATGTTGGGGCATGCACCCAGATGAAAGATCCAAAGAAAGGTGATCGAAGCCAAGAACAGGTTAGGGCACCGCTACATACAAAAGACCAAGATCCTGACAGGACCAGTGAGGAGTCAGGGCCATCCCATTGAGGACGAAAAAAATCATATCACATTCATGCATTTAGTTGCATTCATCTTGCATTAAATCATTTTTTGCATACGTCATACATTTAGATTAAGTGCATACACCAAGGTTACCATGCATTTAGGCATAAAATTCATACATGCATTTTTACAAACAGGTTCGAAGAAGAGATCGAACATCCTCAACATGGGGGCAACAACATGATGGCCAACCTTATTCATGAAGGAGGCCAAACAAAAAGAAGATGCTGAAACATCTAAATAAAAGGTACCAACGACAAATTTTGTGAACAATTTACTAATAAATGTTTTTCTCCTTGTAGGATTTGATTCCTCCGACAATGGCGTGACGGACGCTAACAATTTCCCAACTATCACTATTGCCAACAAAATTTCCTTCCAGATATTATCTCTCCGTCGGTGGTGTAGTGGATCTCATATTTTGCTGATCTAGTCTCTCCATCAGTGGTGTAGCAGATCAAACCTATCTAGATCTTGCCTCCGTCGGTGGTGTTGCAGATCAAATTTTCTATCCAGATACTATCTCTCTGTCGGTGGTGTAGTGGATCTCATACTTTGCTGGTCTAGTCTCTCTGTCAGTGGTGTAGCAGATTAAATCCTATCTAGGTCTTGTCTCTTCAATGCCATTGCAGCTAGACCACACTTTTCCTTGTACTTATAGCAAAAAAAGAGAAGAAGAAAAAACAAAACAAAATCAAAAAATAAAAAAATCAAAAAAAAGAAAAAATTTAGAAAAAAAATCAAAAGTAAAAAAAAGAAAAATAAAAAAATAAAAAAGAAGAAAAAAGTTTCAAGTGTTATCTGATCATGTCCCTCCGTGGGTGGTGTGGCCGTGTTCAAATTGATGTAATCCGATTCTGCTTCTCCATTGATGGTCTAGTGGAGTCCAAATGCTTAAATTCGATCTTATCTCTCCATTGATGGTGTGGATAGATCCAACAAACATAACTTTCGGTTCTGCCTCTTCATCGATGATGCAGCAGAACCAAATTTGCCAAATTCCGATCATGTTTCTTCGTCAGAGTTGTAGCTGGATCAAATCTTTGGACCTTGCCTCTTCGTCAGTGTTGAGAATGGTCAAATATAACTTTCGGTTCTGCTTCTTCGTCGGTGATGTAGCTGAGCCAAATTTGCCAAATTCTGATCATGCCTCTTATTCAAAGTCGTAGCTGGATCAAATCTTCAGACCTTGCCTCTTCGTCGGTGTTGTAGCTTGGTCAAATTTAACTTTAGGTTTTGCCTCTTCGACGGTGTTGTAGCTAGACCAAATTCATTAACTTTTGATCTTGCCTCTTCGTCGGTGTCGTAGCTGGATCAACTTTACTAACTTTAGACCATGCCTCTTCGTTAGTGTTGTAACTTGGTCAAAATTTACTAACTTTCAAGTTTTATCAATGTTGTATCTAAAAAAAGAGAGAAAAAATTAAAAAATGAATAAAAGCAAAAAACAAAAATAAAAAAATGAAAATGAAAAAAAAGTCAAAATGAGCTTTCAATCTTTTGATCATGCCTCTTCATCAGAGTTGTAGCTGGATCAGACATCAGAACTTTTATCTATCGATCTTGCCCCTTCGTCAGTGCTGCAGCGAGATAAAATTTTGTAGACCCTGTCTCTTTGTCAGTATTGCAGCTGAGTCGAGGTTTTTTTTAGGTATTAGCTCATCGTCAAAAAATGTAGCAAGTTGAACTCATTTTGCTTTCCCAACAGACAACCCTTTCTTCTGAAGATTTTGCTTCCCCAAAGGTGACAAGGTGGATCAATCAAGTCAAGAAAGAAGACATGCGTTGAAGAAAAGAGAAGATCCACCGAAGAATAAAGACATACGTCAAGAGGGAAGAAGCCCAGTCGGACCGGACAAAATGGGTCATTTTTAGTCTTTGCTCTATTGCTGTTACACAACAATGAACAAAGAATGGCAGCTGTAATGACCCGTTTACCCAAACCCTAAACTAAACGACCCAGATCTAAGGCTAACCCAACCTGACCCAGAAACTAAAAACCCTAACCCTAAATTAAGTTGTCACCGCCGTTTCCCTTGCCGTAGCCACCTCCCGTCGTCGTTATCCTTGCCGACAACCATGGAAATCCAAAACCCCTAAATCAAATCAACCCTAACCAAATCTATCATCCCTAAATTAAATCTCTATCAACCCTAAAAAATAAAATACACCCTATCCCATACCCCTAATCTGACCGCCCATACTCTATCACCACCATGCTAGGGATGGCAACGGGGTGGGGCGGGTTTTTGGCCGCCCCGCCCCAATATATTGATCCCAAAACCCGATCCTGCCCCGCCCCACCCCGGAAATAAAATAATAATTTACCGCCCCGCCCCAATTTATAAACCCTAAACTTGACCCCGACCCAAAAATATAAAAAATATATTAAATTTCATCGACGATAAATGTTAGATTCGATCGAACGACCATTATATTTACAAAATATAAATTTCACAAACTTTAAAGTATATAAAAAATAAAATAAAACCAATTAAATTACTCATATGAAGAATAAAATACATATTTAAAAAAATAAACTCGACCATTGACTTTTAGAATTAGATATGTTAAAATTCGAACAATATCTAACAAAAATTTATGATAAACACAAAATAAAAAATAGCTTGAAACCCCTAAAAGTATTTATATATAGTGGTATTTTTATAAATATAATAAAAATAAATAAAAAATACCGGGGCGGGGCGGGGAATTTTCATATCATACCTGAACCCGCCCCACCCTGACTTTACATTTTTAAATACCCGCCCCGCCCTGATTCCCGAAAATCATAAGAAAAAACCCGATTGGGTCGGGTCATGGCACACTATGTCGGGTCGGGGATGAGTAATTTTGCCATCCCTACACCATGCCCTGCCACTGACGTCCCCAAAAATCTGGCCACAGACCTGCACCAAATAAAATAAAGGAGTAGTTGTTATTATGTTGTAAAAATGGGGTTTATATAACCCGAATGAAAGTGAAAAAAGAAGGAGAGGTCGGTTGTTCGAAATTTCAGAGAGAAAGAGAAGGTTTTTAGAGTAAAAAACAAATTGTAAGATTTTAAGAATCAATAAAACTTTGGTTTCCATTCTTGCATGTTCTTTTTGTTTCGGATCAAAAATAAAAAATTGAGTTGAAAATCAGAACCTTAATTCGTTTGTTTTTTAAAATCTTACAAAAGAGGGAAAGAAAGGTTTTCGGTTTAGTTTTTTTAGAAAATCACTTCGAATCTTCAATTTTTAAGTCAAAAAAAATAAAAAAAAAGGATTTCTAACTTACCTGCCGCGTCGTGCCGTCCGCCGCGAGGCTGCTGTGCCGAGGACCGGCCGGGAAACTGTAAGAACGGCACGCCGTTGGCCGCCGGTTCGAGTTGGAGAGGAAGAGGATGAGAGTAGGGTTTGTTTTTATTTTGTGAAATGGTTTCGAATTGAAAAATAACCACATCAATATGTTTTAAGTTAAGCCATCAAAACGACACCGTTTGGTGTCTATGTTTTACAAGAATGGTCCAATTAGGACCGTGGTCCCTATACTCCTTCCCGCTCTTTTTCTGGTCATGGGTTAATTACCGTTTCAGTCCTCCCCTTTTATCCCCACCTCTTTTCTCATCCTTTTCTTTTGCTTTTAATTTTTCTTTTATTTTAATTTAGTCATTCTTTTGCATTTAATTTTTGGTATATTTTTTTCTATTATTATTGCTCATATCTTGAAGTTTTATATTAGTTTCATGTTAGTCCTATTATGTTTAGTATTCTTGCCATTTGTTTCGTTTTGGTCTTATTATGATTCTTTTTATGTTTTGTTTATTTTAATCCATCTTTCAAATTGTTTCATGCTATATAAATAATAATTAATCCATGCATTTTAGTCCTCTTTATATTATTACCATGCAATTTAATACTAATGCATTTTAATTCTTAACATTTATTTCTATTATGCTTTGTATATATCTTAATTCATGCACTATTATTATTATTATTGTTATTATTATTATTATTATATTTTATGTATTAGATTCGTTTTTATTTATGCGTTAGATTGATATTTATGTATTTATGTTATATTAATATTTTATTATGTTAGTATTTATTTATATATTTATCGCATTGTATTTATTCATGTTTGTCATGTTTTAAGTTGCATTTCGAATATATATTTTGTCAATGCGGTACCCTTTTATTCGAGCGTAAACGTGGCCAATATCAAGCGCAGTGATGATGGTTTGTCGGTTTACTCTCGAATAACGAGGTCCTTAAAATTTACTCGCACTTATAACCAAATTTTAATTTAATCGTCACATTAATCCGGAAAGTTTAATATTAATAAAGCGGTAATTATTAAAGTACAAATTTTGGGCGGTGTGGGGTGCTAATCCTTCTCCATCCGTAACCGACTCCCGAACCTGACATTTTTAAAATATCTGGTTTTTATGGTGTCCGGCCTACTTTAGTGACCGGTGACGACTCCATTTTAAATAAAAATACGTTTTTAAAAACCACACGGAATTTTTTTTAAATACCTGAAAATACCCAAACACCTTAAAACCTCGTTTTTTTTAGATCGCCCCTGACATCTTTCTGCCTATCAAACTGGTTCACCAGGTTACAAACCTGCATAAAAAACATGAAAGTTTGACATGTAAATCAAAATCCCATTAATCATATGAAAAAATAAAGAAAAAATAATTGACCTTGGGACTGTTTGCAGGAGAAGTAGCAGTGTCTTCCAAATCCTGATCAACAAAACCAGACGATGATCTTTTGATCTTTCTCTTCTTGAAACTCAGATTGCCATTGGAAGTACTCTTGTGCTCTAAAGCAGCTCTCGGAACACGTCGTCCGGCAGCGGAACAGGCGGCGTCGGGGATCAAAGAAGAGGTATGGGAAAGGATAGAGCTGTTATCGTTTACATCAATGGAGTCATTATTAGTATTTGAGAAATCTGCAAGATACATAGTCCAACTGCTCTCTTCAGGAGATTCGTATTCAGCTGATGATCTGCTCATGGAATTCATGGAAAAGAAAGAAGATGGGAAATTAAGAAAGTTCAGAAGAGAGAGAGAGAGGTGAGTCATGATAAACCTCGCCTGCAGAAACTGTATTTATAGTAGTAGGAGAGTGAAATACACAATAATTTAACTTGACAACATCTATATTCTTATCATGTGTGGGTATTGGTTTCTAGAGTTCGAAATATGCTTGCATTATTATCATTTTATTTATTTACTTTGGTTGCTCCATGTTCCCTAATGTTTCGCCTTAATTGATCTGAACTGACATGGGTTGCACTCCTGACTTTAGTGGGTGAGTTTTCCGGCAGAAATTTTCTGTATACACAAGATCTCAAACTCGAGTAAGACTTGCTTAAGCGATACTAAGCTGCTTACCACTTGAACCAATCCCGTTGATAATCATTTTATTTATTTACATAAAGTCTCTTACTAACTTTGATGTCATGGTCTCAATAAATGAAAATACCGAATAAAATATATAAGTTAAAGGTACAAGTTTACTCAATTAATAAGAGTTTAAGACTACCAACTTAAGAATATTCATTTTTTATTCGTATATCAACATAATAAGCGAGTAATACTTTTTATTATAATCATCAATATCTGACCTATTGATTGACTAATCTGAATTGAATACGGTAAAAAACTTATTACGTGGTGTCATTTTTTTGAAATTATAATGACTAGAACTGAAAGTATATGTGAGTTTGGAATCTTGGTGGGGCGGGGGCCAAAGTGAAGATAGGAATTTGGGAGGAAAGGTTAAAAATTTGGCCACAAAGAGAATTGGGGTTTGACATTTTGTGGAGTAGATTTAGATATGTATATGCATCAGAACATGAATTTTTTATGTCAAAATTGGGCTTAATTAGGCTAATAAAATGTATTTGAATCATTCGCTTAAGTCACATACTTAGACTCGGTCCCTTTCATCCCAGCAGCTTTTCATCATTTCATTTAATCTTATTCAAAAAATATTATCATAAAATCTTACTACGATTTAATTACACGAAAATATTAAAAAATTAAAATTTGAATTCATCGAAGTATATGATAAAATAGCGTTAGTACACGAATTTAAAAATGCATATTCCCTCCGTCCCACTATTTGTGTCACATGTTGACTTTTCACAGAATTTTAAGAAGAAAAAATTTATATAAGATGTAGTGTAAAATAATTTGAATAACAAATTTGCCCTTAAAAAGTTAATTTTTATTTTTGTTGGGAAACTAAAATAAAAGATAAAAAAGTAAACGTGTCTTATAAAAGTTGTTGAATTTTTCAAAGTGACATTTTAACTGAGATAATTTTAAAACACAAATGTGACAATTTTACTGGGACAAAGAAAGTATTAGACACACATCCATATAAGTGTTCAGTGGTGCATTGTATTTATGGTGTTTAGCGATGCATTGCATTTATGGTGTTTAGCGGTGTGCGTGACCGTTCTAAAATTTTCCTTTGAAATATCGTTAGAAAAAGGAAGACTTTCCCATATTATTTAGTCATCCGTTGAAACATATACATGCTCCCATCATTGGATGGAATGTTATTAGTAATGTTTTTGGGATTTGCAGAATATTGACTTGACCACCAACCTAACATACATACATCCCATTCAAACATTGTTCCTAGGTCGGATTAATCCCTAATAAAATTGAACCGTAAAAAAACCGTCCTTCATTTATTATATAATAATTTGGATAAATCTGACAACCTTAACTTGAACTATTATACGACGATAGGTCATCGAGCCCTTGATTATGGTAAGAATAATTTTGAAAATTTTAAAAGTTTGAATGTTTCAATTTCATTATGCGAGTTTGATCAAAGTTTATTTCGATGAATTGTTTAGATGCATTTTAGTTTGTCGATCTGGGTTCGATTAGTATTTGTGATGAAGTAATGATTAACTGTTTTGATTTTATTATATCTTTTAATATATTTTTGTAATAGTCTAAAGATAATTATAAGGTAGTATTTATGCATAAATATTTCTAATTTTGATTATAAGGTGATTAACTATTTTGATTTTATTATAACTTCTAATATATTTGTGACTTGTAATTATATATATAAATCTTTAATTTCCGATTTTCTTTTTTTTTGTATTATTAAAAAAATTAACAATAGTTTTCCATCTCTTGTCAATATTAATCTAATTTTTTGACTAATTTATATTATTTTTATAGAATTATTTGGATTGAAGATTTTATTCTAATTTTATAACATTTTTTTTGAGTCAACTGTCAAAATAAAGCCTTTAATTTTATGGTAAGTGGCGTGTATATGTATAAATTTTGATCAATTCTAGCCTTACGGCGAACCCTACAAGTGTCCCAGTGGAAAAGCAGATGATATTCATCCTAAGAGATACTGGTTTAAATCATTTTGTCTACAAGGTGTATGCTCATTGTCAAAGGATTAAGAATATTATGTATGAACAGATATTACCTTGTAATCACCTTTATATTATTAAAAGAATTTTAGTCTCACGTCAGTTAAGGCTTGAGCCTTTGTAAATTGATTTTAAACATTTGATGAGTGAAAATTGATGTTGAGAATAAAAGTTGAAATGACAATTTTTTAAGAAAAAATAGGTGATAATTTTAACCATAAACATACAGTATTTTGAACAAAATTCGTCTGTCTCTTTTATGTGTCCTTTTATAGGACCTACCATTAATTTTACATCACTTGTATTAATAATTATTTTTGTTTTGTTAATAATACGTGTGACATAAAATTATTGGTGGTGCATATAAAAGGACACAAAGAAAGACAGACGAATTTTGTTCGAGTACTCCAATGGTAAAAAAATCAACATAAGTGGATTCTATCTCATATACATACATATATATGACTAATATTTCATTTAAAACTGTCGCAAAAATAATTTTCACATAATCAATTATTAAATTAGATACACATATAGATGAAATAAAATATTTTCTTTTAAAAAATATTTATAAGAATTTATTTAGCGAACGAATATAAGTGAATCGATATAAGATTTGTATGAATTTTTACCAATAATGTGTCCAATTCTTGAACACCCAATTCATTAAATATTTTTTTACAATATAAATATTTTTTCTGGAAATCATTTTTCACCAAAAAAATCCTAAAGGACCAATATCAAAATCAATGTCCTAAAATCGCAATTGATTTTCTTCAAATTAAAGACCATTGATGAGAAAATTTAAACACTGTAATGGTTAGAAGACAAAATACGAGTTGTGTGAGAAGTATATAAACCTAACAAATTGTTTCATCCAAATGGAGGTGACATTCAAAGGCGTCCCCGGGGAGACGCAATAATTTCCCCTGTTTGCAAGTTTAAACAAGGGACTTCCGCCCTTCCAGGTAGGCTCATAATATTAAAAAACAGAGACGGACATAAGATTTTATATTAGGAATTTGAATTATTAGAAAGTTATATTAAAATTTTTGGGGGTGAAATTTAATCATCGATAAAAGATATATAAAATATATGAGAGTTTAAAATTTTCAGGGTATGTGGCTACCCCCTTCAGTACCTCCTCGGTCCATCCATGTTCTGATATGACACAAAATAAAATAAAATAAAATCCGTAACACACAAAAAATAACACGAATATAACGTAAAAAATAATGTTTTAGAATCTACTTAATATTAATAATCAGGGACGAACGCAAGATTTTATGTTAGAGGGTGAACCTATAAAATTATAGGGGCGTATTTATAAAATTTTAGGGGACGAAAATAATTTTTAATAGAAAACAAATATAAATTTTATAAAAAATTCTAAATTTTGTACGAATTTTAAATTTTCAGAGAGACAACCACCCCTCTAACTCTCTCGGTCCATCCATGTTAATAATTGAATAATTATTTGGTACATTAACAGTGCATATAGAAATAGAGGAAAAAATACGAATAGACGAGTCATTAGATATGGTTTAACGAAGAGAAATTATTATTGTGGGGAAATTATGGTGAGGGTCCTTATAAGATGTCATTTTCAGGGGGGGGGGGGAACTTGCCAAAAATTAGGTCAAGTTATCTCCTTTAAAATTTGTATGTATGATGAATGACGCAAGTGTGGAGATGATTTTGGTACTGTATAGTTAGAGGGAAGGGGCTTTCACATTTCGCTTTCATCCATCCAAGCATAGAAATGGGTATGTGATTTCACATGGAGGCTTTCATGCCCCCCACGTGCGCCTCAATAGACCACACTTCCCTTCCATGTTGCCCCATGTGAAGTTTAGCTCCAAATTATTTAGTCTTAGAGTTCCAATTTTATTGTTATTTTTAGTGATTTTAATAAGTTTTTCTCCCTTCCGATTCGAACACCTGTAATTCTTTGATGAAGATATTTAAAATTTAGATAGATTGGAGTCGAATTGAGTTTTACTTTTTTAATTTAATTTAGTTTGAGAGTAAAAATTAAACTGTTTTTTTATGAACTAAAAAACTTTTACAGGTAAATGTCTAGATTCGAACCCACACAAAATAAGACGACCTGATTATTTTCGACCACTAAGTCAATTGGTGGATCTCAAGTTAAGTTGTTTTTAATAAAAAAATTGATTTTTTTTAGATTATACTTGATTATGTCTAATCACCTGATAAAATTAAGTTTAAATTGAGATTTTTTAAAATTAAATAAAACTTATATATTAAAATAAAGGATAAATTACATCACAATTCACTCAATTGTTTATGGATTCACTATGGGCGATTGTATTCAAAAATCACACTCGAATCACTCAATTAATCGATTTATAACAGTTATGTCACGATATCGTAAAATTTCAAATAGACGTTAAAAAGGCGCCGGTAGACAATAGTTGTAATTATTTTTTGTTGGTAAATTACACCACATGTCACTCTACTATTATTAAGTTTACAAATGTATCATCGTATTTTAAAAGTTTAGAAATGGTCATTGTATTTCAAAAAGCTAAAATGAGTCACTCGATTAATTTAGTTACAAACGGGTGATTTGGGTTTTGAGCTTCTCAAAAGTCGGGGATTGTTGTTTGTGAGAGGAAGAATATATCATTATCCTGAGATGAAGGCCATTTACAACTGACTAATTAATTTGATTGTAATTTTTTAAACATGTAAAATTTTCATGATTAAAATATTTCACATCATACTATTATTTGTGATTTAACGACACCATGATCTGATTATTACAATCGATTAATTGTATGACTCGAATGTGACTTTTTAAAACATTGTTACCCATTTATAAATTTACTAATAATTGACATAAAATGTAATTTACTCAAAAATAAAAAAATGATTAAATCTATAAATTATTCGAGCCAAAGATTAAAATATTTTTGTTTAAAAAAAAGGAGTATATCTAAATAGTTTCCCAATGTAGATATCTCTACACTCTTATCATATACTTCAATTTTTTTATAAAAAAAGAATGAAAAATCAAATCAATGAGCCGTTTATAACCTATAATTCAATTATTTGGTTGAGATTGAGAAACGTACGACTATACGGAAAATTTAGTTATTGTTCCAAATCCATACCAAATAATAATCGCCCATTCTAACTATAGACCGCCAAGCTTAACGTACGTGATTTGGACTTTGAAATCAGATTTGTTTAAAGGTTTTGAGTAAATTTTCCGGTTCGGTAAGCTTCATTCTTGTTTGATCCGGCTCAGCTGATAATTATTTTTATCGTTATTTTTTAAAATATGTGTACGTTAATTTTATTAAAAGAAGAAAATTTTAAAAATATAATAAAACTTTATAATTTAAGTAAATAAATTTAATCTGAATATATTTTTATGAATAAAGAAATATGAAAATTAATGTTTCTGAATCAAAAACATGACTATACAGAGAAAAGGTAAAAACTCTAACTCAAATACACGAATTAAAATAGATATAAACATCACCAAAGCTCGATGATGAATTGTAAAAAACAACAACAAACAACATCAAAAATACATATTATAATAAGACACGTTGACATTATGGTTATTACCATAACTCAATCGCGTACAAGAGCAGTGACAATGAGCTCGTATCTAAATCTAGTTTGAGGGTCCAAAACACAGAGATCAATTGAATACTTAAAAGAGCGTCATCTTGATCAGTCACGACGACGTCAAATCTAATATTGATAAAAAAAATTAAATAAAAAAAACAATCAAACGGCGGATTGAAAATAAATAAATATAACTATAAACAATTTTTTAAATAGTAGTGGGGAACCAAGTTAAGAATTGAGCCGTCGGTTGACATATCAATTTTTTTTATATATAAATTCTCTATAAAAAAGTATTTTAAAAATAAATATGATATTATTTTTAAAATAATTTTAAGCAATTACAAAATAATATTTTTTTTTTTTATTTTTTTAAACTTTAATAATGCACATACATTGAAAATAAAACTACTCGAACTCGAACCTACTAGAATAAACATTATTTAGAACTTCGACGTTCCCTTTTCTAATGAGCTTAATTATAGCCATGAATGCTTTAAAAAAACTGAAACCCAAAAGGTTTGGGCCAAAATGAAACTGATTTGGAACTGAAGAATTTGACCCCCTTAAAACACAGAGAAGAAGCAATAGGGAGGAAAACACAGAATTCATGTTAAGGAAACCCTGAATCACAGAGAAGAAGCAGGGGAATACAATTTTAGGGATAAAACGAACAAGTAAAGAGCGAAGCAAGGAAAACTGATTCTTTGAAGTACAACAGCAAAACACTGGAAGAAATGGCGAATGAAGATGACAACAAACCACTGCTGCTTGAACAAAGGTATGATTTGAGATATAACTGGGTAATTCTAAGAGAGTTGTGTTTGAGGAACAGTTCAAATTAGACTGCAATTTCCTTTTTTCTAGCTTAGGTTAAATGGCCAAGCAAGTGAAAACTGTGAGTTACTTAGATAGGATCAGTAGCTTTCCTGATCCTATACTTTGTCATGTTTTATCGTTCCTTCCTACTAAAGATGCGGTTCGATCATCGATTCTGTCGTCCAGATGGAGATATCTGTTTGCTTCCATGCCTACCTTTGATTTTAGTGATTGCTTATGGTATCTATCTGTCAGAAATCTTGGAAACTTTTATAGATTTGTGGATAGATTATTGTTTTTCCCCAATCAGTTAAGTTTGGAATGCTTTAGGGTGACTGACCCTTCATGGGATGGTAAGGAGGGTGATCTTTTACGCATTTACGGTTGGATTTGTGCTTCGTTGCGGCGCAGTGTTAAGGAAATCGGTTTGTATTCTGAAAACTCCTCTCTTGTTGCCCACTCTTCTGTTTACTTCCCAAACACTGGTGACTCTAAAATTGGGAATCAATGGTGTAATAGATGTTCCATCTAGTGTATGTTTACCGAATCTGAAGACGCTACATCTCACGGACTTTCAATTTCCGGATGGTGATTTGATTCACAGGCTAATTTACAATTGCCTTGCACTTCAAGAGTTGGTTATGGAGTTGAGGGTATCGACTAGCGTAAGCGAGCTAATTATGCATAATCTTTCACTTGAGAGACTGGTTTTAGATTTTGGTTATGCAGCAATCCATTATGCCAGAGATTTCAATAATGTGATTGTGATTAATGCTCCAAATCTTGTGTATTTCAAATATATTGACCAAATAGCTAAAGGGTATACTTTAAGCAACATGAATTCTCTAGAAAAAGCCGACATTAGAATTTATCGATTGTATGAGGATTTAGTTTATAACGTGGATCGCGAGCAAAGTGCAACTCGTCTGTTTCAAGGAATCTGCAATGTACAATCTCTGGATTTGTTCCTTCATGAGGCTGAAACGGTTAGTGAAGTTAAGAAATATAGTAGTGAATATCATACTTCTTTTTACTTCTAGCACTATATAATAGTTCAAATTTTTATGTACAGCTATTTCCAACTGATCTTGGACCAGAGCTTGAATTTCACAACCTTGTCGAATTGAAACTTGACAATACTTGTACAGATTGGCAAGGAGCGTGGCTTGTTGAGTTCCTACATCGCGTGCCTAATCTGAAGACACTTATCTTGGATTGGGTATAAAAGGCTTTCCTCTATACCGTTTCATATTTAAATCCATGATAAAAACTCACTAACCTCCCTTTGGTTTTCCCTTTCATTTTGCGAGTTTAGGCTTCTCCTTTCGAAGGGTTGAGACAGTTACCTAAAGAAGTGCCTTCTTGTTTGTCATTGCACCTCAGGGAGATTAAAATCTTACGATTTCAGAGAAATAGACATTTGTTTCACTTGATTAGTTATTTCCTGAATCATGCAAGAATTCTTGAGAAGCTTGTAGTAGGAATGGATACTCTCAGTGAGAAAGAACAGTTGAGTGTCTTCAAGAAACTATTGAAGTTAACAAGGAGTTCAAAGAAATGTCAAGTTGTGACTTTCTAACATTGCTTGTTGTCTCCTCCGTTGTGTGTTGTTTTATGTCATGGTAGAACTCTTCGTTGTCTCTACAGGTTTAGGTTTGTGTGCAATTGTGGGAATTAAATACTAAGTCGCTATGTAATTAATAATAATAATATTATTTATCAATGTTTTACGATTTCTTATTGTATATTTATTACAATATTCATCCTCAGAATCCCCTTTGGTCATTTATAGTTGGTCTCGAATATTTAAATTCCTATATTTATGCACATTCAAATCTGATCTCAATTATATATTTCATCATGTTCATTTTAATGTGTGAATGGTTCCATTTGAGATTTTTATAAAAAGAAATTAGATAATTTTGATCTTATCCATTATTTTTTAGTTTTTGTTGTTTAGAGTCTAATAAACTTACGCCAGAATCCTTGTAATCAAATTGAAACCCAAAAGATTGGGGACGACATGAATCTGGTTTGAGCTTAAGAACTCTCCAACAAGAGATAGGACTTGAGACGGCAACTAATAGGGAGAAAAATACCGAATTATGCGGGACACAAACCCAGGATTCATATAATAAATTCCCCAAAAGGGAATATCCTTTCAATTCAGCCATATATATTACAACATCCATAGCCCTTTAAACCCCAAAAAAAAACCCTGGATTTTGTCGTTTTTCTAGTTTAGGGTTCAATGGCCAAGCAAGTGAAATCTGTGGGTGACTTTGATAGAATCGGTAGTTTGCCTGATCCTATTCTTTGTCTTTCCTTCCCACTAAAGATGCAGTTCGAACCTCTGTTGTTTCACCCAGGTGTAGATATCTCTTTGCTTCAATGCCTACCCTTGATTTCCAATATTGCTTATCTGGTCTCTATTTCAATTCCGGACCTAGTACTGAAAACTTCAACAACTTTGTTTTTCCCCAACCATGTAACTTTAGAATGCTTTCGGCTGTATGAAAGTCGTCCACGGGATGATGATTATTTACGCCTTTATGGTTGGATGCGCAGTGTTAAGGAAATTGATATACGTTACAGAACCTTGTCCGTGTTACCGACTCTTCTGTTTACTTCCCGGTCACTCATGACACTCAAATTGGATATTGAAGATGACATGAAGGTTCCATGTAAGGTTTGTTTACCGAATCTGAACACATTAAATTTTCAGATGGTGATTCAATGACCTAAGTTGCACTGATACGGATACGGGGACGAGAGCAAATATAAAATAAATAAATAAATATATATATATAATCATTAAAATTCATAATACAATACGAATTAAAATTATAATTGTATTAAATAATAATTATAATTGTAGTTATTTAAATTCACTTCTAATGATTTTTAAATTATTTTCTAACTCTTAGATTAGAATATTACTAAAATTAAATGACTAAATTGAACGAAAATTTAACTTTATATTCTAAATTAAGAAAAAAATTCAATGACTAAAATGATAAAATTAAAAGGTGACATGACTAAAATGAATATTTACTCATCCCTATACTCAAAAAGGGTTAAAACAAGTTGAAACAGGTTACAAATACAATACACACCCAATATCTCACATCCTTAAAATACATAAAGCATTAAAACAAGTTGAAACATGTTACAAATACAATACACACCTAATATCCCACATCCCTATTTACTTATGCCTTCAATCTTTCATGTGCATACTTGAGCTTTAATTGGGTTTGAATTTCAATTGAGTTCGATTCAATTGATTTTGAGTTTAGTTGGGTATAATTTGAACTTTTTAAGTTTAGAATTATTCTTGAGTTTTTTAAGTTCATATTAGTTTAATAATTTTTAAAACCTTGATGACAAAAAAGATGGGAATTTTATTTTTCATTTTTAAACAATCATGCTCAAAACAAAATATACTGTTACCAAAAAGATTCAAAAGCAAAACATCATTTCCATGAGTTACCTGAGGTGAAGGATAGATAGTAAACCCAAGCTTTGACTTCTTTCCATAGTCAACCGATAAACGTTCTAACAACAAAGACCTTAGACCAGAACCAGTTCCACCTCCAACAGCATTAAACACCAGAAACCCTTGCAAGCCAGTGCAATTATCAGCTAACTTTCGAACACGGTCAAGGCAAAGATCCACAATTTCCTTCCCAACTGCAAAACACAAGCACAAGATTAAACCAACCAAAAAAGTTAAAGATATTAACAACAGCAGCTAGGCAAAGAGATTGAAATGGTGTTTAGTACTTGTATAGTGGCCTCTGGCAAAGTTATTAGCAGCATCTTCCTTGCCAGAAATAAGCTGCTCGGGGTGGAAAAGTTGGCGGTAAGACCCAGTCCTAACTTCTATCGATCACAGTGGGTTCCAGGTCCACAAAAGCGGCTCTAAGCACATGCTTCCCTAAACCAGTTTCGCTGAAGAAAGTGTTGAAGTCCCCAATAATGTTGACCGTCCCCGATACGTCCCCAGCCGTCCCCGGGACGTCCCCAGCCGTCCCCGTCCCGGAAACGTATCGGGGACGCAGGACGGCCTTAAACAGGCGTCCTCGTGCTTCATATTTCAATCGATAGGCTGATTTCCGGTTGTCTGGCACTTGAAGACTTGGTTATGGATCTACTGGAGGTGCCTAAAAGCATGAGCAAGCTCAATATCCGTAGTCTTTCATTTAAGAGATTGGCTTTGAATTTTTCCTACAGATTTCAATTACACATTCGTGATTAATGCCCCAAATCTTGTCTATTTCGAATATAATGGGCGCTAGCTAATGGCTGTTGTTTAAGTACCATGAATTCTCTTGAAAAAGCCCCTAATCTAGAGAGCCTTCACTTAGATTTGGTATGAATTCGAGCCTCTGCCACTGCCAAAGGAATTGCCTTCATGTTTGTTATCCCAACTCAAGGAGATTAAAATCAGATACTTTGAGGGAAATGAACATGTGTTTGAAATGATTAGATATTTCCTGAACCATGCTAGCGTTCTGGAGGAGCTTATGATTGGAATCGAAGAAGATGAAGAATTGAGTATCGTCAGGAAGTTATTGGGGTTACCAAGGAATTCAAAGAAATGTCAAGTTGTGATTCTCTAATATGTTTAATGTTACATAGTTAGAACTCTTGGTTGTCGTTACTGGTTTGATTTCGAGTAAGCCCTTATTGTTGGTATCAAGTAGCAGTTGCTTTACATAATCGTATCATTCTTTTGTGGTTTCAATTACTCTCCCAACCCTTCATAAATGTGATGTGTTTATTTGCTTGTTACCAAGCTCCGAGCATATACACAATATTCCTCCATGATTTAGAGAGAATAAGGCTTGAAAACATCTTGCGGAGTGGTTAATGATGCTTATTTTACTCTATTTTGTATGAGTTTAAATCTCAATAGAAACTATAGAATATATAACATAATTTTTACGACAAGACAAAAATGAGCTGAATAATGTATGTAATACGAAAAGATTATTTTAAAAAATAAATTAAAAATAATAGTAGATGAATAATAAAATGATTTATAATTATTTTATTAAAGATTATAGAAATTAATAAAATAAAAATTAAGTAATATCTACTATATTTTAAAGGGTTTTATTTTGATACACAGTCCGTGTAAAATAATTTTACACAACCCTTTTATAAAATCTAAAATCTAAAACCCTAACCCTAACACCCTAAATTCTAAACCATAAACTCTAAACCCCAAACCTTAAATTTTAAACCCTACAACCTAAACCCCTAAACTAAACCCTTAACCCCTAAATTTAAAAAGCACATGTAAACTTTAATTTACACAGACTGTGTATCAAACTTTTTCTCTATTTTAAAATAACAATATTAAAATCATGCTTAATTAAATTGATGTCTAATTACTTTAGTATGTTAATTTGATAAAGATTGCAGGAAAATACATTTATTTCACTTGATTAGTTATTTCTTGAATCATGCAAACTATCGGTGTTCATGGTAGGTTAATCGTACCGTTTAGTTTAAACAGTTGGTTAACCGTAACCTAACCATTAAAGAAATGGTTAACTTTTAGTTTTTTAAACGGTTAATCATTATAGTGGTTAATAACCATTAAGAACGGTTCAGTTATAGGTTAGCCTATAACCTATTGCAATTTTTTTTCAAATGTTCATTATTTTATTACAATAATAAATATTTCTCTCCGATAAATATTGCATTAAAATTTCAAAAAAAAACTTAAATAGAGAGGTTTTAAATACAAACTTCGTACTTAGTTAAGAAAGTACCTATAGGTTAACCATTAACCATCTTTTTTTAGCGTTTCGATTAACCGAAACCGTTTAACTTTTAATGGTTAGGTTAATTAATCTATAAAATAAACGATTATACCGATTAACGGCTACGTTTAATAGTTACAGTTTATTTTGCACACCCCTAATCAAATGTTTTTGAGAAGCTCATGGTATGATTGGATATTCTTAGTGAGAAAGAACAATTGCATATGTTCAAGAAACTATTGACGGTAACAAAGAATTCAAAGAAATGTTAAGTTGAGACTTTCTAACATTGCTTATTGACTCTTTTATTGTGTGTTGTTTTGTATTATGGTTAGAACTTTTCGTTGTCTCTATAGTTTTAGTTTTGGAACGTCAACTAACATAACGTTTTTAATAAAATTTAAGTACTTTTGGATTGAAACGTCTTTATTTTTAGAGAGATATAAATAATTTCAATCATATTTATAAATTATTTATTAGTTTTCGTACTTTAGGGGCTAATAAGCTCAAGCCCGAACCCTTGTAATCAAATTGAAATCCAAACACTTTGGGCCGACTTTAGACTGATTTGAGCTTTAGAATTATGCGGGAAACCGGGAATCGTTAAGAAACAGCAAGGAAAAAAAAAACTTTCGGGATAAAAGGACGGAGTTAAGAGCTAAACATCAGCAAAACACTAGAAGATATGGATATGGATAAGGAAGAACACAACAACCCGCCGCATGCTAGAAAATAATTAAATAAAAATATTTTTTTTGAATAAATTGCGATTTGTATTGCCCAAAAAGAACACCAAAACGTTGTTACAATAATAAAAATTTATCTATACCTCTATACAAGTATACTTCAATTTGCACATAACTGAATGTTAGTACTATCTTCTATATCTATACATTTTTTGTGCAGTTTTATACTAACAACCTCTTTCACCATGCCAACAATATCCTCAGGGGTTCGAGATATACCCCTATAGAACCTGTGATTCCTCTCTTCCCAAATGCCATATATAAAAGCATTCTAAGCCAACTTTAAAATATGGACAACCAGAGACTTACCCTTTAGACGAGTAATGGCTCAGCTCATCTCATCGTCCCAATGCAGAACGTTTCGACAAACCTTACAATTCGCTAAGATAGTACTCCAGACAGTAGCAGCGTAGGGGCACTCAAAGAAAATATGGTTTCTGCTCTCCATACCTTGCTCACAGAGGAGGCAGAAAGTGTCACCAGTTATCCCCAAATGAGATAGCCTATCACGCGTAGGCAATCTATTCAAAATGGCCATCCAACTCACCAAAGAGTGCTTAGGGATATGCATAGGGTACCACACCAATTTTTGCCATGCAACCTTCGCTATTTCATCTATAGTCCGTTCCCAGATCCAAGTTGCGCTCACATCTGTCAGGTTCACCGAGGCACTAAAGATCCTCCCTGTTTCATTTCTGAGCTTCAGCAGCTTCTTCACAACCCAGCTAAAGTAACCTTTGCTTTCTACTTCCCAAAAACTCTCTCCTTTAAAGACATATACATTAAGCCAGGCCACCCAGAGAGATCCTTCTCCGACAAGAATGTTTTTAATCAAATAGATGAGACAAGCCTTGTTCCAGCAACTCAAATTCCTTAGGCCTAAGCATCCCTCAGAGCGCAAGTGGCATATCTGCTCCCAACTTACCTGTGCCCCGTGAGCATGAGCATCAGTTCCCTTCCAGAAAATCTCATGCACAGTTGGTTGATCTTAAAAATGGCAGCTTTAGGCAGGACCAGTTGTCTGCACCAATAATTAGAAACACTAAAGAGAATTGCCCGAATGAGCTGAAGCCTTCCCCCATAGCTAAGCTTCATGTTTGCCCACAAGTTCAATTTGTCCTTAATCTTTGTCAAGAGAGCCTGACAGTCTTTCTCACTGAGTTTCCTTGGGACCAGAGGAACCCCTAGGTATCGTACTGGTAACTTTTCCACCTTGAAACCAGTTACTCGTTGAATATCCATCAAGTTTGTCTTGCTTACACCACTAGCATAGAACTCAATCTTGGCCACATTCAACTTTAAGCCAGACATGTTGTAGAACTGCTCAAGTATAGCTTTTACTCCTACCACTGAGCCGATATCTCCATTGCAAAAAATTAGTAAATCATCAGCAAAGCTTAAATGAGTCAATGGAATCCTCTTACACTTAGGATGATACGTGAAGATCTTGTTGGCAGCAGCTAGGTTCAGCATAGCGGATAGGACATTCATGGTCAGGATAAAAAGATAGGGGGAGAGTGGGTCACCCTGTCTCACGCCCCTCCTCCCTTGGAAAAATCCCACCAGACTTCCATTGAAGCACACCGAGAACCAAGGAAGCTTTAATCCCAATGAAACAACAATGGTAGCCTCATAGCCTCTAGCACGCTTATTCGTTAGACATGTACTCAAAGCTATCCAGTCAGTATTACCATCTTCATCAATGAGTAATCTGATTGTATTTTTCTTTTTCTGTGTCGCCACTGTAGAGTGAAAAAAACGAGTGCAAACATCTCCCTCCATAATCCATTGGACCTTTGCTTTTTTCTTATAGAAATTGGTCTCAGCTTGCTCAAGTTCAGCCAGTTCTAACAGAAGAGCTCTTTCCCCATGAATGTCTATCTGACTAGGCAACTCCAGATTCCTCAATTGCTTCTCCTCAAGCTGAGCCCTCTTTTTTAAAACTCTTCGAGAGATATTATCAAAATGGTTCATGTTGAGTTCCTTAAGATTTATCAAAATGCTTTAATCTTTTTTAATCTTTTAAGCTTATTGAACAGTCTCCTCATTGGGTCCCCTACTACTTCTTCATGCCAAGATTGCTGGACAATGTCTCTGTAAGAAGGATGTTGAGTCCAGAAGTTGAAGAACTTGAATGGCTTGGGGTGATTGGTTGGGTTATCTTTAGTAAGCCAAATAATCCCTGGGCAATGGTCAGACTCCCCTTTAGCAAGAAATTCTACATAAGAGTCCGGTAGGATTTGAAGCCAAGCTTGATTTATTAAGACTCTATCTAGCTTCCTAGCCAGGTAACCATCATCTTGATTATTAGACCAGATATACAATGGGCCAAAGTAAGGGTGGTCCATAATTGACAAATCATCCAAACAGTTCCGCAAGTCCACCATGTTTGTAGTAATTCCCCAAAGCTCTATGGCAGAACTTTCATTTACAGTGAGAAAAGTGTTAAAATCTCCACCTATTACCCATGGATGAGCACCAATAGAACTTTCAACATTTTTAAGATGATTCCAAAGATGTCTTCGAGTCACACCATCATTACTTCCATACACAGCAGTGATCACAACATCCGAATAATTCAGTCTTCCTTTGATTGTTATAGCTTGATCTGCATAGTGAATAACAGAAAAGAGAGGTCCTTCCTCCAAAACAACCAAATACGACCGTTTTCTATAAGATCATAATAGTAATAAATATTCCAGTCCTGAGAGAAACAGGAAGCAATACTAGCAGCATTACAAAATCTCACTCTAGTTTCTAACAAGCAACCAACTTCCACATTCAGTTTATTTAATCTAGCCATCACTCTTTTTTTTGTTTTAGGGGTTATTGAACCCCCGCACATTCCAAAAGCAAACAATCATGAAGAAGAAACAGTCGGTAACTGTTAGCAAACTAACAGTTTTTATTCATGGAGAGATTATTTTGACTCAAAATAAAAAATTAAGCCATAAAGTACTCCAAATAAAAAAAGAATAAAGGCTAAGAGAACTATTCAGTAAAACGTTATGAACATTTTTTTATTAAAACGTATGATTTTATAAGGGAAAAATCATATAAGATAAATATTTTCATGTGCCTCATTAAAACTTTTAAACTTAGTCCGAAAAAAAGAATACTCATAAAAATAAACAAAGCAAATATCTAATGTAGAGACACCATAGTTCCAAAATTAACTACTTAGCTACAGGAAACAACCTTAATCACAACCGGTAGCAATCTCTCGGTTTGCAGCAATCAATCCCATAACTTCGTTCGGCATCCGATGAAAAACTCGGCTATCAAGCGAATCGTCCCACATCAACTTTGTCAACCAGCCTACAACTCTATTCGTCTCTCAGAAAACGTGTACAAATTAGACCACTCAATCTTTTCGAGTCATCTCATGGATGTGTTGCACCAAAGTAGTTGATGAATCCACTCTCCCACAACTCGAAGTTCAAACGGCTGCCAAGTTGTCCAATTCCACTCTTATCTGACGGATTTTCAAGTTGCCATGCATAGTTTAGCCCCTCATACACTCTCCACAGATCCGCATTCAAGATAGAGCAAGACCCCACAGATTTGGTGTAATCAATGATCCAATCACCACCGGTGTTCCGAATCTTTCCTCAACGTAAAGTAATACTGCTGACCTGTGCATAAGCGCCGTCACCATTAAGGGTGTGCCACCCCGACGTTAGAGGATTCCAATGAGCCGCAACACAGTTGGTCCGAACTCCCCCAAGTTGGGGTCGAGCACTTACTTCCTCCGCCTGACGGACTTTTAAAACCAACCGTCGACACTACTCCAAAATAGACTCACGAGAGATGTAGTCTGAATCGAAAATTAAGCGATTCTGAGTCAACCATAAGAACCAAAGCACAACCTCAAAAATAAGATGTTACTCCTAAGGTTCTTTTGCAAAATGCGTCGGCCTCACCAGATTTCGTTCAAGCCATTCCTCAAAGTTCAAAGTAAAGAATTATACCTAACACTTCGGTTTAATTAAAAACAACCAAACATCGTTCGTCATATGACATTATCAATAACGATAGTCGGCTGACTCCGTTAAAAACATTTTTTTGATATTACTACGTTTATATTTCAATTTAATATGATAATATCTTAGTACAATTTTAATTAAGCATGTATAAAACTATGATTAAAGAAGGAAACAGAAACAACAATTCTAGTCGAAACCAAATTCCACCTACTGCGCTTAAATATAGCCCTAATGCTTGTAAATAGATTGAAACCCTAAAGGTTGGGCCAACCTCACAAGATATAAATTATTTTTAAATTTATTTTACAGTAAATATGAGTGAAGATTTACTTGATAAAAAATAACATAAAAAATTAATTAAATAAATGTGTTTTATTAGTTGGTCCTATAAATAACGTAATGGGATGACCTACTTACAAAACATACACATACATAAATTTACGGACTCAAACTTGGATCTACTAATTCTAAGATTTAATTAAAAAACATTCAATGTTAAACAAAATTAAAAAAATATACCCTGCACCATGCCACGTGTTACCTTTTAAAACTTAAAGTATAATTGTACCGAACATCAAAGCTGAAACACAAAAAAAAAAGAGGCGATGATGAATTCTCTAACGGCGCGGGTCTAATGAGGCTTAAGAGTTCTTCTTCCGGTATTGCTTTTTTGCTCCGATTTGAACTTTTTCGATCTTATTTTTTTGCATTCTCTCGTTTCTATTCGCCCTCATGTCTACTCTGTTCCTAATTAATTGGAGGAAGTTGTTTATCGGATCTGATGAGCAATCCTTAAATTTTCATCCGTCACTTCAGAAGGATGGCTCCTTGTTCATTCACCATCGAAGCAGATTTTCGAGAATGGAGTTCCTGATTAGAAGCACGCCTTGATTGGGGGGAGCCGCTAATTTCAGTGCCCTACAGAAAATTATCTCTTTGCTCTGGGGAAGTCCGCTAAGGCAAAGGTAAGCCTTGCTAGCCTGTACGTCTATGTTTTCTCTTTCTCTAATGCCACTGAACGTGATTGGATTCTCGAGCATGGACTCTGGCATATCCAACACAAGCCGTTTATCTTGCGCAAATGGGAACCTAACCTTCCTAAATTAGAGTTTGAACTGGATAAAATGCTTGTTTGGATACAGCTCCACAATATACCCCTTGAATTGTTTAACAAAGATGGTCTAAGCTATATTTTCAGTGCTATTGGTAATCCACTCTATATGGACTCTGTTACTGCTTCTAGAGAACGACTAGAATTTGCAAAAAATTGTGTTGAACTAGAGGCTAATGTAGCTATTACTGAAACTATTACTGTTATTCTGCTTGATAGTAGTTTTGTCACTGTTAGAGTCGTTGTTCCTTGGTTGTCACCGAATTGTTCCAACTTTATGGTCATTGGGAAAAACATTGCACCACCACAAAGCCTAAAATGGTCCAGAGTTGGAAGAAGAAAGCACCAACTGAGAATGGTGGATCTTCTAATGCCACATAAATTGAGACTGGTGAAGCTAATGATACGCAGGAAGCTACAGTTGGACAAGAAACTGAAAGTTCTGATGACAATCTCATGCAGGAAGCAGCTGATAAACCTTCTACTGAGGTAGGAGTTGACCAATGTCCCACTTTTGAAAAGGAGACTGTTGAGTCTGTCACCCCTTATTCTGCTAGACTTGATGCCGTTGTTGCTTTGAGCTCTCCTACAACCGATCCTGTGGAGGAATCAAATAAGGAGTTCCCTCCCTTACAAAAAAAGGGAGGGGAGGCCACCTAAAGAGACAAAGAAGGCTACTAGCTCTGCATCAAAACAAGTAACTCTGAATGCAAAAAAGTGGATCAGTCTTGTTACAGGATATCAAACAAAAGAAGCAGGACCACATTGATAAATCCAAACCTGCTACTGGTGATGCCGTGGCATCTAGAGGTACATCCTTAACTACAACTCAATGTTAGTAGTATTTTGAAACATTAGGGGAATTAACAATGCCTCCAAACAAGTATCTGTAATGAAACGATGTAATAACTTGAAGGTTAATATTTTATGTTTATTGGAGACTCGAATAAGACACAACAATGTGGTAACAATAATGGCTAAGTTTACTAATGAGTGGAGTTGTTTCTCGAATCATGAGTATGCTAACAATGGAAGAATCTGGCTATTCCGGAAACCTTCTATTATGTGTTCAATTGTCCAACAAGCAGACCAATCTATCACAATTAAAGGAGAATGGGAAGGGAAGCAGTATTTTATCACAACAGTCTATGGCAGCAACAGTGGTGAACAAAAGAAGTTACTGTGGGATAAACTTGGAGGTTTTGAACAAGTTGTGGAATCTCACTCTTGGCTTGTGTGTGGAGACTTCAACATTATTGCTCGAGCATAGGAAAATTCAGATTTTGAGACACTATCAATCTGTGGAAATGGAGAGCTTCCAAAATTGTATCATGGATTTGCAGCTTCTAGATCACCCCTACACTGGTATGTTCACCTGGTCAAACAAGCAAGGGGATGACTATCTTGCTCGCAAACTGGATAGTGTCCTTATTAATCACTCTTGAATTCAGGACTACCCCGACTCTTATACTAAATTTTAGGCTCCAGAAGTGTCCGATCATTGCTCATCTTTTTGTGTGGCTGCGAAAAGATAACCTCATTGATCGACCTAAAACATTCAAAATTTTTAATTGCTGGACCTTGCTCCCTCAGTTCAAGCAAATTGTTCAAGACTCGTGGCAGGAGGAGGAACATGGGAATGCTATGCAAATTCTTTTCTCTAAGCTGAAGCGGTTGAAACCTAGATTGAGAGAGTTAAATGCAGATCACTATGGGAATATCTCCTCAAGGGTTGCCATTAAGGGGCCCAGTTGGAACAAATCCACCTTTTAAACCTCGCACATTCCCCTCAGAGAGACACATAACAAGAGAAACTTTTGCAGTCTGAGTTGTTGGATCTAGAAGCGGCTGAGCAATCTTTCTACAGACAGAGGGCAAAGGTACAGTGGATTCAGGAGGATGACTTGGGCACGAAGCTCTTCCACTCCCCTGTGATGAGGAAGAAAAAACAGAACATCATTCGAATGCTTCAGGATAAAAATGGTAATAAATTGGATAATTTTGATACTATGGCAGCTGAGATGATACAATTCTATACTGCTCTTATTGGCACAAATGATGACCAGGTTGAAGGCTGCTCTGTGAGGAGCTTAAAGCTTTGATGCACTACTCACTTCCTGCCGATGCAGAGAATTCCCTATGTACGAAAGTAACAAACTTTAGAAATTAAAGAAGCTCTCTTTAAACAAGGGAATGATAAGAGTCCAGGGCATGATGGATATACGGCATGGTTCTTCAAGTATGCTTGGAACATAGCGAAGACTGACTTCACCATAGCCATTAGACATTTTCTTTTTATAATTATACATCTTCACTGCTCCATGCGTTCAATTCTACTGCACTAGTGCTTATCCCTAAATTGCCAAATACAAATCTAGCGAAGGATTTCTGACCAATCTTTTGCTGCTCGGTCATTTACAAAACCATTACCAAGATCCTAGCACACATGCTAATGCCTTACTTCCCTGGTATGATTTTGCCAAGCCAATCAATTTTTGTTAAATAACGTAGCATTGTTGACAATACGTTGCTTGCTCAAGATAGGTGAAGGGGGTACTCCAAGAAATCAATGTCGCCTCGATGTGCCATCAAAATTGATCTACAAAAAGCATTCGATTCGATCAATTTAGAATTCCTAAAGACTGTGCTTGAAGCAATGGGACTGCTTGAGATTTTCAGATGGTGGATTCACAATTGTGTCACAACTTCAAGATTCTCAGTATCCTTTAATGGCAGCCTCATTGGTTACTTTAAGGGTGAGAAAGGGGTCCAACAAGGAGACCCTTTGTCCCCTTATTTGTTCTGGTGATGAACGTTCTCTCTACTCTTCTGAACAATGCTGCGAAAGAAAAGCTATTTAAATACCATCCTAAGTGCAGTAGAATATCTCTCACCCATTTATGTTTCGCAGACAACCTCCTCATTTTTAGTCATGACTCCCTTGATTCTACTCTAGGGATACTTAGCACACTGGAATGCTTTTATTCATATCTGGCCTACGCCTTAATGCTGCAAAAATAGTATTTTATGCGAGTGGTATGTCAGACACGTTGATTGAGGATATTTGCACCGCTAAGGGATTCAAAGCCGAGAAGCTGCCTATCCGTTATCTTAGGGTACCTTTGGTGACTCGGAAACTTACGGAGAAGGATTGCTTGCCCCTTTTGGACAAGATCAAATCCAAGCTCGGTCAGTGGTCTACCAAGAAGTTGAGTTACGGTGGTCGCCTCCAACTCATTCGTGCAGTCTTGTTCAGCATCTTTAATTATTGGAGTCAGCAATTAGATATTGCCAAAATCAGTGATCAAGCGAGTGGAGCAGATGTACATGTGGTTCTTCTGGAAATGAGACAATATTCCCGCTAAAGGTGCCCGGGTGGGCTGGAAACAAATCTGCATAATTAAATCTGAAGGTGGACTCGGGCTAAAGGATCTTAACTGCTGGAATAAAACATATAGTTTACACCTTTTGGAAAAAATTATGGCAGCCGAGGGATCGTTCTGGGTTGCATGAATTCAAGAATACATAGTACGGGGAGTTGATTTCTGGGAAGTGGAAATCAAACCTCATTTTAGTTGGGCTCTCAAATGAATTCTAAAATTGCGACATATGACCGAGGGATTGTTCTCAGCTGGACTGTCAAATAAAATGGACTTAGGTGGATATAGGAGAACACTCGGGAGACCCATGAAAAGGTACAATGGCAAAAGCTGATATGGTTCCCTAAACACATTCCAAAATTTTCTATCATTTCCTGGATGATAATTTTAGATAATGCTCCCACCAAAGATTGACTCATGCGTTGGGGAGTAGTCACTAATGGCACTTGTATGTTGTGTGAAATTGCCATGGAAAGTCAGAATCACCTATTCTCGAATTGCCACTACTCGACAACATTATGGAAACAAATCCTCCAGCCTTGTGGACTAAACTACTGTGTGCGTTCTTGGAGAGAGACCTTACAGTGGGCTATGGACACTTGGAAAGGTAAATCTCTTTTAAGTTTAATTTTGAAGCTAGCTTGGACAGGTTTCTTATACTGCATATGGGAAGAACGTAATGGTAGAGTGTTCCGTGGAGTTCGACGGTCTAGCGATATTATTTTAGATACTTAAAAAATACTATTGGTATACGATTGTATAGACACCATATAGATAAAGATGACAGGGTAAATAGACAACTTTGTGTAGGTTGGGGGATTAACCATGGTTGACCCTTTACTTGGACTGCATATGTCTTATTTTTTTAGTAGCAGATTGCTGCTTCTGGATAAATACAAACTAACCATTTATCCAAAAAAAATTTAAAGTATTTTTCGCTTGATCATGACCCTTAAATTTTTCGGTCATTATCATTCCTACTCGAGTTTCCTAAGATGAACATCATCCACTTAAATTTTGGCTTAAAATAATACAATTATAAAAAAAAACTCAAATATTATTTTAAAATATGATACCTTTTATAGTTTCAAATTTTGTTTTGATAATTTTAATTTATCTATATTTTTCAAATTTTAAGTTATATATTAACTTTTTGCTAATTTCATAAATTTTATAAAATCTCAAACAATGATGTTTAGAATATTTCTGAGAATTTTTTTATTTTTTATAATTTTCATCAAAATTTTCTCTTTGCCGTAATAATTTTATTTTAAATGTAAAATACTAAATATATATATGTACTAAATTTCTTAAATATATTTTTAATAAAAATCATATCATTTAAAAAATATTATTAAACTTTTTTAGATTATTTTACTATATTTTTGAGTTTTTATTTAAAAATGTAAAAATTTTATAATATAGAATTTAGAAAAATCCCTAATATAAATTTAAAAAATATTATTTAAAAATATTTAAGAGATTTTTAAATAAGTTTTTAGTCATGTGACACTTTCTTTTACTGTTGCAAGATATTTTTCTGACGATACCACATTAGTTTTATTTACTAAACTGTCAAAAGTGATAGAAGTGTCAAAACGTTAGATACTTAATTTGAGGGAAAAATATTTGAAGTACCATATATATAGATGATTTACGATTATTCATAATTTAATCAAATTATAGGTACATGGCATTGTGATTCCATATATTTTGTTATTTTCCACGAGAGTTTTGATTTATTGGCAAAATTACGAAAAAAAATAGATTTATTATTCCATTCAATTGATTCAAGACCAAGAGAGAAAAAAAAAAACTAATGTTGCATTCACATTCAAATATCTTAATGGAAATACCCATAAATGATATTTTATGTAGAAAAAGTATCTGAAATACATAAAAAAATTGTTAATCTAGCGGTGTACCAAGCTATTATTACAAAAATTGATGAAATCACTGTCACTAAGAATTTATCTTTGGACCAAAAATAAACAAGGGGTGGAATAGCACAAAGAGGAAGCGTACCAACTAAAAAAGTAATTTGTGAAATGGGTGTATGTTTTCAAATAAGCATGAGTAATCAAATGAAATAAAGCGGCTTGATAAGATCCCATACTTAAAGCTAACATCATAAACCCAATTGAGATATTGTAGAATATGCTAACCCCTCTTAATATCTTTTTGAGCAAAAGCTAAAATAGCCCCTAATAATACCGTATTATATTTATAAAAAGATATTAGATTCATTATGTAAAGTATAACTATAAAAAGAGGAAGAAGGTGGGCTAGAAGAAAGATCTCGCTGCTACCATACTAGCAACATGTATAAGAGCCGAAATCGAAGTAGGTAAATAATAAAGAGGCACATAAAGTAACAAATAAAATATAATATATATATATATATATATTTGAATAGTCATAGGTGATTACAAAATAATATATGTTCATACTTTTTCTTAAACCTTTGACAATGCATAAACATCTTATAAATAAAGATGCTTGCATTCAGGTCTTCTAAGATAAATTCCATCATATTTTCTAATGGAACCACTTGTTGGATTCAGCTTAATATTTTTAAGGATAAAGTACACCAATGGTCACTGAACTTTTAGGGTGTTTTCATTTTGGCCACCGAACTTTTAAAATTTTTATTAGGGTCACCCAACTTTTATTTCACTTTCATTTTGGTCCATTTTGTTAGAAAATGTTGACGTGGCCCGTTAGTTTTCCTTTTCCACAAGGGTAAACTACATCAATGGTCACCGAACTTTTAAGGTGCTTTCATTTTGGTCACCAAAATTTAAAAACTTTCATTGGAGTCACCCAACTTTTGTTTTGCTTTAAAGCAGCCTCGTTGGTTTAAGAAAAAAAACTCTTTCAATGTATAAAATACAAAAATAAGAAGTATATTTTACTTTATGATTTTCGATGAACAATACTTTATTTTATATTGTGTGTAGATTGATGTATTTACCAGCATAAAATATTTTTTATCTATCATGTTCTTGAATATTGTCTGTAACGTAAAGTCATTGTTTTGATCTATAGATTACATTATATGCAACCTCATCTTCAAGCTACTTCAAGGTTAATAAGTACAAGGGAGAAAAAAACAAACATTGAGGTTAATTATTGACCAAGAGTATAACATTTTAGTTTACTTCTGAAAGTTGTATCCAAAAGTTGTTCCTCAAATTTCTCAGAATATGCAAGCAGATTTGATACACCCGTGTTTAAGTTCAAACATTAATTTACTTTGCCATTAAAGACGGAGCTAGGATCAAACATTAGTAGGGGTAAGAGTCTATTAAACCTTTAAATATAAAAATCGGGGGGGGGCAAAAATCTTATTTGATTAGTATTTAAACTAATAAGGACCTAAAATACTATTATACCTAAAATCGGGAGGGGTACCGTACTTGTTTGCCATCATGATCGGTGTTGTTTTGATATATGCCTGTGTTTGGTTGCAGCTTGTTCTTAGTCGTTGGTTTTCTTTTCTTATTCTATTTTTCATCACAACCTATATCTTTTCTCCATTCTTTTTTCTGAAAGTTTCATTATCTTTTTTAACCTTGACCGACGTGTTTCAACATCTATGCTCGTCTATTTTCTCTATAAGTCAACACTAACAATGGATCCATGACGAATTCATTAAACAATGCAGCTAAAAAGGTAGCAGAAAAGAGAATGGAGAAAGGATGTAGTAAAACGATGGAAGGAGGGCGAGGGGGAAATGTGTGACCTCAATGAAAGTTTTAAAAGTTCGGTGACCAAAATGAAAGCACTCTAAAAGTTCGATTACCGTTTATGTAGTTTACCCTTGAGGAAAAGGAAAACTAGGCAAGTCGGTATTTTCTAACGGAAGATAACGGGAGGGACCAAAATGAAAGCAAAATAAAAGTTGGGTGAGCCCAATGAATCAATGATCAAAATAAAAGCGCTCTAAAAGTTCGGTGACCATTAGTGTACTTTACCCTATTTTTAATCAATGACTCTTTTCAATTAAGTTGAATATTTTAATTAATTCAAGTAATTTTAAATAAAAATATAATATAAATTATAACGCATAAATGTTTTTCTACCAAATCTCAACGCTTTGCATATTATTATGGCCGACAACAATCTTTTTTTTTTATTTAATTTCAAGATGTCATTCTTTAGAAGATTTAGAAATATTTCAATGTAAATTCTCAAACACTACGGTCCTAGTTTGAAAGCATTTCAGTTAAATGACTAGTGCTCAACTTCTTAGAGATTATTCTTGAATGCCGCAAGGATGAGTTGACTTACTACTGATGTAATCATTTTTTTTTTTTATAAAATGCACTATCTGATAGATCATTTTTCTTGCAGATGTTCTCAACTATCTCGAGCCAGCGCTTGTATTAGTAAATCTTGTCCAAATAAAATATGTAAGCTTTGAGGAAGGCTATAAAATGAAATGGCTTCTCCAATTTATTCATTACGTCCCCAATCTAAGAAACTAAAGCTAGTGTGAAATCTTTTCTCTTTTTAGGAGAGGAAATAGTTTTTATATGTAATTATTAATATAAAGTTTTATATTAATAATTTATATTTCTCTCTTTCTAAAATATTTGTTCTTGTAATTATTAATATAAAGTTTTATATGTTTGGATTAATAGTTAATGGACCAACAGTGAAAAGCTTTCTTTCTACGAGTATGCATGTTTAAGTTTTAGAACTTAAAATTTTGAACTCTAACCTTAAACTCTTAAATTCTAAATTCAATATCCTAAAATATTAACCCATAAACTTTAATCTCTAAACTAAATCCATAATTCATAAAATAAACATACTTTTGTAAACTAAAGTTTACATTGATGGTATATCAAATATTATATATATATATATATATATATATATTATTTATTTATAAAAAATAAATTTTCTAACATTATTAATGTAGACCGATGGTAATATCTATTATTTTTTATGTATTAGTTTTCCTGGATATAGTACACAATATATATAATTTTTTGTATATTTTCTTTACAATTAAAGATATATAATATATTTGGTTTTTAATTTTGTATGACTTCGAAGAAATTTTAAAATTATAAAAATTAATTTCAAAGAATACAAGGACTCAATATCAGCAAAATTAAAACATGCTGACTAAATTTTAAATTTTAAAAATATACAAGACGTCTAACTTCATTTAAACACATTATAAATGCATAAACTTATACACATAATCTATTCATAAATACCTATAAAAATAAATAGATACTCAAAATAAGTATGAGTTCATCATTTGTTTAAGATTATATATTTATTCCAATTGATTTCTTGTGGTTTTAGGTTGCTTTAAAATACACTATGTATAACAATGTTAAAAAAACAAGAGTATAAGAATTAGCCATCAATTACATAACTCAAATTAACATGTATAAAATTATAATTAAAAAAATCTACTAATTGACCAAGTGGTTAATAATGCTCATGGTACCTCATATTTGAATCTCGACATTTACCTTGAGAATGTAATATCTCCATTTTATAAAAAAAATAGATTCATTAATCGATTGCGTAGTTACGAATTCTTATGTTATTCATATTTTATATGAGTTCAAATATCGATATTTTTCTTGAAAATTTAAATCTCTACGTAATAAAAATATAATTATAGAGAAAAATACATGAAGCTGCAATTCTAATTGAAACTAAACTCCATCAACTGGGCTTAAATATAGCCCGAACTCTTGTAATTAAATTGAAACCCAAAAGGCTGGGCCAACCTCACAAGATAGACTAACAGGGAAGAGACCAGGGGAATTTAGAATCATTCGATAAACCCTGAATAGGAGAGAAGCAGCAGGGAGGACAGATTTATGGCTAAAGCGAAGGGGGGGTGAAGGACTTGGCAGGAGAAGTGGTTCGTCCAAGTAGAAACTAATTTTCTGCAAAGGCAGCAAAACAGTGGGGAATGAAGTAGACAATCTGCTGCCGCTTCAACAAAAGGTATGGTTTCGGATATATTGGCGACTGATAGTGGAGTTTGAAACTGAAATATAGTGTAATTCTGATTATTTGAGTCGGAGGAACTGTTCGAATTAGATTACAACATCCGTAGCCTGTTTAGGCCCGAAAACCCCCGTGGAATTGCCTTTGTTTAGCTTGTGTTTAAATGGACAAGCAAGTGAAATCTGTGGGGGAGTTAGATAGGATCAGTAGTTTGCCTGATCCTCTGCTTTTTCACATTTTATCTTTCCTTCCTATTAAAGATGCAGTTCGAACCTCTGTTGTTTCACCCAGGTGGAGATACCTCTTTGCTTCTATGCCTACCCTTGACTTTCAATATTGCTTATCTAATATCTCCGCCAGACTTGGTGTTGAAAACTTCAAGAACTTTGTTGATAGGATATTGTTTTTCCCCAATCGTGGAACTTTAGAATGCTTTCGGCTGTATGAAAGTCGTTCACGGGATGATGATTATTTACGCGTTATTGGTTGGATACGTGCTGCATTGCGGCGCGGTGTTAAGGAAATTGATTTACGTTATAAAACCTCGCCTGTGGTATCGACTTTTCTGTTTACCTCCCAATCACTCATGACACTCAAATTGAATATTGATGATGACATGAAGGTTCCATGCAAGGTTTGTTTACCGAATTTGAAGTCTCTACATCTTAAAAACATGAAATTTTCAGATGGTGATTCAATTCATAGGCTGATTTCCTGTTGCCTGGCACTTGAAGACTTGGTTATGGATCTACCGGATTTGCCTAAAAACATAAGCAAGCTCAATATCCATAGTCTTTCACTTAAGAGATTGACTTTGGATTTCTTATATATGTTCACTATTTTTCCTTTAGTTTTCAATTACACATTCGTGATTAATGCCCCGAATCTTGTCTATTTCAAATATGCCGGCCCGATAGCCAAAGGCTATTGTTTAAGTACTATGAATTCTCTAGAAAAAAGCTGATGTTGAAGTCTATCAATTAGATGATGTGAATCTTGAAAGCGGTGCTATTTCTAATCTTCTTCAAGGAATTTGCAATGTAAAGTCCCTGCATTTAACCGTTGAACAGCCTGAAAAGGTTAGTAAATTTAATTATCTGTCTTGCATATCAGGTTTTTCATTTTGAAAATTATATAAGAGTTTCAAGTTTTCGTGTACAGCTTATTCGAGTGCCTCCTGAACCTGTGCTTGGATTTCACAAGCTTGTTGAACTTGAATTGAAAATTCATAAAGAATACCGTGACTGTCGTAGGTAATTCAGTTCCTCTGTTGTGCCCCTAATCTAGAGAGCCTTCGCTTAGATTTGGTATGGAGTTCTAACCAAATACTTTTTCATCTAAATACTTACTGTATAAACTGTGTATTTAAATAATAATAGTAACACAACTGCTCTTGTTGCCATCGATATCTGTCGTAATTGACCGTGAAATTATTATTTACTCGACGGTCGATTATTCAACTGCAACACAATTTAATTTCTTGATCCAAATATGCTCTTTTTTGTGTGGTTTTAAGCCAGTTCCTCACGGTGGATTCAAGCCTCTACCAGAGGAAGTGCCTCTGTGTTTGTTATTTAACCTCAAGGAGATTAAAATCAGATACTTTGAGGGAAATGAACATATGTTTGAAATGATCAGTTATTTCCTGAACCATGCAAGCGTTCTGGAGGCTCTTATGATTGGAAGAATTGAGTATCATGAAGAAGCTATTGTGGTTACCGAGGAATTCAAAGAAATGTCGAATTGTGGCTCTCTAATATGTTTAATGTTATGTAGTTAGAACTCTTCGTTGTCAGTACTGGTTTGATTTCGGGTAACCCTTTTTGTTGGGATCAAGTAGCAGTTGCTTCACATAACCGGACCATTTATTTGCAGTATCATATCACGATGAATAAGTAAATTGGTTTGCGATGTTTTATATTTTTTTATAATTTATTTGGTGTTTTATTTTTTTAAGACTTTGAAAGAATTTTTATAATTTTTTAGATTAATTATATTGATAAAAGAATACAGTGTGGATAATTAAAAATATTGTTTTATCCCTTTTTTATATTGTTATGTCAACAATTATTAAACGGATGTCAATGGAGGGATTAATATTTTCAAATAAAATAATATAAGGACTCCAATCCAGTAAAACTAAAGCACGATGACTAAATTTTAAAATTGTATAAGACACCTGATGTTATTTAAACACGTTATAATTACATAAAAAACTTTAGTACAGGGAGTTTGTTAAACTTAAGATTTAGGATAAATTATATCATGGGTCATTTCTGTCACGTCATTCATGGGACCAACTAATAAAAATTACTCATCTCATTATTTTTTTCATGTCATATTTTTACCAAATGAATCTTCACTTGGTAAAAACTGTTTTTAAAATTAATTTACAGTAAATATGAATGAATATTCACTTAGTAAAAAATATGAGATGGGTAATTTTTATTGGTTGGTTTCATAGATGACGTGGCGAAGATGACCCATGATATAATTTCTCAAGATTTAGATTCTAAGTAAAGGTTATGTTTTTTTTATATTATAATTCGGTTAATTATAATATAGTATCTTAACTTGATTTCAAGTAAAATAAATTCACATGCACGCTTGTAGATTACGTTGTTTTAACCTGAATCATCTAGAAAAAAATAGACTTAAGTGTGCTTCAAGCCTTTGAGCTTTTGAAAAAAAATTAAGCCTCTGATTTTTTTTTGGATAAATATGTTTTATTATCCAAATAAACCACCAATTATACCACAGCTATCACTACCACAAAATATACCCACCTCTTAAATACTTACAGATTTAGCCCCAGCTATCTATCAAAAACCAAAGATGTTTGTACAAATTTTGTATAACCTGACAATCGCAATCTAATATCATTAACAATCCTCGATAAAACATTAATAATTTTCCTAGGCGTTTTGTCGTGCATTCTATCATTTCCCTCCTGCTAAACCTGATAAAGAAAGCAACTCCAAGTAAGCCGAAGAATAACAGTCCTTAAGCTCTCATATTTGTCATAAGACTGTATCAGACCAAGCATACCCATCCAACCATTGTAATGATAGCTCAATTCATATTTCTGCAAAATCAACTCTCAGAGACCTTTTGAGAAATGACAATCCACGAACAGGTGATCCCTTGATTCCTCACCCATTGAGCACAAAATATACGTAGCATCGTCTAGGCTCCCCAAGTCAACATCCTGCATTTGGTAGGCAACCTATCTTAGATTACCAACCACGCAATAAACGAATGCCTAGGAATTGTTGGACTACCCCAAACATAAACTGCCCAATCCACCTTCGGTTGCTTGCTTCTGATATCCTCCCAAACTATTCTAACCTTGAACTGTCCTTGAAATCCCCCAAGCTGCAGATACACCGTTCGAAGCTTTAACAATTTTCTCCAGGCCTAACAATGAGTACTCTTAATCGGCACATCTCAAATGGACTGCCCCTTAAACATATACTTTTCCACCCATACAACCCAAAGAAACCCTGATTGGGTTAAAATGAGCCATAAACACTTCAACAAGCAAGCTTGGTTCCATGCTAAAATATTCTTGACCCCCAACTCACCTTCTCTTTTTAGGTGACATGCACTCTTTCAACTCACCCGAGCAAGCCCCTGATTTTTATTTACTCAATTAAGCTTCAAACTAATAAATTGAATATATTAAGCCTTTTGATCATCAATTTTTTACAATTTATTCTTTGATATATTATTGCCATGAGACCCATTACAGTCATGTCATGTGTCATTTACAATTTTTAGAAAGTTATTTTTTTATAATTTTTATAGGTTTTTCAGAATTTTAAAACTTTAAAAGAATTCTTTAAAAAAAATTTAAAAATTCTAAAAATGTCAAGTACTAACACTATAACACGACACGTTTCTTCAACTAATAAAAAAATTTGTTAGATTTAACAGTCAATGTTAGTTTAAAAAGGTGAATTGATAAAATTTTAGAGTTGCAAAAAAGAAGCTCAGAAGATTAATTGTTTTTTTTTAAAGTTTAAAAACTTATGATACTCTTAAACCAAAAAATTATTATCCTTTACTAGTGGGACTCAAACTTAATATATTAATTTTTTTTCTGAACCTATTAATCTGTTAATTTTAAATAGAAAATAATACGATACACACTATAATATATAACAAGACTATATGAATTAGCCTATCAATTATAAAAAAATTACAAAAAAATAAAAATATATATCTCGGATGCTTGTAATTAAATTAAAATCCATATCAATAATTTTAGAACATGTGAAAGGGTGATAACGAGTCGAGCTGTTATTGAGATCAGCTCGGGCTCGAGGCTCGTCAAGCTTGAAAATTTAAACTTGAGCTGTAATATCCCAAATTTTGGCTAGGGACTAAATTGTAAATTTTGAAAGTTTTAGGGTTAAAAGTATAAACTTTGGAAAAGTTTAGGGACTAAAGTGTAAATTTCCCCAATAAGTAATTTTATTCAGTATAAAAGTGAATCGGATCGAAATAAGTACCTTGATATCGGTTTTAAGAATTAAGATGCAGTAAAAGGTACTGAATTTGGATCGAATAAAATTGTTAAGCGTGCTCAGGCCAAGGAAATATTAGGATGGGTGACTTTCGGGAAGGTCCCATAAAAATGTTTCTGATAGATATTTTGAACTCAATAAGAGTAGAGAATATTCGTATGGATTATCGATAAAGGATTTCTAAGAGAAATTTTATTCTATAAAGATTTTCGATAATTATCGGAATAATAGACTGAGTTAGGAATATTAAGTCTAAGTCCTTGGGAAAGGAAATTTTTATGAGATGGTAGTGTGGATTTCCCGAATATGGAAATATAGAATTTTTGGAATAAATCTGATAGCTCGAAAAAGGTAAAATCGCAATAGAAGTATTTAATGAATATCGGTATATCGGATCGAATGGAAAATAAGAGACTGATCCAAAAGCCATGGAAAAGTCATAAAATACTATTTTATGAATATTTTATTATATTTGGTTGGATTCCAACTAGATTTAGTTAGATTTTTATAAGAATGGCAAACTAGTAAATAAAAACTAGTTTGAGGGCAAATTGATCATTTGGCCCCAATGGCAATTTTGAAATATTTTAAAAGTTACAAGGGTATTTTTGGAAGACAGAAATGGGAGATTTCATATTGGCCCTTGATTGATGATAAGATCAATCTCAACCATTATATTAAAAGGGCATTTTAGTAATTTTACTATTTAAATGAATTTAAAATTCATTTATATTTACAAGTGGCATAATTGTAGAGATTAAAAAGTTAAAGGCCAAAAGATGAAGTCTTCTTCATCTTCTAAATTTCGAAAATTAGAGGGAAAAGGGGAGAAATTTTCCAAGCTCGATTCAAGCCCCGAAACTCGATTTTCAGGTAATCTCTGCAACTACAAAGTTGTTCTACTCATCAAGCTCTATATTTTGGTGTAAATAATTCATGGAAAAATGCTTGATTGATGAGAATTTTGTATGATAATAAATTAGGGTTTATAGACTAAATTGGGGATTTTGAGATTTTATGATTTCATGTTGAAATTCAAGTTGAAATCAAGCTTTTGTGATGCTAAAATCATGTTATTGAGTTGAGGTTTAAACTCTACATGTTTTGATTATTATGAAGATGATTAGGGTTTTTGGATTCAAGTTTAATTTAGGGTTTGTGATGTTGAATTAATGATCTAGTAAGCTTGAATTGTTATTTGGAAGCAAAACCCTAAAGTTTTTAGATATGGACCATTTTGGAAATTCTAAAATTTAGAGGACTAATCTGAATTTTTATAATTTTGAAGTGTATTTATGTTATTAATGATGTTGGATATGTGAAATTGATGTTAGAATGCTAAACCGATGTTGAATTGAATTAGTGACCATTTTGACAATTTGTCAAAGTTAAGTGACCATTTCGGCAAGGGAGTTTTGGATGAGGATTAAATCTGAATTTTAGTTTAATTAATAGAATTAAGGTAGTAATGTTGAATTGAGGACTAATTTGCAAAGTTAAGAAGCTTAAATCTTTATATTTGCATTTTAGTGACTATTTCGGTAAAGGAGGAAAATTAAAGGGAATTATTTTAGAATAATTACTTGATGAAGATGGTGACAAGTTGGTGGTTTAAAGCAAGTAATTGGACTAAATTGAAAAGTAGAGAAGTAAGGAGAAGTTAGTATAAAGTTTGGAGTTATTTATGGAAGCAGTGTAGAAAACTGGATTATGGCAGTAAGTTTGAAAATTCACCATAAATTCTACATAAATTGTTAGATGGTGAAATTTATACCGATGTAAAGATTTGTTCGTCTAGTTTCGTTTCCAACAAACGGAAAATGATTTCGAGTTGCGAGTCAAAATATATGAATTTTAAAGTGACGAAAGGTCAGAAAACAGAACACTAGTCTATTCCGAATTCCAGCACTGTAATTGACTTTAAAAATTCACCGTAAATCAGTACAAAGTGAATTTGGGCTATTAGTTTATATGGTTGAAAAGCTTATTAAATCTAGTTTATTTCAGAACAAACAGAATCGAATTTCGAGTTTTAGATTACTTTATAGAAATAAATCTTTGAATGTAGTGCAAGCTGCCAGAAAATGGAAATTGAGACATTTTGTATCTAATACTAGTTAGCAAGCTTGGAGGAATTATTTGAAGTTCAAAATGGTCATTAGGGACCAAAAATGAGTTTTGGACAGTATAAGAAAGGGAGGAAATTTGTATATTCGAATGATTAGATTTGATAGCACGTTTAAGGAATTGTTAAATTTGAATCTAACAAATGTTATTTACATTCGTGTGATTAATGAAGTTTAGATCCGAATCAGAAGAAGGTTCAAGGTACTATGAAAGAAAGGATCGAATAGAGCTTAGTGAGGCAAGCTAATAAATGGCCCAGGTGAGTGCAATTGCATGCATATCATAATACATTAATATTTATGTCATTGAACATATGATTGATATAATATAAATATGTCAAGTTTTGGAAAATAAAATGCATTGATCATTTGATTATTTATATTGACAAGGTTGATATGCTTATGCATAATATTTCGGGTATGAACTGCCCAAGTTGAATTATGTTGATATATATATTGCCATGGATGAAATGATTATGGAATATTAAATACATGCCCAAGTAAGTTATTAAGGGACAGGATATAGTTGGCATGCCATAGAGTCCAGCAGCACACTGAATATACGATTTAGCACTATAGTGTATATAAAGGACACTTAGTGCGAATGGTTAGCTCAATCTTATGTGCAGATGGTTAGCACAACCTTATGTGCAGACGGTTAGCACAGCCTTATAAACGTGCGGATGGTTAGCACAACCTTATAAACGTGCGGATGGTTAGCACTGCCTTATAAATGTGCGGATGGTTAGCACGGTCTTACGTATGGATGGTGGGCACGACCTTATGTGTCTATATGATAGCGACACTCATGTGTCTATATGATATCGACATTCATGTGTCTATATGATACCGACACTTACGTGTCTATATGTTACTGGCACTTTATGTGTCTATATGTTTATCGTCACTTCGGTGACTATTACTCTGGGAGTATCGATCTCGCATACTTAAAGTTTCTCTCTATTAACTTGGCATATATCATGCTATATAAATGTAGCCATAAAGTTTAATAAGTTTAAATTATTATTAATTTTGTTTATTGCCTCACTAAGTGAAAACTTAGCGTGTATTTGATTTACACGTAGGTTAAGGTGGAGTACTTGAAGAGGAGTTAAGCATGCTGATAAAGCTTCAATCTACAAAACATTAGTAAGATATTATAGTTTATGATAATCTCTAGTGGACATTTAATTATTTGATTACTAGTACAGTATGATGCATGAAATTAAACTAAACGTATAGAGAATTAATCAGTTTGATGATGAAACGTATATGGATAAAACAAGATAAGACATTAGCAATGTGACATCTCTGACTCATATTTAGTACGGGAAAGGGGTATTACATTTAATGGTATCAGAATAAAGGTTTAGCCGGTTCTATATGCTAAACCGAGTTTACATATAAATTTGTCATTAAATACATGCCCCTAGGATATCATATTACTAATGTTCTGATTGTATGACTTGATGTTGCTCCTCATTAGTATAAGATGGAATGAGACTAGAATAAGGAAAGTAAAACGATGATGGAATTCGTCAGTTGACAAATCTTGGAGGTTAAAAATGACTCATAGCGAATATGATATAGTAAAATAAGCATGAAAGTTAACTCCTATAGAAGATCTGAGATATATTAACACTGAAAGGTTAGAAGAGGTTACATTGATATAGAGGAAGTAGCTTGGAAAACTTCCTGGAAAAGTGTTAGAGATTGGATTTGATGATTAGTTTATAAGAAAATTATTTCATTGATTTCTAAATTCCGATAAGATACTCATATTGTTTATGAGAAGTAGTGTGAGATCAGTGGGTCAAGCCAGTATGTCAAGGGAATACTTTTGACTGGAAAATTCTAATATGACTGCTAATAAATGATTTGCAGTATAGCATAAGAATTACAAGAAATTATAAGAACTGATTGTTAATAAAGCTGGGAACAAAGCTAGTAATCTGAGAATTTAAGACCAGTTTTAAGATAAATTGGTTACCTATGACTAACATAGAAGTAAGATGAAAGTGGAAGGTTGATCTTTAGTCAAGATATTATCAGTTAAAAGTTAAAGGAAGAGAAAAAGAAGAAATGTACCACTTTGAGAAAAGATGATTTGTGCAAGTCAAAAAGGAAAAAACTTAGTTTCATAATTATTATACCTTAAGGAATCGTAAAAAAGTTGGACTAAGGGCATAATTAATGGATCTTATCTCCAGAAGAGAGCAACGTTTATAGTATATGTACTTATGTTTTGGGGACATTGATTAAATTAGTTACATGTTATGTTATCACTCCTGAGGAAGAAGAACTGCAATTAGACTTGATAAATGAAGAGGTGTTATTAGAAATATTGGTTTACGGAATTAAAGAATTAAGGAATAAGAAAAATTACATTGGTCAAGGCCCTAAAAAGAAATCACAAGGTCGAAGAAGCTACTTGAGAGTTTGAGAAGAAAATAAGGGAGCAATATATGCAATTGTTTGAAACTGGAATGTGTTGCAAATTAAAGGACGGATTTTCTTAAAGGGGGGATTGTAATATCTCAAATTTTAGCTAGTGACCAAATTGTAAATTTTGAAAGTTTTGGGGTTAAAAGTATAAACTTTGGAAAAGTTTAGGGACTAAAGTGTAATTTTTCCCAATAAGTAATTTTATTCAGTATAAGAGTGAATTGGATCGAAATAAGTACCTTGATATCGGTTTTAAGAACTAAGATGCAGTAAAAGGTACTGAATTTGGATCGAATAAAATTGTTAAGCGTGTTCAGGCCAGAGAAATATTAGGATGGGTGACCTATGGGAAGGTCTCATAAAAGTGTTTCTGATCAATATTTTGGACTCAGTAAGAGTAGAGAATATTCGTATGGATTATCGATAAAGGATCTCTATAAAAAAATTTATTAAATAAAGATTTTCAATAATTATCAGAATAATAGATTGAGTTATAAAAATTAAGTCCAAGTCCTTGGGAAAGGAAATTTTTATGAGATGGTAGTGTGGACTTCCCGAATATGGAAATATAGAATTTTCGGAATAAATTCGATAGCTCAAAAAAGGTAAAATCGCAATAGAAGTATTTAATGAATATCGGTATACCTGATCGAATGGAAAATAAGAGACTGGTCTAAAAGCCATGGAAAAGTCGTAAAATACTATTTTATGAATATTTTATTATAGTTGGTTGGATTCCAACTATATTTAGTTGAATTTTTACAAGAATGGCAAACTAGTAAATAAAAACTAGTTGGAGGGCAAATTGGTCATTTGGCCCCAATGGCAATTTTGAAATATTTAAAAAGTTACAAGGGTATTTTTGGAAGACAAAAATGGGAGATCTAATATTGGTCCTTGATTGATGATAAGATCAATATGAACCATTAGATTAAAAGGGCATTTTAGTAATTTTACTATTTAAATGAATTTAAAATTCATTTATATTTAAAAGTGGCATAATTGTAGAGATTAAAAAGTTAAAGGCCAAAAGATGAAGTCTTCTTCATCTTCTAAATTTCGAAAATTAGAGGGAAAAGGGGAGAAATTTTCCAAGCTCGACCCCGAAACTCGATTTTTAGGTAATCTCCTCAACTACAAAGTTGTTCTACTCGTCAAGATCTATCTTTTGGTGTAAATAATTCATGGAAAACATGCTTGATTGATGAGAATTTTTTATGAGAAGAAATTAGGATTTATGGACGAAATAGGGGGTTTTTGAGATTTTATGGTTTCATGTTGAAATCAAGCTTTTTGTGATGTTAAAATCATGTTATTGAGTTGAGATTTAAACTCTACATGTTTGTATTATTATTAAGATGTTAGGGTTTATGGATTCAAATTTAATTTAGGGTTTGTGATGTTGGATTAATGATCTAGTAAGCTTGAATTGTTATTTGGAAGCAAAACTCTAAAGTTATTAGATAGGGACCATTTCGGAAATTCTAAAAGTTAGAGGAATAATATGAATTATTATAATTTTGAAGTGTATTTATGTTATTAATGATGTTGCAGATGTGAAATTGATGTTAGAATGCTAAACCGATGTTGAATTAAATTAGTGACCATTTTGACAATTTGCCAAAGTTAAGTGATCATTTCGGAAAGGGAGTTTTGGATGAGGATTAAATCTGAATTTTAGTTGAAATAATAGAATTAAAGTAGTAATGTTGAATTGAGGACTAATTTGCAAAGTTAAGAAGCTTAAATCTTTATCTTTGCATTTTAGTGACTATTTCGGTAAAGGAGGAAAATTAAAGGGAATTATTTTAGAATAATTACTTGATGAAGATGGTGATAAGTTGGTGGTTTAGAGCAGGTAATTGGACTAAATTGAAAAGTAGAGAAGTAAGGAGAAGTTAGTATAAAGTTTGGAGTTATTTATGGAAGCAATGTAGAAAACTGGATTATGGTAGTAAGTTCAAAATTCACCATAAATTCTACATAAATGGTTAGATGGTGAAATCTATACCGATGTAAAGATTTGTTCGTCTAGTTTCGTTTCCAACAAAAGGAAAGTGATTTCGAGTTTCGAGTCAAAAAATATGAATTTTTAAGTGACGAAATGTCAGAAAATAGAGTATCAGTCTGTTCCGAAATCCAACATTGTAATTGACTTTAAAAATTTGCCATAAATCGTACAAGTTGAATTTGGGCTATTAGTTTATATGGTTTAAAATCTTATTAAATCTAGTTTCTTTCATAACAAACGGAATCGAATTCCGAGTTTTAAATCACTTTATAGCAATAAATCTTTGAATATAGTGCAAGTTGCCAGAAAATGGAAAATGAGACATTTTGTATCTAATGTTAGTTAGCAAGCTTGGAGGAATTATTTGAAGTTCAAAATGGTCATTAGGGACAAAAAATGAGTTTTGGACAGTATAAGAAATGGAGGAAATTTGTATATTCAAATGATTATATTTGATAGCATGTTTGAGGAATTGTTAGATTTGAATCTAACAAATGTTGTTTACATTCATGTGATTAATGAAGTTTGGATCCGAATCAAAAGAAGGTTCGAGGTACTATGAAAGAAATGATCGAATAAAGCTTAGTGAGGCAAGCTAATAAATGGCCCAGGTGAGTGCAATTGCATGCATATCATAATACATTAATATTTATGTCATTGAACATATAATTAATATAATATGAATATGTTAAGTTTTGGGAAATAAAATACATTGATCATTTGATTATTTATATTGACAAGGTTGGTATGCTTATGCATAATATTTCGGGTATGAACTGCCCAAGTTGAATTATGTTGATATATACATTGCCATGGATGAAATGATTATGGAATATGAAATACATGCCCAAGTAAGTTATTAAGGGACAGGATATAGTTGGCATGTCATATAGTCCAGCAGCACGCTGAATATACGATTTAGCACTATAGTGTATATAAAGGACACTTAGTGCGGATGGTTAGCTCAACCTTATGTGCAGATGGTTAGCACAACCTTATGTGCAGACGGTTAGCACAGCCTTATAAACGTGCTGATGGTTAGCACAGCCTTATAAACGTGTGGATGGTTAACACTGCCTTATAAATGTGCGGATAGTTAGCACGGTCTTACGTACGGATGGTGGGCACGACCTTATGTGTCTATATGATATCGACACTCATGTGTATATATGATACCGGCACTTTATGTGTCTATATGTTTATCGTCACTTCGGTGACTAGTACTCTAGGAGTACCGATCTCGCATACTTAAAGTTTATCTCTATTAACTTGGCATATATCATGCTATATAAATGTAGCCATAAAGTTTAATAAGTTTAAATTATTATTAATTTTGTTTATTGCCTCACTAAGTGAAAACTTAGCGTGTGTTTGATTCACACGTAGGTTAAGGTGGAGTACTTGAAGAGGAGTTAAGCATGCTGATCAAGCTTCAATCTGCAAAACATCAGTAAGATATTCTAGTTTATGACAATCTCTAGTGGGCATGTAATTATTTGATTACTAGTAGAGTATGATGCATGAAATTAAACTAAACATACAGAGAATTAATCAGTTTGATGATGAAACGTATATGGATAAAACAAGATAAGGCATTAGTAATGTGACATCTCTGACTCGTATCCAGTACGAGAAAGAGGTGTTACATGAGCTTAGCTCGAAAATAATATTATTGGGCTCAGCTAGAAATGGACAATGCTATATTTTTATAAAAGATGGTGCCTCGTTAAAAGCGTCTTTCATAACCAACACTGAAACGAAATTCAATATCGAGAAAGGGGAAAAGAGTGCCCAAAAATTAAATTAATCCAAATAACCAATAAATATTCTTACAATACAAACACATAATCAAACAACAACCAAGGAAAATGCCCAATTTATTTTAGTTAATTTACTTCTAGTAGATTTTTTCTTAATTTATTTTATTACTTTTTTTGCTAAACAGATTACTTTTAATGCATATGTTGTATATATAATATATAATTATTTCAAGTCTGTTCACGAACTTTTCGAACCGAATTTAGGTCGATTCGGCTCGGCCATTTAAGATCTTGAACCGAATTCGAGCCTAAATCAAGTTTACTTGAATCAAACTTTAATCGAATTCTAACTGAATTGATCCCAAATAGCCTCCGAGCCGGTTATACTCGTTATCACCCTTACTTTGATTAGAATCTCTCGGTCGACATTTTAACTTTTTTTTTTCAGGGGAAAAATGAAACCCAAAAAGTTGGGCAAACCTCACAAACTAGACTAACAGGGAATAGAGATAGGAATTTCATAATTATTCGAGGAAATCCTAAATCGGAGGGAAGAAGGGGAGACAAATTTAGGGATAAAGCGAAGGGGTCAAGGGCTTACCAGGAAATTTGGTTCGTAGAAATAGAAACTAATTGCTGAGCCGAAGGATGTGGCGTCTGCAAAGGCAGCAAAACCTTAGAAGAATTGGGGAATGAAGAAGACGAACCGCTGCCGCTTCAACAAAGGTATGGTTTAGGATATATTGGTTTAGAAACTGAAATATAGTGTAATTCTGAAAGATTTGAGTCGGAGGAGCTGTTCGAATTAGATTTCAACATCCCTAGCCCTTTAAGCCCGAAAAAAAACAGTGGAAATGCCTTTGTCTAGCTTGTGGTTAAATGGCCAAGCAAGTGAAATCTGTGCGGGACTTGGAAAGGATCGGTAGTTTGCCTGATCCCATTCTTTGTCACATTTTGTCTCTCCTTCCCATTAAAGTTGCAGTTCGAACCTCTGTTCTTTCACCCAGGTGGAGATATATCTTTGTTTCTATGCCTATCCTTGAGTTTCAAAATTGCTTATCTGATAGCTCCTCCTGACTTGGTGCTGAAAACTTCAAGAGCTTTGTTTACAGGTTATTGTTTTTCCCCAATCATGTATCTTTAGAATGCTTTCGGCTGTATGAGAGTAGTTTACGGCTTGATGATTATTTACACCCTAATGGGCACATTTATGGTTGGATATGTGCTGCATTGTGGCGTGGTGTTAAGGAAATTGATATACTCTATAGAACCCCGACCGTGCTACAGACTTTTCTGTTTACTTCCCAGTCACTCATGACACTCAAATTGGATATTAATGCTGCCATGAAGGTTCCAAGCAAGGTTTATTTACCGAATCTGAAGTCTCTACATCTTAAAAACAAAATGTCTTTAGATGGTGGTTCAATTCATAGGCTAATTTCCGGTTGCCTGGCACTTGAAGACTTGGTTATGGATCTACCGAAGTTGCCTAAAAAAATCAGCAAGCTCAGTATCCATAGTCTTTCACTTAAGAGATTGGCTTTGGATTTCTCATATAGTACTATGTTCACTGTTTTTCCTTTAGATTTCGATTACACATTCGTGATTAATACCCCGAATCTTGTCTATTTCAAATATGTTGGCCCGATAGCTGAAGGCTATTGTTTAAGTACCATGAATTTTCTAGAAAAAGCTTATGTGAATCTTGAAAGCGGTACTACTGCTACTATTTCTAATCTTCTTCAAGGAATTTGCAATGCGAAGTCTATACATTTAACCATTGAACAGCCTGAAATGTTTTTCATTTTGAAAAATATATAAGAGTTTCATGTTTTTGTGTACCTTGTTGAACTTGAATTGAAAATTCATAAAGAATACCGTGATTGACAAGGAACGTAGGTAATTCAGTTCCTCCGTTGTGCCCCTGATCTAGAGAGCCTTCGATTAGATTTGGTATGGAGTTCTAACCAAATACTTTCTCATCTAAATATTTACTGTATAAATCGTGTATTTAAATAATAATCGTGTATTTAAATAATAAAAATAGAGATGCAAAGTCATTGAACTCTGGTGGACGGATATAACACACCTCAAACCCTTGACTTGTCTCGCTTTCTAGAGTAATTAGCTCTAAACACTTGTATCTAGCTGTGGCAATGCGCGAGTCGGAGATGGTTTTGCATTCTTCATTCTATCTTCAACACTTGAATGTACAGTTTGAAGCACCACATTAAATGTTTCGTCATTTTTTTGTCTACATACCCAATCCATACAGGTCTCTGCGATTTTCATTTAATCTATATTTAAAAAACAAAAGCACCGTGTAAAATTTATAAGTTAAAAATAAAACTTAAATATCAAGTTAAATTCTCGACATTATTATGCTATAAAAAAATTCTTGACATTATTTAATTTTCATAATCTTTTATCTATTACTAGCTAAAATAAAACTTAAAAATGTTGAGTTAAATTATAGATATTATTAAATTTTTATAATCTTTTATCTATTAAGTTCCAACTTAAATTCTACTCAAAGTTTAATCACTATATAAATTTATATCTCAAGTTCACTCAGATTTTAAAACTTTTATCATTTATATGTAAACGATTAGCTAAATAGGAATACTTAACTTAATTTGATATGAAAGTAAAATTAATATTATATTTTGTTCTGCTTATCTGAATTGTTTGAGACCAATATCTACAATGTTTTATATCTCAATCTTTTATACATTTAATTTTATTGAAACAGGCTATAAAACAATAAGCTTTCAAATAATTCATTCTTGATTCTCAAACAATTAAGTTTGAAATAATCAATTGGTTATGATCGTAACCGAGTTCAATTTAGATTGTTTTAAACAAATTGAATTCATACATTTATTTTCATGTTTGAACTTTGAAAGAAGTTAATCATGTATGTTGGTCAACCAAACATGATTCACGCAACTTAAACTAATAAAATATAAGGCCTCAATTTAAATAAAATAAAAATGACAGTTCTTTGTTTCAGGGATTTATGCAGATGTTCTTTGGGGATTCTTGTAGGGATTATTACGGGTATGATTTTGGGATCCCAATGTTCAGATATAACAATCTTCGTCTTCTTTCTCATTTAAACTTTGGGAATAAAATTCCTCCCATTCTCCTTTCACGGGTAAAATTTTTGGTTATTCTTTACCAATTAATTTAAATTTTTACGACTTTCGATTATTTCCTACCCAATTGCCACACTTACTTGTATCACTCTGTTTTCTGCCAAATTAATTGTAAATGATTTAAACATTGGTGGAAAATAAAAAAATAAAATGATAATAATAATAATAATAATAAAAATAAATACTCCTATAAAATAAAAAATAGTTTGTATCATATCAGTCTAATAAGTTGATTTTTCAAAAATAAAATAATAAGTTGAGTTTTGACAAATTTGTTTTGAATTAAGTTTATGAGACGTATACCATAGTTAAGTGAAGTATGTATTATTTGATAAAAATATTAATTTATAGGAAAATTCTACAACTTGCGATAAACACCACTAATGCTGAACATCATTAAATTAATTAATAAATATTAAAAATTTTAAGGACTCAACATATAATTAATAATTATTTAAAAAATTCAATTAAATTATTTTTCATATATATCAAATTTTTGAATTTTTTTAATAAGGGAAAACTACATATTTAGTACCTCACCTATTTTCGTATTTATATTTTGGCACCCAAACTATTTTTTTAGCAAAATGGTATCTAACGTTATGTATTGTTTCTATTTTGGTACCATAACTATTAAAAATAAACGAAAACAATGATGTTGCTTGGTCAAATAATAATTTTAGTCCCTAAAACTTATACAATCTATCAATTTAGTCCAAAATATTATCATTTTAAACATCATTTTAATTTTTGGATTAAAATATAAATTTATTCTTTTTTTTTCATTGGAAGTATGAAACACAAGGTATCAAACATATTCTTCATTGTTTTCTGTAAATTTTCATCGATTACTTTTTTTTTTTTGGCAATAATGGCTTTGGCAGAATCCGCGTTAGAGCTGGAAATAAACAACTACGGGATAGTTCCGGCCACAGAATTCTCGTTTAAGGAGATGATAACGACGGTCAAGGTGGAATATGGAGACGGGGATTGCACCGTATGTTTGGAGGGATTCGAGGTCGGATCAAACGCTACCCGGATGCCCTGTTTTCGCACATGTTTCACGGTGAATGTATCGAAGAGTGGCTGAAACAGAGTCATCACTGTCTTGTTTGCTGGTTCGAAATGCCATACTAGTCCTAGAATAGAGATCATCATGGGTAAATTTTCTGTAGGTTTTCTTTTTCGATCATTTGTTCCTTTGCTTAAGGGATAAACATGTTCTTGTTGTTGGTTTTAAAGAGTTTTTTTGTTCATGTACAAAGATAAATGAATTCAAGAAAATTCATGGGTAAATTTTATGTCGTCTTCTTTTGCATGTCATCCAAATGTGATTATCAAGAAAATTCAAGACTCATCAAAGATCAATGAATTCAAGAAAATTGATATAAATGAATTAACTTTTGATTTACTGTGCTGATAAAAGAGTGATGAAGGCGGCGCCGGTGGTGGAGATGGCGGTGGAGGCAAGAAGTGGCTGAAAATTAGAAATGCATTACAAGACCGATTTTGTTTTTGAAGAAATTAAAAAAAAGTAATGAATGAAAATTTGCAGGAAATTGTAGTGACAATGAAGAGGATGTTCAGCACCTATTTTTTCATACTTCGAAAGGAAGAAGAAGAAAGAATAAATTTATATTTTTAGTTTAAAAGTTAAAAATGATGTTTAAATTGATAATATTTGGACTAAATTGATAGATTATATAAGTTTTAAGGACTAAAAGTATTATTTGACCAAGCAACGTCACTGCTTCCATTTATTTTTAATAGTTAGGGTATCAAGATAGAAACAATACATAACGTTGGGTATAATATTGCTAAAAAAATAGTTTGAGTACCAAAATATAAATACAAAAATAGATGAGGTACTAAATATTTAGTTCACTCTTATTAAAAAGATACAAAATTTTGATATATATAAAAAATAATTTAATTGAATTTTTTAAATAATTATTAATTGTATGTTAAATTTTTAAAATTTTTAATTTTATTAATTAATTTAATAATATTTAACGGTGTTCAGCATTAATAATAATCAGCGATATTCAGTCACGTGACTCACCCTAATTTATATTTCTATACAAATAACTTTTTTCATATTTAAGGAAAAGAATCAACATAATAAAAAAACAATTTCGAATTGATTGAGTAGGCAGTTGGCACATTTGAAGCAATTAGGGTTATTGGATCTGACACCAAATACCAACTTTTCGACACTCAAGACAGCGTAAAATAAAAAATTATTTTTATTTGGTTTAATATCAGTAAAAAAAATTGTAATTACTATCAAGCCAATGACAATTATATTATGGATATATATCTAATATACTGATAGTAAAAATAAGTTTTCACAAGCGCGTTAGTTTTATGGTTTAATAACTCAGTTTAGGGTATAAAATTTAGGGGTATGGTTTAAAATTTAGGACAATGAATGGAATTTAAGGGTTAGAGTTATGATTTAGAGTTCGGAAATTAGAGTTTAGGTTTTAGAATGATACAGAGGATTTAAGTTTTACCCTAAAAACTTAAATTTTAACCATAAACTTTAAATTCTATTATCGTTATATATTTACATTTTAAGATAATTATATTGTTTGTTTTTAAAAACGCAACACAAATGAATATAATAATTTTATTTTCTTGTAATTGTACGACATTTGGTTATTTTAGAGTCGAATCAAATCAAATATATTTTATAATTGAACAAATACGTTTTATGAAATAATTATTATAATAAATAAATTGAAAATAATAATATATAAATAATAAAATGATTTCCAATTATTTTATTTAAAAATTATATAAAGATAAAAATTAAATAATATTTATTATATTTTAAAATAAGAGTATTTCATACATCTACCGATTGATCGAGTGAATCAAACCAATTTAATAAATATATATATATACACCGATGAATCAAACTAACTGAAAAATTACATGAAGCAAATACATGGAAGTATATAACAAGAGTATATCTATAACAGTGTATAAAAGTAATATTAATGAAGAAAACACATGTAGCAGCAGATCTAATTGGAAGTAAACCATCTAAATTCTACTGTTTCTTTAGAGCCCGCTGCGCTTAAATATAGCCCGAATACTTGTAACTAAATTGAACCCAAAAGCTATTCCAAAAAAAAAATGAACTCAAAAGGCTGGGCCAAGATTGACCAACAGTAGGGAAGAGATCTAGGGTTCGAGGAAACCCTGAATTACAGAGAAGCGGCGGGTAAAGACAGATTTAAGGATAAAGCCAAGGGCTTACCAAGAGATGTGGTTCGTCCAAGTAAAAAACTAACTGTTGAGCTGAAGGATGTGGTTTCTGATAAGGCAGCAAAACACTAGAAACAGTGGGGAATGAAGAAGACAATCGGCTGCCGCTTCAACAAAGGTATGGTTTCGGATATATTGGTGACTGATAGTGTAATTCTGAAAGACTCGAGTCGGAGGAACTGTTCGAATTAGATTGCAGCATCCGTAAAACCCTGGAATTGCCTTTGTTTAGCTTGTGTTTAAATGGCCAAGCAAGTGAAATCTGTGGGGGAGTTAGATAGGATCAGTAGTTTGCCTGATCCTATTCTTTGTCACATTTTGGCTTTCCTTCCCATTAAAGATGCAGTTCGAACCTCTGTTGTTTCACCCCGGTTGAGATATCTCTTTGCTTCTATGCCTACCCTTGAGTTTGGATATTGTTTATCTAATATCCATTCCAGTCTTGGTGCTGAAAACTTCAAGAACTTTGTTGATAGGATATTGTTTTTCCCCAATCATGTAACTTTAGAATGCTTTGGGCTGTATGAGAGTAGTTTACGGCATGATGATTGTTTACTCCTTAATGGACGAATTTATGGTTGGATATGTGCTGCATTGTGGCGTGATGTTAAGGAAATTGATGTACGGTATAAACCCCCGCCGGTGTTACCGACTTTTCTGTTTACTTCTGAGTCACTCATGACACTCAAATTGGATATTGATTATGACATGAAGGTTCCATGTAAGGTTTGCTTACCGCATCTGAAGTCTCTACATCTTGAACACGTTAGATTTTCAGATGGTGATTCAATTCATAGGCTAATTTCCAGTTGCCTGGCACTTGAAGACTTGATTATGGATCTATCGGAGTTGCCTGAAAACAGATGCAAGCTCAATATTCAATGTCTTTCACTTAAGAGATTGACTTTGGGTTTCTCATATATGTTGGATGATTCTCTTATAGATTTCAATTACACATTCGTGATTGCTGCCCCGAATCTTGTCTATTTCAAATATCATGGTCCGTTAGCTAAAGGCTATTGTTTAAGTACCATGGATTCTCTAGAAAAAAGCTGATGTTGAAGTCTATCAATTAGATGATGAGCCGTCATATGATGTGAACCGTGAAAGCGGTGCTACTGCCACTATTTCTAATCTTCTTCAAGGAATTTGCAATGTAAAGTCTATACGTTTAACCTTTGATCAGCCTGAAACGGTTAGTAAATTTAATTATCGGTCTTGCATAGCAAGGTTTTTTCATTTTGAAAATTACATAACTGATTTAAGTTTTTGTGTACAGCTTATTCGAGTGCCTCCTGAATGTGCTTGGATTTCACAAGCTTGTTGAACTTGAATTGAAAATTCATAACGATTATTGTGACTGGCAAGGAACGTGGGTAATTCAGTTCCTCTGTTGTGCCCCTAATCTAGAGAGGCTTCACTTAGATTTGGTATGGAATTCTAACCAACTACTTTTTCATCTAAATATTTATTGTATAAATCGTGTATTTAAATAATAATCGTAACACAACTGCTCTTTTTGCCATCGATATTTATCTTAATTGACCTTGAAAATATTATTTACTCGACAGTCCGTTATTCATCTGTAAGGCAATTTAATTTCTTGATCCAAATATGCTATTTCTTTTTGTGTGTGTGTGTGTTTTTAGCCAGTCCCGCATAAAGGATTCAAGCCTCTACCACTGCCAGAGGAAGTGCCTTCATGTTTGTTATTTCAACTCAAGGAGAATAAAATCGATTACTTTGAAGGAAATGAACCTATGTTTGAAATGATTAGTTATTTCCTGAACCATGCAAGCGTTTTGGAGGCGCTTACGATAAGAATCGAAGAAGATGAAGAATTTAGTAGCCCTAGCCCTCTAAAATATGTCATGAAGTTATTGGGGTTACCAAGGAATTTGAAGAAATGCAGAGTTGTGGCTTATGTTTAATGTTACGTAGTTAGAACTCTTGGTTGTCATTACCGGTTTGATTTCGAGTAGCCCTTATTGGTTGGGATCTAAATCTAGTAGCAGTTGCTTTACATAATCGGATCGGTTTTTTTGTGTGGTTTCAGTTAGTCTCCCACCCTTGCAATAATGCGATATGTTTATTTGGTTGTTACCAAGCTTGGAGCATAGACGCAAAGTTATTCCCTGATATAGTAAGAACAAGGCTTGAAAACATCTGCATATTGTCCAACAACAGTGTAATCGGCTCCATACATATTGCCTGCTTGTTCTGCCGGCCAAGTATTCGGCCGTTTCTGGTCGTTTTTTACCTCGAATTTCCTTTCAAATTAATTGTAAAGTATTTAAACATTAGTGAAAAAATAATAAATACTCCAATAAAATAAAAATAGTTTTATATATCAGTCTAATAAGTTGTTTTGACAAATTATTTCTTGAATTAAGTTTATGGAATATATAACATAATTTTCCGTATTGAGGCGGGACGGAAACGAGTTGAGTGATGTAATATTACTATGAGGTCACACTATATAATAAAAAAATGTTAATTTAAATTTTTTGCGACTAACCCTTTTCAATTTTAAGGAAAAGAATCAACAAATTTTGACCAAGAAAAAAACAAGTTGTTCGATTTGACTAGGTGGGTTGTTGGCACATTTGAAGTAATTAGGGTTATTGGATTCGACCCTAAATGCCAACCAGCGTAAAATAAAATTGATAATTATTATTGTTATATGTTGATACATAACGTGCGTAAAAATATTATATAATATTTATTTAAAATCAAAATTTTAAATGTATAATTTTAAATTTTAAATTTTAATTTTAAATCTTAAATTATAAAATTTATAAATTAAACCTCTAACCCCTTAATTTTATTAACATGTATAAACACAAACTTGTGTAGCAAAATTTTTCTCATTTTTATTTGATTTAATACAGGTAAAAATAAAATTTGTAATTAATATTAAGACAACACAAATATAGTATTTTTTAACAGCATAATCCAAAAAAATGTTCCTAACATTTGACTGAATAGTTATTTTGGCCCTTATTCTTTTTTTGAAGTAATTTAACCCTTAAAGTTTCATTTTTTCATCAAAATGGCCCACTGCAGATGAGAACTGTTAGTCAACTTACGTTAAATGGCTTGAAATGGCATGACAAACCTACATGGTAGTGCACGTCGCGATAGGACTACCATATAGTGAAATATGATGACTTTACAGAATGACACACTAGTCAAAAAATAAATTTATAAAATTGTATAAAATTTTAAAAAAAATTCTCCTGACATGTCATTATGTCAAATAATTTCAAGTTGTTTATCGTCAGTTGACTAACAATTTTCATTCACAAATGGGCCATTTTGACCCAAAATGAAACGTCGACGGTTAATTTGCTTTAAAAAAACAAAGGACAAAATGATTATTCAGTCAAACGTTAGAGACATTTTTTACATTATAACTTTTTTAAAAAAATAATTATATTGCTTATTTATATTTTCAAACGCAACAAATGAATATAAGAATTTCAATCTCTTATAGTCGTACGATATTTAATTATTTAGAGTTAAATTAGATCAAATATATTTATGACTTAATAGATATTTATGAAAGAATTATTTTAAAAAATAAAAGTAACAATAATAATAGATGAATAATAAAAGTTCATATACTATATATTATTTAAGATTATATAAAAATAATTTTAAATAATATTTAAAAATAAAAATGTTTCTACTATTTTTAAGTAAATTCGATAAGAATTTTATATGTAGTATACATGGATGAGTACATAAATAATAGTAATATTATCTCTAACAGAATCCAACTTTTCCCGGCGAAAATCCAACCAATTTAATAAAGGGTAAACTATTGAGGTGGCCATTGAACTATTTGGGCTAATTTAGAGACCGATGATTAAAGGGATTGGTGGGGGCTACGGTCCCTTTAAAATTTTGGAAAACTCGAATACCCTTAAATTTTTTAAAAATTTTAATTTAACTCTATCAAGATTTTTTAAAATTCATATTAAACTTCAAATTTTAGAATTTTTTTAATTAAATTTCCTCTAATTTTTTTTATCTTTTGTTAAATCTCTCAAAATTATTAAAAAGTTTAATTAAACCCTCATCTTTTTTAAAATTTTCATTTAATCCTCTAAATTTTTTAAAAATTTAAGTTGCCCCCTCAAACTTTTACTCCAAGTTTTGCACTGGGCGTACCCATTTTGACAACCGAACTAGACAACTCGTCAATCAGACCACCTAACTTTTAAATTTATCCTATTTTGACCACTGTCGTTAAAAAACAAACGGAGAGATAACGTGGCAGTTAACGAAATTTTGTAAAAGTACATATTTGGTCTATGTTATTTATCTATTATATCAATTTGATCTTAATTTTAATTTAATTTATTTAATATTTAATATATTTTTTCTCCAATCAGGTGGTCACCGCCTGGTTAAAAAAATTAAAAAGAAATGAAATAACCTTGGGGTGGATCAAACTTGAAACTTATGAGAGATATACTATAGTCTCTATCACTGTACCAACCTACTCATGGTGATATAAATTGTACCTTTTAAAATTAAAGATGAATTGAATTGCACCATTTTCTAGAATCAAAATCCCATTATTATTTGTTAGAATCTTGTTTTTCATTCCATTTCATCATTATCGTGTCTCTGTAATATGCAAAATAAGATTTAACCTTCTTGCCTTGCGCTTAGGGATTCATTCTTTGGAGAAGGCTGAAGGCTGCCGTAATTGAAAACGAGAACGAAATTGGTACTTTTGAAATTCTTCCTATCTTTGTTTGATTATAGAATTTAAAACTGCTGCAATTTTATATTCATTTGGTATGTGGATCGATTCTTGTCGAGTTGGTAGTAAATTACCTTGTAAAGCTTTTGCTGATTCAATTCATATGCTGCAATTGTGATTTTTGTAGCTAATTTTGTATTTGATTGAGTTGGGTAGTAAATTGCCTTGTAACGCTTTTGCTGATTTAGTTCATATATGCCGCAATATCATCAAGGATAGGTTGGTGTGGGTGGTAAAAACATTGGTGCATCTTTTTACAAGTCTCAAATTCGATTCACTCTAAAGCCATTTCATTCTTCTTTAATTTTCCTTTAATCAGGTAGTAGTGACACGTGTCATCAAGTTCGATTCACTCTAAAGCCATTTCATTCTTCTTTATTTTTCCTTTAATCAGATAGTAGTGACACGTGTCATCGTCTAAGTAATTTTATTCAATTGAGTGATGACACGTGTTATCATATGATTGGTTGATTAATTTTATTTTAATTAAATTAAAATTAAGATCAAATTGATATAATAGATAAATAATAAGAATCAAATATATAATTTTTCAAATTTTTGTTAACTGCGTAATCCCTCCGTTAGCATTAGTTTTTTTAATGGTGATGGTCAAAATAAGACTAATTTAAAATTTTGATGCTCTGATTAACGAATTACCTAATTTAATGGTCAAAATAAATACCCTTAAATAGTTTGGTGGTTACGTATATAATTTACCCTTTAATAAATAAATAAGGGCTGTGGGATTTCACATGAAATAAATCAAAGATGGTTTGATCTAAAAAAAATTGGAGTCTGAGATTTCAGAGTATTTTTGTTTCATAGCTTCTAGTCCTCTTTTAGCCTCCAAAAAATATTTTCAGAACATTCAGAAGAAGAAGAAATCCTTTGATTTTCTTTATTCATCTTAGAGAAAAAGAAAAGTCGTGCAAATTCTTCAAATTTCACTTGTCTTTTGTTTTATAATAAGTTGATCAGCTTTTGAACAAACACCCAGTTTCTATTTTCCCTCAAAGAATTGATCTTGATCCAACTTTTGAAAAACAAAAATGAGTTTCAGCATAAAGCAATCAGCTTTAGCTACATGGATGGATCTCTCAAATTCTTTCGTTCACAAGAGATCACAGCCCACGATTTGCAGATCTTCATTTTCACCAGCTTTGGTTCTCAAAAACGATCTCAAAAGAACCAATCTTTCGGTGTCAAAGCCATTGCATGTCTCGTGTTTTGAGATTATCGGTAAGGAGAAAAAGGCAGCGATCCAATGCAAGGCGTATGAAGCTGACAAGTCACAGCCTATTGAGGCAGCTGCTGAAGTGAACACCGAAGCCGCGAAAAGGGTGAAAATTGGGATTTATTTTGCGACTTGGTGGGCTTTGAATGTTGTTTTCAATATCTATAACAAGAAGGTTTTGAATGCTTACCCTTACCCTTGGTTGACTTCAACTTTGTCCCTTGCCTGTGGTTCTTTGATGATGTTGATTTCATGGGCTACAAGGATTGCTGAGGCCCCCAAAACAGATTTCGAGTTTTGGAAGACTTTGTTTCCGGTGAGTATTTTTTCTTTCTTTCTTTTGTGTTTGGTTGGTGAGAAAGTGAGGGAAAGTGAGAAAATGACAGAGACAAGAAAGTCGTTCGTTTTAGTATTTCTGATCATTTTTATAGGATCATGTGTTTTTATTTAGACGGTATGAGGAAAATGTTAAAATGAACATATGGTATCAGTTTGTCTGATTGCAGAGAAAATGAAGGAAATGAAAAGGAAACTAAAATTTGGTATTATCTGTCTTATCTTAGATTTTATGAAGAAAATATTGATAAAAGAACAAAACAAAATTAGAATTTGATGTGTTTTTTTGTGTTTGCAAAATTAAAATTAAGATCTTCAAAGTTACAATTTTTACTGATTTTCTTTTCTTTGTTTTCTCCTAGGTTGCTGTGGCGCATACAATTGGACATGTGGCAGCAACTGTGAGTATGTCTAAGGTTGCAGTTTCATTCACCCACATAATCAAGAGTGGTGAGCCAGCTTTCAGTGTCCTGGTTTCGAGCCTCTTGCTCGGAGAGACCTTTCCTCTGGCGGTTTACCTGTCCCTTATTCCGATCATTGGCGGTTGTGCTCTTGCTGCTGTAACCGAACTCAATTTCAATATGACCGGTAAAATAAAAGCTTAATCTCTCTTTATGGATTGTTACTTCTATGTTTAATTCTATCTATGTGTGTACTTTATGAGGTCAATGTCCCATTATTTGAAACTGAGCTAATTATGCTGCCATTTTCGATAAAAATTTCGGTGTTACCTCAGTTTCCTAACATCCAAACCCGAAAATTTTCCGAGATGTAGCTACCATCATTCTGCTTCATATGGTTTTTCCAGTGTGTTTTAGTTACCATGGTCTTGTTTTCAGCTGGTAATGTCGGATTAGTATTTTGAATATTTATGCTGCTTGAGGATTCAAACTGAGGTTGAGATTGTGATTTTAATCAATTCGCTTTTAAAGGTTATGATTAGAGGATGGACTTGGGTTGTTCTTTGTTTATTTCAGGTTTTATGGGAGCTATGATATCGAACTTGGCATTTGTCTTCCGTAACATATTCTCCAAGAAAGGCATGAAAGGGAAATCCGTTAGCGGGATGAACTACTATGCTTGTCTATCTATGTTGTCTCTTGTGATACTCACACCTTTTGCGATTGCCGTAGAAGGACCGCAGATGTGGGCTGCAGGATGGGAAAAGGCCTTGTCTGAAATCGGACCACAGTTCATCTGGTAATTTACATGACAGTACTCAATCTCAATTCCTTTTGATTTACATTAAATCTAACTGTGTTGATTTATAATATTTTTACTTCTTCCTGTTTGCTAACAAAATTTTCATGGATGTTATCATATTTGATAGGTGGGTGGCGGCCCAAAGTATTTTCTATCATCTCTACAATCAAGTCTCATACATGTCCCTTGATCAGATCTCTCCCTTGACGTTTAGCATCGGTAACACCATGAAACGTATTTCCGTTATAGTCTCGTCCATCATCATCTTCCACACACCTGTCCAACCCATCAATGCTCTCGGAGCTGCCATTGCCATCCTTGGAACCTTCTTGTATTCTCAGGTTAGTGTTGTTAATAACTTCTTTAACAACTCTACATACTTTTGACTGCTAGGCTTGTTGGACTGTTATTGATTGTTTATAGCATATCATAGCAAGTACTGCATGTCAAATTCAGATATTTTGGAGCTCTAGCAACCGACAGTTTATTTATTAATGGTCGTCGGTCTATGCTATTGATCTAATTTTCAAATATCTCCAGGTTTAGTTTTTGTTTGGTTTGTTGGACCATCATTTTATCACCTAAATCCACTCAGTGCCTCCTACAAGATTTTGGTGGTTTGAACTTTGATGCATCTTTTGAATCCATGATAGTTGAGGGCATATGATTTGCCAATTTTATTAGGGGTCCGATGTTGACACCGGGAAGGACCATTGCTAGCTGCCAATATGACAGTTGACATCTTTAGGTGGTAGGTGGCTTCAATGAGCCAGTTGAACTATCTAGACCCATGTCTACCTAACCGAAGGCATGTAATGGGATCATTCATGGTTTATTCCTTGTGCACTAGTCAAAGATGCTTTAGACAGTTTCCATTATTTCATTCTAAATAATATGAGAAAAGTGGTTCCCGCTACCCCTAATCACTTTTGCGACCTTTTTTGCAGGCAAAAGCATGAGAAAACTGGGGCCTCGGATTTTCGATTCGTCATGTAAAACATAGATGGTGAAAGGGAGAACGACATCTGGAAGCTCGGAATAGTTAATAATAAGCTTAGCGTGTTTCGGGATCGCTGGATTTTGGGGTACCAGCTTGTCATATTGTAGATAATCTATAATACTGGTGATTATAAATAATGTAAATACAATGGATTTAGGCATGTTTCTTTATCTATATTTGAATGTGGCTGTTAGGATCCGTTTGAATAAACAAGAGTTTAATGTTGTGAGCCTTTGTGTATGGCCAGCAGACATGAACAGTGTATTTCTTCATCAGCTTATGGTGTTATTTTTAGCAATTGTTTTGAGGATATGATCTTCATGTTTCGACATTCGAGTTCGAATAACATATCGAAAAGGAATGGAGGGTTGGGTGCCTAGATGCTTAGCTTGGGGGTCACATTGAAAATATTCCGTCTAAAAAGCTACAAGTTAATTTAAACCTAAATGACATGTGAGCTTGTCCCATTCAAAATAGAAAAGGTAGGTGCCAGCATAAAATCAACAATCTCCCACATAACCATGCCTCTTCATGGCTTGAAAGGATAAGTTCTGTTGCTTCCTGCACCATCCCTAGTGGACTCCAAAGAGCTACCACTTAATAAAATTCTTTAAAAAAATCATATTTAATGATCCAAAGTTGTAAAAAAATTCGGATCAAACTTCAATCTTGATTTAAAAAAAGAAGAATATATTATATAGTAGCTTGGGGTTCAATGCACCAGAATTTCAGAGTATACTAGGAATGTATTATTTTCATGATAGGTAAATCTCAAAGACTAATGTTCTAGGGACTCAAAATCTTGAAACCCTCGAACAAGATTGTTGGATATTCTACTTGATGGCACAATATGAGTAAATTGCATAATTCTGATAAGACCTTAGGCTACTTGATGGCACAATATGAGTAAATTGCATAATTCTGATAAGACCTTAGGGGGCCGCAACATTATAAGATGGTGAAAGACTGAAGATGAGATGGATTGATTTCGACCGGAAATCATTTTGATGCCGTCCATTCGTGTCCGTTAACTTGTGAATGATTTCCGCTCATCCGGTTGCTATGTTTAATTATTATTGGTAAAGAAAAGTGTGCAACTTTGATATTGGCCGTTCATAAGAATAAAAATATCTTGAGGCAGAATAATAGAGTCACATAAATCTCCGATTTCATTGCCTAGCAACCCCACTCCTCGTGACTGTAACCAAACACTAGGTGGGCACGGTTCCTTTCTTTTCCATTTGTGTGGGCACGGTCCCTTTCTTTTCCATTTGTATATAAATATATCGGGTCTCGTATTTAGTTATCGAATATATATTTATAATTGTTTTATTTCAAGATTATATACAAGTATAAAACAACAGTAATTGTAGATAAAAGATATAATTTTATTATCCATATTTTATCATAAGTTAGAAAAAGTATTTCCCATCTCTAAACTTTGTGTTCATACAAATGTTTCACAAAGTAATACAGATAAAGGAACACTGAAAAAGACTGTGAAAGCATGGCTGTAAAAGATGGGGCAACCATTTATTCGACACGAAAAAAGCATAGTAATTATACCTGCAAATACTTGATCGCTGTATGAACATCTTTATCGCCTCTGCCACTGCAGTTAAGCACGACTTTGGCACCGTTTGGTAGAGTCGGGCACAGCTTCTCCAAATAGGCCAGTGCATGAGATGTCTCCAAAGCTGGGATTATGCCCTCCAGTCTAGACAATCTCTTGAAAGCTGCATATCTCAAGTTAGTAACAAAATTACAACAAAGAGAGATAAAAAGTAGAATGGAATTGATATGAAATAGTACTTTCGATGATAAAAGCAGCGGATATAGTTGATTGATAAAAGCACAAGATTGCAAGGAAGCTGATCCATTGCATTCATGGATTTTTGTAAAGATATCCAAGCATGCACAAGTCAGAGGAACCAAAGAAGTGGACAATATCTAGCATCTCCACAAAAACCAGTGTTGCAAATGTTTAGATTTGCAAATTTAGCCGATTCATTACAAAAAGACAACGGATTATATACGCAATATATTACGTGTGCAGATCTGTATTAAATGAGAAAGATGCAAGAGAAACATTTCCTCCTTCAAGAACATTTTATGTATAAGGTTATCAGTTTAAACAATTTTAAAGGGGAGTGATAAATCAACAGCCCAAGATGGAGCACGGAAATAAACCATAGAGAGAAAGAAGTGGAGATTCCTTATTCATTGGATTATTAAAGAACCAAGGTGAAAATTGAGCAAACAAAAACTGAAATCTCCAGAATATGCTCTACTCCTCATGAAACTTTACAAGGTCCTATAGATAAAGCTTTAAATTTTCAAGTATCAGGAAAGAAATATAGCCTTTTAAGGTTTAAGATGCCATTAAAAAAAGTCGAAAGGAATGTTTTGCGACTACATATAATCATTTTCTTTTAGAAGACCAAACAACAGGTAGTAATCACAATCAGATATGACAGGATGAAGCAACGAAAACAACTGGACTGTAGTTTCGTACCTTCCAATGCTTCTTCATCTGTGACACTGTGGTACTCAGCTCGCCCTGCATCTTTCAGAAAACTGTGCTCGGGTCCAACTCCGGGATAATCCAAGCTGTATATCCACAACAAAAAGTTTCAAAGTCATTCAAAGCATAATAAAGCAAGACACATAAAAAAGAACAAATTCATTATAAAAAAATCTTAACCCTGCACTAATGGAATGAGGTTCGACTATTTGCCCATCTTCAGCCTGCAATAAGTAGCTCATAGCTCCATGCAAAACTCCCACTTCTCCCTTGGTCAAAGTAGCGGCATGCTTGCCACTATCCAAACCAAAACCAGCAGCCTCTATGCCAATCAACCTCACATCCTTGTCATCAACAATATCATGGAAAAGTCCCATAGCATTTGAACCTCCACCAACACATGCAACCAAAACATCCGGTTTCCCTCCCCATTTTTCCAGCGCTTGTTTTCTTGTTTCTTTACCAATCACAGCATGGAACTCCCTCACCATCATGTGATATGGATGTGGACAGATCCCAAAATATAATGAGTTGTCTCCACATTAGTCACCCAATCCCGGATAGCTTCCGAAGTAGCATCTTTTAGTGTTGCAGTACCCGAGTGAACTGCTCTGACCTATATGATAAAAAAATGCAATTTCAATAAATTGGCCAATCCAATAAGAAGGTGATACAGAACCTATATTCTAACAATGTATGATAAATGGTGTCTCATTCACCTCTGCACCAAGAAGCCGCATTCTGAAAACATTAAGCGTTTGTCTTTCCATATCTTGACCACCCATGTAAATAATGCACTGCAAACCAAACCGTGTACACACAGTAGCTGTGGCCACACCATGCTGACCAGCCCCAGTTTCAGCAATAATCCGCTTCTTGCCCAGACGTTTAGCAAGCAATGCCTGCGCAACTGCATTATTGATCTTATGAGCACCCGTATGGTTAAGATCCTCCCTCTTTAGGAAGATATCCGGCCCTTCACCATTAGGACGCTTGCAATGCTCGGATAACCGCTCCGCAAAATAAAGTGGACTTTCCCTGCCAACATTGTCTTTCAAAATCCCAGCTAGTTCTTCCTGCAAATCATAAACATTATCCCTCAAAATCAACACTTACAGTACCAAAAATAAAAATTCTTTCAGGGTTTTTCCTTATTATTATTTCAAACCTTAAACTCTTTAGAAGCTCTGCTTACCACTTAACTTCTTTGTTTTTTTTTTACAAAAAAAACATATTATTATTTATAAAAAAGAAATTGCAAAAGAAAGTTAAAACTTGCTTTTAAAGTCAACTAGGCTACAAAGCAATGTCAATTGAAATATAATGAATATTATTCTTAATCATTCAAAAAAGAGAAATTAATTCTTCAAAAAAAAAAGAACAAAAATGAATTGTTAGCAATCATTTTCAAATTCTAGAAATGTAATCATTAATTGAAGTCAATATTTTTTTTATTTTTCATCATTTTGTTCATAACAGATTCATTGAAAAAAAAAAGCAAATGCATTTTTTATTTAAATTCCAATTAACAAACACAGTAACACAGACAAAGGCTTGACTCAACTCTTCCATATATGTACTCATAATTACATACGAATAGAAATGTGCATAAATATATGGCGGAGTCATTGCGAAAATAACCTGAAATTTGTCATCTTTAGAGAGGGCATGGAAAGCTGTTTCCAGCTCAGAAAGGGCAGACATTAGGGTCTCGGGAACGTATTTCCCACCAAATTTCCCAAACCGACCGAACGAGTCAGGTCGTTTCCATCCGTTTGAGTCCGGATCCATGGAAACCGGAGCAGCTGGGACTGGTTCTCTAGTCATCGTACAAGAAATGGAAAACTTTTTCACAGGCGATGTCAGAGGCTCAGCTCTGTTGAAATTGACAGGCAATTTCGAGGATGAAGAAACGTACGAGGAAGAGGAAAGGGGATTGCGCAGGCGAATAGTGGCGGTGCTAGCGGCGGCGGCGGCCATAGTCGAGAGAATTCCAATTGAAGGGGTTTAATTGGGAGACTAATTTTCGCTTGGGGAAAGTCGGGACAACAAATAAAATAAAAAAAAGGAAAGTTGGGACAAGAATCTAAAGAGAAAGTAGTGGGCGCAGCTAATATAAAACAATTGGAAAGATTTGGTAGGAGATGACGTGGCACATCACTGTCTTACCAAATTCTTCATAATTGGCAAAATTAGTTTTGGGGCTTCTTTCTTTGTTACGATAACGAAAAAGGAAAATGGTTTTTTAGTGAATTGCACCACGTCTATAAACTATGACATTTATTTTAAATTAGTCCTAAATTTTTGAATAATGTATTTTTATTTAAAATTATGATCCTCATTCTATATTGGTCCCCGTACTTTTTAAATATTCTAATTTTATCCTCAAATCTTCTCTTATACCACATCATATAATTACATAATACACGTCAGTTTTTATAACGGTTTTATTAACATGAGATAAAATTAACATATATTGATAATTTGGGGATGAAATTAAAATATTAAAAAAGTTTGAGGGCCAATTTAGAATATGAATCATAGTTTGAGGATGAAATTGGATTGCTCAAAAGTTTGGGACAAATTTAGAATGAAGGTTATAGTTCGAGGATAAAATTGAAATGTTTAAAAATTTAAGGATCAATTTAAAAATAAGTGTCATAGTTTGGTGATGTGTTGCAATTAACTTTTTTTAAATAAACTTCCTTTTCCTTTCTATTCTCTATTGTTTTGTACGGGTAAAATACATATATTACCCTCAAAGTTGTTCATTTTCTCATTTTTCCCTAACAATCTATTTTATCAATTTGTTAAAACAATTTTCAGTTACGAACAGAATTTGGTAAGGCATTAATTTGCCATGACATATCTTTCTAAATCATTTTCATTGTTTTATCTAGATAAAATTAGATATTATATTTAAAAAAATATCACGGAATTTGGTTTGGTGGAAAATTATTTAGTAAATTGGGATGATTTTTATAATGAAAATACTTTGATACAAAGTTTACACAAGCCTTTCAATTCTAGAGTTTAGAGATTTAAGTTATGGCTTAGGGTTTAGGGGTTTAGATTGTAGGGTGTAGAATTTAAAGTTTATTGTTAGAATTTAGAGTTTAGTGTTTAGAGTTTAAGGTGTAGGTTTTAGGGTGTTAGGGTTAGGGTGTTAGGTTTTTAGGTTGTATAGCTTAAATACCTCACGAATGCTCCCTCTACCTTCTGCACCCTGATGAACAAGGTCTATAACAAGACCCTTGGGGAGCATGTTGAACATTTGAGGAAAGTGTTCGAGGTCCTGCGCCATAATGAGCTCTATGTCAAAGAGGAGAAGTGCTCATTTGCCAAAAAGGAGGTTTCATTCCTAGGCCACATTGTTGAAGGTGGCAAGATCCGGATGGATGGGGCCAAGGTTCAAGCCATTGTAGATTGGGAGCCGCCAACCAATGTGACAGAGTTGAGATCATTCTTGGGGCTAGCCAATTACTACCAGAGGTTTGTCAAAGGCTACTCCAAGATCGCCACCCCCTTAACCGAGTTGTTGAAGAAGGACAAGGCGTGAGATTGGAGTCCCGACCGTCAGAGAGCTTTTGAGGCCTTGAAACAGGCCAAGGCGAGTGAGCCAGTGTTGGTGTTGCCGGATTACACCAAGCCATTTGAGATTTTTACCGGTGCACCCGATATGGCTATTGCAGCGGTCATTGTGCAAGAGGACATTCGGTTGCGTATAAAAGCCGGAAGCTCAATGAGACCGAGAGGAGATACACAGTCCGTGAGAAAGAGATGGCCGCAGTGGTGCATTGTTTGTGCACTTGGCGAACCACATACTTGGGTCCAAGTTTGTGGTATACACTGATAATGTTGCCAATAGTTATTTTCTAACCTAGAAAAAAATTGTCTCCCAAGTAGACCCGTTGACAAGAGTTTCTTACAGAATTTGACTTTGCCATGAAGTACAAGCCGGGGAAGGTCAATTTCGTTGCCGACGCTTTAAGCCGAAGGTACAACATTGAGGTCGTGAGCTTGCCAAAGTGATAGTTGTTGGAGCGCATCAAAGAGGGGTTGTCACATGACCCAACGGCCATAATACTGGTCGATTATGCCAAGGATGAAAAAACCAGAAGGTTCTGGCTCGAGGGGACTTGCTGTATGCTCGAGGACATCGCCTTTATGTGCTTCAGTTCGAGGAGTTACGCAAGGAAGTCATGAAGGAGTGTCATGACTCCAAGTGGGCTAGCATCCGGGCATGAGTCGGACCTTAGCACTCATTGCGGAGCACTACTATTATCCACGCATGAGCGAGGATGTTGAGGGCTATGTGAGGACTTGTCTTGTGTGCCAACAAGACAAGGTAGAGATGATGAGACCCGCGGGACTGTTGCAGCCATTGCCCATCCCCGAGACACCATGAGAGAGTGTTTCCATGGACTTTATTGTCGGTTTGCCCAACACTGACGGCCTATCTAGTATCATGGTTGTTGTCGACAGGTTTTCCAAGTATGGAACGTTTATTCCACCATCGAAGGTGTGCCCAGCCGATGATGCGGCTCGTCTTTTTCTCAAGCACATGGTGAAGTATTGGGGAGTGCCAAAGACGATCATCAGTGACCGGGACAGACGGTTCACTGGCAGATTCTGGACCGAGTTGTTCAAGCTTATGGGATCAAGCCTGAACTTTTCCACCAGTGTTCATCCACAGACGGACGGGCAAACCGAATGAGTGAATGCCTTATTGGATATCTATTTGAGACACTATGTGAGTGTCACACAACGCGACTAGCCAAAGCTGTTAGACGTGGCCCAGTTTTCCTACAACTTGCAACGGAGCGATGCGACCAACCAAAGTCGGTTCGAGATTGTGACCGGGTAGCAACCGCTCACACCCAATGCAGTTGGTACCAAGTATGAGGAGCCTAATCCAGTAGCACACAAGTTTGCCAATGAGTGGCAAGAGCATCATGACTTAGCCCGAGCTTGTCTACACAAGGCAGAGAAGCGGACCAAGAAGTGGCAGACAGAAAGCGTAGGGACGTGAACTTCCAAGTTGGTGACTCAGTCCTTGCCAAGCTGACCGGGATCTTGCGCAACCCAACCATACACAAAGGGCTTGTGCGAAGATACAAGGATCTGTTCAAAGTTGTGAAGCGGGTAGGCACCATGCCTATCGATTGAAGTTACCATCGACCATCCGAGCTCATCTAGTGTTCCATGTCAGTCTGCTCAAGCCATACCATCAAGATGAGTTAGATCCAGATTGAGGTAAGTCACACCGAGCGACAATCGGAGTGAAGGTCTCCTATGAGAATGAAGTTCGAGACATCCAAGCAGAAAGAGTCATTCGACGACCAAGTCATCGGCCAAGGCACAAATATTTTGTTCAGTGGAAGGGACTTCCCGACAGTGAAGGGAGTTGGGAACCAGCCGAGGCCCTATGACAATTCAAATACCAAGTGAGTCGATACCATCTTAGCCGAGCGATGAGGGCGTCGCCAGAACCAGTGGGGAGAATGTCACGGGCCGCACCCTATGGTCCAAGTCCAGCGCGCATCAGGCTGCCGAGGTAACACTCCACAACATCTTGGGCCTATCAACACCCAACCGAGTTGGCCCATCACTTGGGGTTGAAGAGCCATGCACGATGGATATGAAAAGTAGCACATCTCATTTAGCATATTCCCTTTGATTCTTTCCATATTTGTTGTATTATCCTTATCTTTAGAACGTTTGACTAGATTTCCTTAGATTAAGGGATTGTATTGATATTGGTTAATCTTGATTGTCGATATACTCTAGGCTTAGCCGTTGATATGGGGGCTCTAACTATAAATAGAGGCTTACCCCCACCTCATTTTCTCACTTCAGTTTTGAGGAATACAACTGAGCATTCACTCAATTCTCATTGCATAGCTCTGTTTGCCATTTGCTTTTAGTTGTTCTTTGTTTCCGCAAGGATCTTAGCTTGCCAAGCTTTGATCGTTTCAGGCTAACTTAGGCGTTGCATCGTTCAAGAGCGTCTAAGGCCGCATGTTCGAGATTGTGAAGTTCAACGGGCATGACAAGATTACACAACTTGTATATCAAAATATAACCCTTTTATATTACCATACATAACAAATTGGAATAGAACTATTATAAAACCAAAATGAAAATTTTTAATTTAAAAAATAAGCATAAACTTAATTTTGAATCTTAAAAATAAACAAAAGTTATTTTAAAGCATGATACACTTTAAAAATAAAAACAAATTTTATTTTAAATCTTAAAAAATTAAAAAAGCATAATTTGAATATATGACACACTTTAAAAATAAATATAAACTTCTTTGAATCCTAAAAATATAAAAAATTGAAAATATGATACTTTAAATTTTTTTCTCAATCTTAAAAAGTGAAAAAAAAATAAAAAAATCGGAATATGATTTAAACCATGTCAAACAACATAATAACATATATTATATTTGGCCCTTTTCCATCCACATACTTAAATTCGTATAAATAATAGAAATATATTTATATAAAAATTAAAATTAAAATTTTAAATTCGTATAAATATTGGGCTTTATAGTGGATATTGGTTATTACTTTTTGGGTCTTTCATTTCTCAACGGGCTTCCTTCTCTTTCTCTCTTTTATCGCTCCTAAACCCTTATCAAATCGGAATCTGCACTTCTGTCTCCCGTGTTCTGCCTCTGTTCTTGAAATCTTGCTACGATTTAGCATCAAACAGTTTTCTTTTTCCTCGTAAGCAAGTTCCTGCCTTTTCTCTTCCTTTAAAAACTAAATCTTTATCTGTTTTCCCTTTTCTTTCATGAAGCCAAGGGTCGAAGCATTTTTTCTTTTTCAATTCGGTTGGAAAATATGTTCTAATTGCTACTATTATTTTCGCATGAACTATTGTTTTTTATAAATGTTTTGATATATCCCGTTCTGGGTATTCTTTGTTTTCCCTGTTTTTGCTCATTTCATATAGGGTGATTGGTGGTGCGTCAGTGTTCTAACTTGGACAGTTCTGTTAACTTCTATTAATTTGCCATGCTCTGTAACCGAGTTTTATTTTATTATTTTTAGTCTTTATAACCATATTTGTGCTTCTTGTTAAGGTTAGCTGACGCTTAAATTATTGTCTTAGGCTTATGTTGTAACGTTGTTGAAGTAATTTAATTATGATACGCTGTATTGCAATGGTTGAAACTGTGTTCAAATTGTTCTACACTTAGGTAATGCTACTTTTTAATCTTAACTAAAAACTAAGTTGTGAATTCTTGTGTTCTTTTTCCATTAGGTGCCCCAATGAAAAATAATCGAAGTTTTTAGAATTGTTGACTTGATTTAGGAAAAGGACATTAGAACCCATTTAAAGCTTATTCTTTTCCTCCTTAATCTTATATGGCATCAATGGTT